>VYZV01033087.1:0-12474 GCA_013401275.1 Pandion haliaetus
ACTTTTAACAGTGAAGTGGCAATGATTGTATCTTGCTATCCTTGAGTATCAAGATTTTTTTTATAGCAAGGGATCAGTCCTCAGCCCAATTTGTGTGAACATCAGGAGAATATAAATAGCTTATCCGAGGACAGCTCATCCTGAAATTGTGATTCAAAAGCTGACAGAGGATATCTTGAGTTGCTTCAGGGGACTGAGATTCACAGTTGTGTATTTATGTATATACAGGTCTCCAATTTCACCAAATACTCTTCTCCAGATAATAGTTTCCTGAACTCTATTTAAACACTCTGCTACAGCCTCAGAGACGACCTTAGTCTTTAGGCTGCAGAACTCTTTGGCCTTTTGTATTTGAATAGTATGAAGTAAGTATGCTATGGTGATTGTCTTCATTTACTAGTTTTGCTTAAGGATAAAAACTATTTTACCTGAATGTTTGACTCCCTGCTTGAACTTGAAATTGTTGGCAATGAATAGAAAAAACTCAAACAACCCAAACCAAAGCTGAATGTTTAGTATGAAACTCTTAGGGTTTGTTTCATTTTCATTTATCTAATTTTTATCTCAATGATAAATGTTTTATTTAATTTTATTTCAAAATAAAAAGTTAAAATTATTAAAAATTACAAAGCATATTGCATTTTTATTGCTGAAAGTAGAATTTACCATGAATGTGGAAATACTTTTGGCCCATCCCAAACTGCATGATTAAGCAAATGCATTATAAATCCAAAAAAGGCATTTCTTCATCTCTACTGAGGAAACGCTTGGAATTTTTGATCCTCCAAATCTAGGTGCTTTGGAATCACAGAATCAAGAAAACATGCTGAGATATTCTCCATATTAAACTTCAAGGAAGGACACATCCAACACTGCAGACAGCAACCTTTTTTATGATATGGAGCTTTGTTTCTCTTGACTTCTGCAGTACAATATTTCCCTCTCTCACACATCTGAAACAGATACCCACTCTTAGCCCTTGGATATATGAGAAATATGCTATGAAATTTGGTTATTTCTTAATATACCTTGTAAACCCTGATGTGTATTTCAGTAAGAAATGCTTTCTTATTATCCAAGTACCTTACAATCACACTTAAGCTGGATCCAAGAAATATGCAGATAAAAGCATTTATACTGTCAATAATTAACAAAATTACAGAACATATAAGTGAAATGAAGCACACAATCTATTTATTCTAAGGGAAAACCAGGAAGATGTCTCTCCTCCTTATCTTACTGAATTGCTGCCCACTTTGACCACAAAGTGGATGTTGGGATTTCAGTTTTGGTTTATGCCTTGCACATCCAGATGCCCATTAATACATGTTTATTCATATGCTTCTGTGAGTGCATGCTATATAGATACTCCTAAGAGCCCATTTGGGAGAATACTTCAAAGTGAAGTTACAATAAGAACAAATTTCACAGTCAGGCATATTCAATTCTCATTTCTTAATGACTTTGATAACAATGTTATAAATAACAACAGACTATTGTCTTTTGCAGAACAACTGCAGTTGTGAATCATTGTTTTCACGATGGATGATCCTTTGCTCCTCATTTCTTGTACCACTTTCTCAAACCAAAGGACCTTTCAGGTGTGTACAAAGAAGCGATCCTGTCATCTTTTGTATGAACACCAGAAATCCATTATAATAAGGCTTGTAAAGCATCATGGTTCCAGAGAAATAATATTGTCTGTATATTATGAATCATGTTCTTTTACCCAAATCACTAATGTTTAAGGGACAGTTCTGCTAAACCCAGCATTCTTCATCTATTGTTATTCCCTTTCTAGCATACTTACTTGATGCTGCCTATTCTAAAGTTGTCTATAGGAAGGGGAACAGTCTAATTCTAGATCATCTGACATCAAGGTACTCTTTTCCAGACCCACTGTTTTTCCCTTATACAGTATTTGCTAAAAGAATAAAGAGGCAAACATGTTCTTTTTCTTTTAGCAGTTACTGCTTTTGAGGCTCTTATCTGCAAGTTTATAGAGGCACTAGCTGCTGCAAAGTGCTCAGAAGGGAAAGCAGGGACAATTTCTACCATGAGAAATGGGACAAGAAAATTACTCAGCTAAATATTTAGACATTAGAAAAAATAGAAACATTCTTCAGAAAAAAAAAATTAATGCAAAAAGAGGTAACGTTTCAGGCAGCATGAGGTCAGATAAAACATTGGTTATTGCCAGTGATTGACAAGTCTGATTCTGCTCAAACCATGAAAAACCTAGAATGCAAGTTATAACAGACTAGTGGCTTGAATAAATTACAAAGACAAATCATAATGTTTTGCAAAGGGCTCTTCATTGAATTTAAGTGGGAGACGTTTGGTTGATGTTTTGGCGGGGGCGGGAAGATTTTGGAGTTTGGGTTGGGTTTGGTGGGGTTTTTTTCCCTATAAAATAACCTGAATGGCATATCCTGAAAGATTTAGGGACTAGACATGTTTTTGACCATTTATTGACTTCCCACTTCTTGTGCTCAGGATATGAATTTATAAGTTTCAGAATTGCTAACATTAGATCAAAGATGTTTGATTTAACTTGAATGCTTCTCTTTTGCCTATGTTTTTCAGAACTTAACATCCCCTCAGAACTTGGTTCAAGGCTGAAGGGAAGCCAGTGTTGCTCACAATTAGCTAAATGCTTCTGCACCTTCCCTAGACCCAGCAGCCAGGCCAAGAATGGCCAGTCCCTCCAATACGCAGTTCCACAGCCCTTCTCTGATCATGACTTGTCCTCCAGCACCACAGCTACGGGAAGATTTACGTTATTTCCAGGGGCAGTGGACAGATCTCTCTGCTCCATTTGGTCCTTTTCTATAAAGTCTCGCATGCATTGGCCCTAAAGAAAAAGGAAAGGGGGGAGGGGGAAGAGAAGCTTTGTAATTAAATCAGATAACATTGAATTTTTGAAAGTAAAAAAAAAATAGAGAAAGAATAAAAACTGGTAGTACATTTTAAAATAAATAACCACTGGTAAAAAAAACAGAATAGCCCTATAATGAAAAAAAAAAAAACATTCCCACAGAAAAAGTGACAATCCATTACCATATTACATTGTTATTTAAATACAATTTTGAATTAAAGAAAAAAGCTTTTATTGAATCAGTTGAATAAAATTTCATTTCCCACTGTCTATACTCAACTCCTGTTATAACCTAAGCATTAGAATTTGATTTTTTGATTGATTTGATTAGAATTTGTATTAAGAAAATGCCACATTTTCATAAATAGTTAATGTCAGTAAAAACATTAAGAAGCCTCTTAATTCTGCTTTTCAGGATATATCTCTAGTCTGTAATCTGAGGAAGCCTGCTTCCTTTCTTGATAGCACTTTTTCATTTTTAGTAAAGGGTAAGAATGGAAAAATACTCAGCCACTGTTGTGAAAATCTCCTATCACAGCTGAGAAACAGCCAGGGCACCTTTCTCTGAACAGTATGCTATTGGTTTAGCATTTCAAAGGGTTTTTTTTTTTTTTAAATACCACTGAAAATTTTGTATTGAGGAAGGAAATACAACATATGAATAATAATGAAATATGTATAATTGAGGTCTGAATTTAGGATAAAATTATTTCTTACAACCACAAAGACCATGATGTAAAGTTCAGTTCCTTAATTCTGAATTCATTGCTAGATGATTCATTTTACACATTACAATGATTCTTAAAGTATGCTTGACCTATTTACTTATTCTGATTCTCAAATTCTGTTCACACATAATAACCTCTACATGCAAATGTGTCATAGCATTTTTACCTTGAAAGTTATCTTAAGGTAATGATTCAATATGACAAAAATATTAATTATTTAGACTTAGTGTATTCTTATGTTTTCTCTATCCTTTGAAACCTAGGATTACATTGCAGCATTTTTTTAAATGCACAAGCTTGCAATTTGGTATTTAAGAAGGTATTCAAAACAGCAAATGCATAACTGTAAAACACCCTGGTCTGATTACAACATCTTTTGATAAGATTCATGTTATTTTTTGTGGCCTGGCAGATTTATTCAGGCATTCAGATTCACCTACTTAAAAGACATATCACAGATGATAAAAATATGGTATGCACAAACCTGAGGGGAACATCTATTCCAGTGAGACAGACAGCTCTTGATTCTGAAAGAGCAGGACTTGAACAATGTTCTGACAGGGTCCTAGAGAGATGATATATTCTGAACAGTGACTAAGTGAAAATTGAATATTTATTCAGCTTTCACTGCTCTTTAAATATACTCACTATGTTATCTGCTTGTTTTACTGACAGAACAAAGTTGTCTCTAGATTGTATTGCATCTTGTGCAATCTCAAGAGGTTTGTTTACAAATTTCTAATTAGGGGCACCTATGAAATCTTACCAAAGCAAATGTATACAAAAGTCAGAGTAGATAATTTGAAGGCAATCTTACCATATGGGTATAAATGAGGCCAGAAGCTGTCCTGCTGAATCTTGTTATCTTGGCAGTGATTTGTTCAAGGAAGATCTTGGTTTGATTTTCAGATTTTAAGGTTGAATTTGCAGAGCGAGCAGAAGGAAAACACACTCCCAATCAACTGACAGTAAATCTAATACATTGAATGTTGATCTAACCTTAATAAGTTTGTACAACCTTTTTCTTAGGAGAAATATAGTTCAAGAAAACAGGGTGAAATTTGACTGCTTTTTAGATTCATTAACCAGGATGCAGAAGACATAATTTTCAATTGTTACATTACCAGTCTCAGAACATTAGCTTGAACCAGTTTGAAATGACCAGTTATTACTTGTTGCCTCTTCTAGATGGGGTCTGTCTCCTTCTTTCCACTCTGAGTTCTCCACTTAAGGTAACAAAAGATTCATAGATAACATTATCTATGAAATTGGCTTTCTAAGCAGTTATGAAGCCTCCTAATGATAGTTTAATGTTGCTCATGCCATCTTCCTTATTAGAACAGTCATGAGACAAAAACCTTGAAGATCTAATGTTCCTCCCTGCTCACATATCTGTTCACAGTCATAGAAGGACGTTAGGTTGATTTGATATAATTTGTTCCTGACAAATCCAAAGCATCTGCTATTCATCTTCTCATCTCCTAGATGCTCACAGAAAGTGGGTTTGTTTCTATGTTTTTGAAAGAGCTACATTACTGAACAATAATTACCTGTTCTCTCCTCCCACTTTTTTTAAGGTATGAGATAAGCATGCTTTTCTGTTATATTGTGGAACACCATTATCTTTGGTTTATCATACAGATGTGTTGGTATCAACAAATAGACAATGCCCTACATTATCAATACCAGGCAATGCAGTATAATAGGATTGAATCTGTAGAAGAACCAATTGAATCTGATGAACTAACACTCACAACATACATGGTACAAATCTTGGCAGAATTTAGTCTGTCTTCTTGGCCTGTAATCTAAATGACCAGGAGGACATCAGGTACACTTTTGGAGGGCACATTGCAGTTTACGTCCATTTGAAAGGAATCCACTTGACCTGGTCTAAGCATTAGGCTGTCTCAGCCAAAGTGCAGTTAATGGATGATTGGGACATTCAGTTCAAAAGCTCATTCTTCATCCGAACTGCAGTACTAATGTAGATGTAACCACACTCCAAATATCCTCTTTATCCCAGGCCATTTATTATTTGAAGTTGTCTGCCTTATTTGATGTAAAAAAAAATCTTTTCTAATTAAAGAGAATTTCTATAAATAAAACTTTTGTACATTCGGTAAGTTCTGAAAACTTAATAAATTACATTCCTTGCATGTAGTTACACTTACATGTAGCAAAAGGTAGCAGTGCAATATAAGGAAGCAAGTAAGTATTGTACATTTTAGATGCATATGTAGTTACTAGGAAACAAAAAGGAAAAAATACTTATTGACTGACATTTGTGCCGTACCTAAATAGCCGAAATACACTCCCCAGCATTTTGGTTGCTGATTGTACTTTTGTGATTATATTCTTTTTTACTGAGAACATCCCAGAATTTAACCCTAGCACATGCACAGCTGCTGAGCTTCTTTGGCATCACTGATGTGCTGTGTATCTCTCTCAAAGATAAGTAATGTATGAAGTTCATATTGTTCCTGCTCTGCATTTTCATTTTCTGCTCTTAGTCACTGATCCCAAAACAGCTTTAGAAATCACTAGGTTTACAGACAAAGTGATGCAACTCAAAAACTACTTTCTTCAATAGAAAAGTTTGATTGTCATAATGACACTTAACGATATCTATTTCTCTGTGTTTTGTTAACAGAACCAGAACAAATGGTGCCAATCAAACTCTCTTTCTTAGAAAATACCCTCAGCTAAACAGGGCAGTACTGAACAGAATATGTTCTACTTTTACAATCAAGTATCTATTATGAGTGAATCCGGAAGCAATAAGCACAGTTTAGAGATTAATCATTCCTTATTAACCAGTGTTATTTTTAACATCCAAGACCAGCACAGTAAGTGAATTTTATTTGGCAGTTTTTCCTTGCCGAACAAAAGAATGGACTCAGTGTAAACAATAGCTTCTTAGCAAACTGTCCCTACATAACAGTTGATACTAGTATTATATTTGCAGTTTCCTTTCATTGCAAGTGCGATGTGATCTAGCATTAAAATGTATTTGGTGAAACTGCAGGTCTAAACAAGATCCAAATCTCTTATCAAGCGCTGTGAAAAATCTCTAGTATTTTTAAGTCAAGAGCCTTTTAACTGACTGTCTACACATCTTTCAGAACTCTTTTTCCTGATAAGAAGCAGTTTCTAAACACACTGAACATCTAGATATTTGAAAAAAGATTCTGCATCATAAGACCACTGTCCTTGAAGAAATGGAGTGGAAGCTGAATCAAGAATACATTAAATCCCAGTAAAGGAGAAAACAAATATATTCCTTCTGTTATCATTCTTTTTCTATCAAGCTATAAAAACATGCTACATACATGGGACGCATGCCTGTGAGATAGGGTGCATATGCAGTCATTTTGAAAGTCACCTCTCAAGAACAAAAAATGTAATTGTTCTTTGAAGATTTCCAAAGTTTTGCAGTAATATTTAAACAGCTTGTTAGGATCACATTTTAACTCTGGGAACAGTCTAAATCCAGGTAGTACACTTTTAAATTCTTCAAGGCAAGTACAGGAAGCAAAGAGGAAATATTCGACAACTCCTACTTTCTGTACTAGGTGCTTCTTGAGAAACTGGAGAAGGATCTTTAAGAGAATCGACGCTACGTGTAGACCAATCATCGGCATACAACTCTTTCTATTTGTTAGTTTATATATTAGAAATGCATTTTGGAGATTCATGATATACAAATTCTTCAAGGTGTAAGTCAGAGAGTTTCCTTAAGGAAAAGGTAGTTGCTTTGCTTGCAGATTCTCAGTGTTCGAAATCTCTGAATCCTGACTGGCAGTAAAGTGGATAATCTGTGTGATACAGCAGGTGAAAACCATTGTGTCCCTTAATGCTAATTTATCTTCTTAGAAATGCTACTTTTTTGCAGATAGACTTTTTTCAGGATGTTTGAAAAAGATCAAACATCTTCAATACTTACATGAATTTGTATTTCCTTCCACCAAAGCAGAGACAGCGAGGTATTTCCAAATATGAACAAAATGAGCATCTACAGTGATTAAGAGGGTAATACCCTAAGTTTTGGAGCATATTCACGTTCTACTACCCATTCAGTTAATGCCATTTTTACAGTTATTAAAGTGTCAGAATAGGTGCCAGTATTTTCAAAACTCCTACCACAGCACAGAGTGATAAACCTGCATAAAAATGTATGGTTAGATGTTATTTAAAGGCTTGCCTGTAGTTAATGTTTTCATTTTCAGTGAGTTTTCCTCATACTCTTTTTTTTTTTAAGATACATTTGAAAAACACATATAAGGATTACTGGCCTTCAATGATTTAAATTTTGAGTAATCCTTCAAATTCTACAGTAATAGTAATTTATTTAATTTGAGAATGGATAAAAACATAAAAACCCTATCTACTACCACAGAATATGACTTGGGCTGCTATAGTCAAAGGTGACACACTCTAGTAGCAACCATGAAAAATCTAATTGCCCTCCAGCTACATATCAGCTAGTGGGTTATAAAGAATTTAGCTCTGTGAATACTGAACACCAGGAAAAAGTTTGATGTAGAAGTGTATGCATATCATCCTGGTTTCAACTGGGATAGAGTTAATTTTCTTCTTAGCAGCTGGTACAGTGTGTTTTGGATTTAGTGTGAGAATAATGTTGATCACACACTGATGTTTTAGTTGTTGCTAAGTAGTGCTTATCCTAAGTTAAGGATTTTTCAGTTTCCCATGCTCTGCCAGCAAGCAGGTGTACAAGAAGCTCGGAGGGAGCATGGCCAGGACAGCTGACCTGAACTAGCCAAAGGGATATTCCATACCATAGAACATCATGCTCAGTATATAAACTGGGGGGAGATGGCCAGGAGGGGTGGATCGCTGCTCAAGCATCGGTCAGTGGGTGGTGAGCAATTGCACTGTGTATCTCTTGTCTTTTCTTGTTTTTTTTGTTTTGTTTTTGTTGTTATATTATTTTTCATTACAATTTATTATTATTTTTACATTTTATTTTTAATTTATTTATTAAATTGTTTTTATCTCAACCCACAAGTTTTACTTTTATTTTCTGATTCTCCTCCCCATCCCACTGGAGGTAGGGAGTGAGCGAGTGACTGCCTGGTGCCTAGTTGCTGGCTGCGCCTAAACCATGACACATATAAATTCAGAAAAAAAGATGTGTATGAAAGAAAGTTTTAATTTGTGGAGGCCATTTTAAAATCTACAAAGATTCTCCTTGGAATTTTTCCTCATTTCAGCAGAAGCTCAGTTCACGGATTTGGTTGACTTACTGAGATGGTGAAAGTAACACACAAAAAAGGAGCTATTTCAAATCCGCACAAAGATAGATAATTAACAGTTATACCAGGTTCTTTCTCTAGAGGTGGCTTGCTGCATAACAAGAAACACCTGATACAGGTGAGTGCCAGAAGATGACCAGCTTCTGATGAATTATACAATTCATAATTTTTCTCAATTATTGGAAAGAAGTGTCCAAGAGTTATAGTAATTACGTGCTGAATCAGAGAAAGGTAAGATGTCTCAGTGGCTACCTTCATACACACACAGAGCAGTAAATTGTAAACTGAATTTACTTTGTGACTTTCAGTGTATGCCAGCACAAAGAAGGAAGAAATCCTTTTAAATCCACCTGGCCTACTTTGGACCTTGGACCTGGGTGCTCAGAGCTTACTGAACCTATTTGCTTGCTTATTTTCTCCCCAGTGCAAGTGGGAAATAGTCTCTTGACTTTACTTAATAGTGACTTTGGAAGATTTATTGTGTTATCCCATCAGTAATGTACTTATTCCATGAAAATGAATGAATTGTGGAAAGAACAGTGAAGGGAATAGGGACAGTGAGTAAAGAACACCACATGAAGCAACTTCTGGAGCAACACAATTTTGTATCACCGCCTGCTCAGGGCAATGCTTTAAGTCATATTCTAGCAACTTATGTTGCTATGTCTTTTTTCAGGCATTTCATTGTTCTAATGAGTTTGCTAGACCAATGTATGTATCATGACCTGTATTTGAATTCTTGGGCAAAATATTGTTAGTAACTTGAAGGGCATCGGTTTGCAGAAGGCTTATTGTTGGAAAAAAGTAACATTCTCACTCTGCAATATCTCAAGACAAAGCGAATGATAGCTGAAGCTACATAATAGTTGATTAAATATCCATCTCAAAGGCCCCCCTGCATGGGGGAAAATAATTCTGAGATTTTTAGTAAGCTAGGGAAGAGAAACTCTTTGTAAGATATTCTAAATCATATTCATCTGACCCATTCCTCTAAAATAACTTAATAGCTAGCAAGCATAAAGCACGATACAGGCCTGATCCAGAAGAGGGGCTCACTGAGGTACCTCATACACTTTGTTAGATTATGCATCAAACCCTATGTAGGAAGGACGATTTTTCACTGAATTTAACATATTGAGATCATAATTAACATAGTAAATAATATTCACAGAAGACTACATTATACACTGTTACTATACCTATTGCTATGTCACAGCAAAAAATCTCAGTAAATTATTAAGAACAGATGAAACAACAAAATACTGGCATCCTTTGTCTTTATTTGTAAAGTTAGTGATGCATAGTATGACTATATATATGATTACAGTATTTGGCGGTTTGAACAGAATATATGAGAATGGAGATGACAAGAGAAACTGATTTAAGAATCCATTAATCAGAGAATTCCAAAAGAGAAAATTCAAAGCTGTATTTTGTCCACTTAAAAAAGGTATATGAACATGTATATATCTATATTCATCTGCAATCTAATTAATTTAATAATACTGCATGAAATATGTTCCAATATGAAAATCAGATCATTTAACAGCATGTTTATTGTTGTCTAATCCCTCAGGATACAGTTACAGGGACCCTGCTTAATGCAGAAGTATGAACATCTAATGATATCAATATCTGGATCCCCTTCCTTTCTTGAGGTGATGGAAGATATTTCTACACAATTTACTCTGTTTAAAGAATATTGTATTTGCCATGATTGCAAACTATTTTTACTGCTCCTCTGTTCTTTCAGAATTATTGAAGTGACAGCAGAACAATCAAAGGAATATTCATTTAGGAGTACTGGTGACTACAGATAAGATACTATCTATTGCAACCTACCCTGAAATGCCATGATAGTGCCCATAGCTTTAGATAATATTCTAAATGAGTATTTCTTAGATGTCTAATAAATTAGGCAAGGAGATAAACAGAAAATGGGATAAAATGGGATAGAACCATAGATCTATGTTTGATAAACCAGTTAACTGAAAATCAGGCTTAGCTTGTTAATGAAATCTGTTGAAGGCACAAAGTCAGGAGCATCAACGCAAAAGAGGATTAGAATGTCATGCTAGAAGAACCTGAAGACTTCAAGGATGGGCATAAAATAGATTTGATTAAATTTAGTAGTACAAAGTACCATATTACAGAGTTTAATAAGATCTCTGAATTCATGCTAAAAACCTCCTCAACAGAAATTATAGGAAGAGGAGCAAGGCTTGACTAGTGAACACAGCGACACTGCATTACCAGCATGGTGCAATCCTGAACTACTTATAAGTGCAGCACTGGCATTTTTCTATCTAGTAAGATATTTCTAAGGGAGGGGCGTTCATAGTTAAACAAGACCTTTACAAAATGATAACATATATGTATTTCTGATCAACTACATTCACGAATTGCCCCACATCTGAACTTTTGCAGCTAACTGCAAAAGTTGTAAGATAAGAAGGGCATTTGTGAGAGACTGAAAAAGTTAATGTTTCATTGTGGTGGGGCAAGTTCTGCTTAACGACTAACTCTGAATAACAATGAACTCTGCACAGCAAGGAAGCCCAGGTGAAAAGGAGCCCATCAGGACCCATCAGCAACAGGAGGGAGAGGTCCTGCTGGAGGGTGCATAGGTCCTTGTTCTGATGTGATGTTCTGATATGTTGAGCAGGGCAGCTCACCGTGAGTGGCAAAAGATCACCTCTGCAGGGTAGGGGAAGCTACTCCCCAAACGACCCCCGAGCCCAAGGACACATTTCCCAAAGGCTCACGAACTGCTCATGACACCTAATTAGCCTAACAACTTCGAGGGCCCACCTGAAAGAGGGGCAAGGATGATAAAAGGACACAGACTGAAGACCCAGGTCTGCAAGCCCACCAGAACTGGACTCCTCGGCTGACTGAATCAATGCTGGACCCAGGACTGGTGAAATCTTTCTCTTTTCCTTTTTCTCTCTCTGTCTTCTTATCTTTTTCTTTTTGCATAATCTCTACACTTCATCCCTTTAAGACACAAAACCGTTGACCAAGTCTGGGACTAGGAGTGGATCTAGCTGTCCCTAGGCTCTTCACTGAGACAGAATCTGGAAAGCCAGGGGGTATGCTCTGATCCTCGTGACTCAACCGGAGGAATCTTTTCTGCCCTGAATTGACGTATATGGTTATCACAGGTGTTATGGGTTTGTGTGGCGCGGTTTTCCTTGGTGGCAGGGGAGGGGGGCTGCAGAGGCGGCCCCTTTAAGAAGGTGCTTGGAAAAATTCGCTGCCCCAAAATATCAGACACGCGCGCCAAAATGTCGGACCCGCCTCTAGGCAGGGAGTGACTGTGGTAACGCCTCTGGGAGAACATATTTAAGAAGGGGAACCGGTAGTGTGGGGGTTGGGAAACCTGAGAGGAACATTTCTGCCCACACTGGAGTCATGGAAGTGGAGGGGGAGGAGGGGGCGCCTGAGGAGGCTGATGGCCCTGCAGCCCGTAGTGAGAAGGCAGGCTGTCCCCCTGCAGCCCATGGGGGTGAACGGTGGAGCGGAGGCTCCCGAAGGTGGCTGTAACCCCATGATAAATACCGCGCTGAAGCAGTGTGAGACGGGAGAG
>VYZV01033087.1:21001-36237 GCA_013401275.1 Pandion haliaetus
TTCCAGCAGCTTCTTAAAGGAGCCATCTCTGCAGCCCCCCTCCCCTGCCACCAAAGAAAACCATGCCACACAAACCCGTAACAAGGACATACCCACAGATGATAGCCAGGACCAACAAAAAGTCCATATCAAAAGTCAATATGATAGCGATGAGACAGGTGGAAGGTCATTCCAGTGATCACTGGATATGTCCATAGCAATGAAGAAGTTCTGAGGTAAAGCCAGGCTGCAGATCAAGGGGCTCCATGACTGGGCACAATCCCATCTACAACTGAGATAGATATCAGCTGTGCTCCACCATAGCTCAGCCAAGAAACAGATGCCCCCGAACTGAGCCTAAATAACCCTCCTTGTCCATGGATGAGCATGGAGGCCCCAGCTGAAGCTAGTTAGGGTCATTAAGGCTTACTAGTGCACTTAAAGACCTGACAATTATTTTCTTCCTCTACCACTTCATTTCTTAATTTTACTACCCTTAACCAATTATTTGAATATTCTTGGATATAACTTTGTGTTACGTAGATACTTGTATAGATCCAACATATAACTTGATTTCACTTCAGTGAGAACACTGTAAAGAACCAGCATGCTTTGGCTTATGAGTCTTAAAAAAGTAGTTCACAGTATGAGATTCATGTAGCATATGGCCTTCTAAAGTGGGAGATAAATCCAAATAACTTTTATATCACTCAGTGTTTTAACCAATGAGACCTTAAAATGGAAATTGAAATCAGTTTTTATGTTATTGGTTGATTTTCTACTGATGTCACACTCTTCTGTGAATTCCATAGGTCACCCAAAAGGAATATCTGTAAGTGTCTTGACACTGGATAGGTTTTAAAGCACTTTAAGAGATTTTCAAGTCTTACTCTTTCATGTATGTTTTCTTTTAATGCAGTGCAAAATTATATAAAACCAACCAGGGCCTTTTAGTAATATCAGACCTAATTTCCTTTAATTACACTTGTGCAAACATCACTAAATTTAGCCCATGAGTATAAGTAAAAGTGAACCTCAATATCTTATCAGTCTTACAATATCAGTCATTACATAGATGGATGTGTAGTCACAAGAAATGGCTAAAAATATGTTCATGATGAAGGGATTTTATTTCAATTCTTCTTGAACTTCATTGCAACAAACCAAACAGAACTCTTTTCTTGGGAATATAGCTTTGACACCTTCACGTATTTTGTGGTCTATTTCCAGATGATGTAACTTGAAACTAACAGATCTTTACTGCATTTTGTTTATGAATGTGTATCTATGCACACATACTCACACAAATACACACACATGTATACCCTGAACCAATTGATTTTAAAACCAAATTTCTCTTTACAAGGTCTTTTTTCTTGACCATCTCACCTTTCCACCACCAAAGTTCTCTACTATGGGGAAGATCCTTCATGCCTACTTTACTCATGTGGATATTTTTATGCCATCAATGCAACTACTTCTATGAGCATGGTGCATATGATAATTTTATGCTTCTGTAAAGCTCTGATATGCAAAGAAAAAACTGTATTATATTTCTGATGTCCAACCATAAATCCCCATAGGTTACTTAAGAAATTCTGTCTAAAAAAATGATGATGTGATGGATGGAACTCATAGTATAGTGTGGTGCTATATCTCTTTTACTGTAAGTAAAGAATTGAATTTTTCTTTTTCCTTCTTAAATGCCTTTATTAGAGTGTTTGTTTCTACATAGTGTCTGGGATTTATATCCTTTTTCCCTCAGTGCCTCATATTTTTCAAACATTTTTGTATATAGTGCTTTAATATAAAAGACTTAATAGAAATGTAATCCAATTCAAAACACATGGAATTAGTCAAAAGTCATATATTCATAAATGTGGATCTATTGAATTTGTTAGCTAAATTCCACAGAAAATTCATTGCTGCAGCATCTGATGGCTTAATTAGATCTAGCAACTGTCAGGATGAGTATTTCTTACCTCTAAGAAGACTAAAATTTCTCTAATGTGGGATTGTATTATTCTGTACACAGAATGACTGAGATGGAGAACGAAAATTCTTTTAACTTTACAGAGTAAGCAGTGATTAAGAGCTTTTCAGTTTCTAGTGCCGTTTATATATTAAAGACCAAGAGCATGTTCTACCTACTGTACATCTTTTGTTTCATGTTTAGGTACTCCAAAATGGAAGTACCAGGGAACACTCATGACTTATTAATGTCAGTCATATTACTAGTTGGAAAACATGACAGATTTTTTCAGGTCTTTGCTGCAGTTTGGAACTTATTAACCATAAGTTAAACAAGTAGAGTAATAGAAATTTCTCTAGACCCTATTTCCTTCATTTGCAGTATGAGACCAATACACTGATATTCAGAGGTCCTAAGCATGTAATTCTGTACCAGTTTCAGCTGGTATAGAGTTATTTGTCTTCCTAGTAGCTGGTATAGTGCTATGTTTTTGAGCTAGGTATGAGAAGAATGTTGATAACAAACTGATGTTTTCAGTTGTTGCTAAGTAGTGTTCTATTAAACCATTCTTATCTTAACCCACGAGTTTTACTTCTTTTCCTGATTTTTTCNATTCTTATGACATCTGTTCAGGCACATAACCTTTGAACAGCAGACTTCAGATACAGGAGGCAAAAAGACAAAATTACCGGAAGCTTTGTAGGCCTACATGAACTTAGTGAGCATCTGATAGTCAGTCACATAGGCAATAAACATAGTAGTGTTGCAGCAACTGTTATCTTTCTGATTTCTGAAAAATAAAAAAAAACCTGAAAAACAAATGGATTAACAAATGAGTTAAACTTTAACTACTATATAATAAAAATAATTTGCTGTTTTTGACTATATAATCACTTGAGTCTTGATTAGATTTTTGCATAGAGGTACTGTATTAATCAGAATAAGACTGTTTAGAAAAGAATTAGAGTTTGTTAATGTTAGAAATTAGACATTCTTCATGTGGGTACAGTGAGTGAGAGTTCTTGTAAGGACATACTCAGGCTTTAATTCTTGCCCATAAACTATAACTTCTGACCAAGTGGATCCTTCCTTTCACAGGTTTATTTAATTCTTTGCATAGCTTCTAAAACGATCTGAGATGCCTTTTATTGTCCTTTGGAATGGAAAATGGGATATATAAACACCTATTAACCTTTACAATCTAAAGAAAGATTGTGGCTATTGCTGCTTATTTTCCTGTTGTATTACAAAAGGTACTGAAAAGTGATCTTAGGGTAATCATTCTCAGAGGAGCAGGTTCTGAATCTATTGTCCTTCCATTAAAAAATGAAAGGTTTGTCTAGGTATTGGGAAAAAAAATGTAATAGAGTTTCCTAGGAGATGAACGTGCTGCCAGCTATTTCAGATGCAAAAACAAAACTCTGCCACTAAAAGGCATCTTGAAGAATATATTGCAAGTAACCAGTTTTAGGCAAACATAGATTCAGAGAAATTACTATACTGATTGGTGGTACTAGAGCTATTGGTAAAACACAATAGCTAAGAGTAAGAGCTAACACCAATCTTGACAATATATGTTCATTTGCCCTTGGTTCATAGTCACTTCTGCCTGACCTAGTTCATTGATGAGATGCATGGCATCTTCCAGAATCCACTAATGGTTTTTTGGATCTTTGAACAAGATGTTTGGTATCATGAACTTTATTTATGATATACCAAAATAGCAACGTAGAAGCTCAGGCTTGTAAAATAGAAGGGAGACTTCCATGTGAAATTTGAAAAAANAAAAGGAACTAGAGGATAGAAAAAAGGCCAAGGTGAAAATAAATAAAAGCTTTAATTTTACTGAAAATTCAAGAGCTTCAGTTTTGATGAGGAACATAAACAGTGTAGTAAAAACTGACAGCAAATCCATTGATATTAGAATATGAACTCAAAAATGTTTCCTTTCCCTTGTATGCATGTACAAAAGCAGAAAATAAATAAGAGTCTTTGTTTATACAAATTGCTATCAGCCAACAATATAATACGATAAAACTTAAAAAGAGAGTCAAGAAGAAGAAAATTAGTGGTCTGTTTTGACATATTCGATTGTTACTGTTTTGCTGCATTGGAAAGTGGTTTTGATGTCTGACTGGAAGACAAGAGAGATATACCACATGTGAACTGGCTGGTCCTGTGGTGAACGCTGTCATGTTCACTTTTCCTTTACCCTCAACTTCTTTTTGGGATCTTACATAGTGCCTGCAACGCAAGATGGATAATCTTAAATAGAAAAAGTGACTAAGTTTCTATTAACAACAACAACGAAAACCCCAACCCATACGTTCCCAAAACTTTCTATACCTGTTAACATTACTATCACTATTCAATCTAAAGCCAATTTAAACTAATGGAAAGACTCCTATTGTGGACAAAGAATTTAAATAAAAGATTGAAAAGTAAAGGTGAGACCCACTTAAACTAGAGTAGCATACTATAAGGAAAAAAAGTGGAAAGAGAAAAAAGGTCTTCAAAATAAGCATCCATAAAAAACCTAATCCATAATATGTACTCTAACCAAAGATATAGTTATATTTTTGTTAATCATACACACCAAAAAATAATATATCATAAAAATACCACTCTGAAAAACGATCAAAATACAGTTAAACTACCGGAAGAAAGTGGTGCTGCCATAGGTATTTTCACTGGATGCTGTTGGATGCTTGCTTATTGAGACAAGAAAATGTATTTTATTTAAAAGAAGAGGAAATAGGAAAAAAATAGTACAACTTCTGAGAAGATAGGCTAAATAAGAAATGTTAAACTTGGTGAAAATAACATAGTCAGGATCAAATTTTATTCACCTATTTGTTGTGACTGTACACTGTTTTAACATGAGTACACACTGTCCAGTATAGAGAGTAGGCAACAGAAACTACATATGCAACTGGGTAGAGCATATGACTCCTCTGAAAAAAACGTAGACCTCATATATGGCTGCAACCACTACTTGAGAGAAGGACCATGAATATTTGGATAAGGGGAAGAGCAGTGGGAGTGACAGTACATAGAAAGACATGCCCAGGAGGAAGATATTTGTGAGAAAAGGAAAGTATCTGTAAAGCTTGACAGACAGGAATTTTGGGGGTTCTTCTAATAGTAGGCTGAAATGGCTCGGTCAGTTTCTGTCATCAATTTGTTTCTTGCCAAATGCTTACCTGTGAACAGGAATTAAAGAGCAACCTTCTTTGCTCTTTCCCAAACTGTATGGTGGTTATCAAGCACCACATTTCCTGTGATGTTGATACATCAGTCGCAATAACAGGAGTTATGATCATAATTTAAAAGGGCTGTGGTCTATCATGAGTGATTTTATTTTCCTACATCTATTATTGTATTCAAATGTTCTTACTTACCAAACACTTACTGAAATTCTCTGTTAAGTTCACAACTAAATGGTTAGCTGACAGAGTTTAACTTTTCTCGTTCTTGCGACCTCATTCCAAGTTAAACAGTCTTTTTTTTTTTCTCCATAAACCATGCTGTCGTGGTTTAACCCCGGCCAACAACTAAGCACCACGCAGCCGTTCACCCACTCCCCCCCCACACCCAGTGGGATGGGGAGGAAATCGGGAAAAGAAGTAGAACTCGTGGGTTGAGATAAGAACGGTTTAATAGAACAGAAAAAAAACTAATAATGATAACACTAATGAGATTACAACAATAATAATAAAAGGATTGGAATATACAAGTGATGCACAATGCAACTGCTCACCACCCGCCGACCGACCAACCCGGAAATCCCTCCTCCACCACGCGCCCGCCGCAGTTCCTAAAACGTCATATGGTATGGAATACTCCGTTGGTCACTTTGGGTCAGCTGCCCTGACTGTGTTCCCTCCCAGCTTCTTGTGCCCCTGCAGCTTTCTTGCTGGCTGGGCATCAAAGGCTGAAAAGCCTTGACATTAGACTAAACATTACTGAGCAATAACTGAAAACATCAGTGTGTTATCAACATTCCTCTCATACCTAGCTCAAAACTTAGCACTGTACCGGCTGCTAGGAAGACAATTAACTCTATCCCAGCTGAAACCAGGACACATGCCTCTCCAGCTTTCTATTACTGCTCTCAGAACTTTGTTTAGTCTGTTCATTTTTTCACTTCTCAGCAATGATCATAGACACACGGGTGCTGAGTTTTATCATGGTCATTTGAAATGACCACTCTCCCATTTCAGTGTGCAGTTTATCTAAACATGCAAATCACAGAACGGCTGGTCTCATCTCCAGCCTCTCTCTTTTACCCCCGTTTGCTATGTTGCTTTGCAGATGTTACATATTGTTAACTACAAGTTATTTTTGCTCCTTTAAGGGTTGTATTTTCATGGAATACTGGCAAGACAATTAAAAAATAAACAAATCAAAATAATAATACTGCTGTTTAACTACATATGCAGTTAAAAGATAAATTAATTTGCAGTTTTGAAATTGATTTTGTAAGCCTAAAAAAACCCCAAACCCCAAAATAATAAAGGTCTCTGAGCCTGACATTCTTTTGGTTTTCCTGGTTTGCACAAAGTATAAGGAGTAGTATATATTTGGAAACAGAAATTCATACTTGGAGACAGAAATTCACAACAGCCTCATCAATGCTTAAAGTAGATTCTTTGCTTACTTTTCTTCTTTTGCTTGGGAATATCCTAGGGAACCAGCATTACCTTACATTGCAGAAGACAATGCCATTATGAATAAGATTGGATAAAAATCGTAACTTAGAACAAGCCCTTTTGTTTCAGTTGTGCTGGAAAAACCCACAGCAGGGTGGTTGGAATAGATAGTCTTTAAAGGTCCCTTCCAACCCAAACTACTCTACAGTTCCGTGTTTAGTGGAGAAAACAAAGGCAGGGAAAGGGAGAGAGCAAGATAACTCAGGGAGGAACAAGCACAGGAAAATAGAGGGATTAGGTGATGAAAGAAACTGGATGTGAGTAAATGGGTTGTTAGCTTATTCACTCTTCTAGCTATGCTTTGCGTCTAATCAGTGCAGTCTGTCTTATCCTGGCATTAAACTCCATTTCTAATTATTTCCCTGAGTGATGGGCTTTCTCTTCTGTATATGTGTGCGCAGCGGCAGTCTGGGTGCCAGTAACTGGCCTTGGATAGGACACAGGTCCCATATGTGTGTGGTGCTGGCAACTGGCATGAGTGAAGGTATTCATGTCTGTGTGTTTACCAGCCAGTATCAAGCTAGGCTAGCTGGGGCAAAAGTGAAGTGGCTTGGGAGCCAGCTATGTGTCTCTGGGAGTGAGACGGCTGAAGGAATGAGCTACTAGAGGGACCAGAAGGTCTGGGCTATCTATCAGAGGGACTATGTAGTCTGGGACTTGACTGGGAGACCCATTTATGCATGTGCCTCTCTGTGCTGGAAGCAACTGCAGACAAGAGGATTCAAGGGCCAGTCACTGGGTACACGGAGTGTCTAAGCTGAGTTACTGGAGGAATCCACAGTGCCTGTGTCTGTGTGTGTTGGTGTGTAAATGGCATCTGCACCAGCAGCTGGAGTAGGGTGGCAGATCTTGAGGGGTTGTATGTTCTGGTGGCACCTACTGGGGAGAGCAAAGAGCCAGGGGTCAGCTGTTGGATGGGCCACATGTCTAAGTCCAGCTACAGGAGGGATTCATGTTGTACATACAGATATATTTCCCACTAACAGAACTTCATCCTGATCAGACAGAGAGGGGAACAGGATGAGGCCATGGGTGCAGTTTGTGAGTGCTGTGCCAGCCATGTGTACATGTGTGCGCCAATGAGAAATCCTCTATCTGAAATTGCCTCCTCCCAAACAATCCATATTCAAATATCACCAGTGAAAACATGTTGCTCAATTATATAGAAGGCTAAGAAGGAGGGTCACTCCAGTTCCTTCCTGTTGCAGATATGCCACCATGAAGGAAACCATTTTTTTGTGTGACGCCTGAAAGACATTAGAAGTGGGTACACAGATATGTAGCCTACTTGTTAAACACTCATGTGAGAGACCTGCATTTTAACAATGATGACCATGCTATGTGTTTTACTGGATCTGGTCATTAGGTAGCACCTGTGCACTTCTATTGAAATCCTAACTGAATGAAAAATTGTTGGAAAAAAAATACATGCAAATTTGTGGTGTTACTTTTAAGGACGGACCTGTTTGGAGTGTAACTCTATAGGCTAGTAAGTTCTTCAGTTTGGCCTGTGATAATAGCTGATCAGGGAGGTACCATAGTCTCAGGGAGATGGTTGCATATCAAATGTTTGCAGCACTCTGTCATGAAAGGAAAAATTAATGAAACTTTATAATTGCGTTAAATTACTAATTTTGGTTGAACTTGTTATACCAAAGTTCTGTTACAGCCAAAAGTTAATAGACCATGTATGTAGAATTAAGAATGTATTGCTAACACAATTGTGGTACTACTTTAATAATCCAAATTATCTGAATACACAAAAGCTTAATTAATACAGCTTAAACTGTTATTAAAAAAATCAGCCCCCATCCTAGCACCTACCTCTGATGTTAGGGTCAGACTTTCAGTGTGCCTCTGGATCTTATAGTCAACACTGAAATCCTCCTCAAGAAGAATGGGGGCATGAGAGGGTGGAGACAACAAGTCACAAGCACCATGACGTCTTCATGAGAAGGAGCTGATGCTGGTGGTGGACTCCGTTCTCCTCAGTCCTGGGGTCCCCTTATATTTCTTTTTATACAATTTCCCATCGCCACCTGCTCCCTTCCCCCTGCTCCCAGGGAAGGGGTGAAAGCTGCCCCACAGCCCCCCAGTATCGCCCAGGGTCCATTTGTCCCCCAGGAACTGCCTGGGGCTGTCAGCCCCTTCCCCAGCAGCACCCACAGAGCTGGAGCTCAGACAGGCTGGGCAATGGGCACTTGGCCACCAGGCGCCTGGTAAACCCAGCTCAGCCCCACTCAGGCCAAGGGCAGCCCAGCTACCCCTGGGACCCGACAGCCTGACTCCTGCCCCCAGCAGGTGCAAAACCATGTTTAACAGGGTATGAACTGCACTGGTTTTAGGCTATAAAGTGGTTTGAGGCATAAATTGGTGTGTATACCACCTTTCAACTAGCATATATCAAATTTCATTCTGCATGAGTTATGTATTTGCATTGTTTACCTGTATGTGGCTTTATTCCCTTAAAAGATTTTAAAACCTCTCACAGTGGTAAACCTATTAATAGGAAAATAAGTTAGCCTTCTTTAGGGGAATAAAATGACATGTAAAAGAATGCAAGGGCTTTCCAGTTCCTAGAAATTAGTTTGGTTTGGGTATTGTGTCTTGAACTGCTAATAAATTAGCTGTCTATTGTTCTACAATGATAAATAGTGTAAGTCAGCTCATGTTATGTTAACATAAACCCGAAACAATACCAGAGAGACAAATGGAGTCACACTGATTTGGTATCAGGATGAGGGCCAAAGTATACAAACAAGATCAGTTATAAGAGTTTAGCTCTGCTACTAACAGTGAATATAAAATTTAAAGGATCAGTAATTGTGGTTTTGTATGTGCAGAGTGTCTGATATAAACTTACCATGTCAAGTTGTACCTTCATCTGTTATTAATTGTACTGTCAGAACTCTCTAACATAAGCATAGATAATGCTTTGGATTTACAATTTTATGGAAAAATCTAAAGTCTGATGTACGTAAAGAGTTTATGAGTAAATACAGAAAACAATAATACAGCAAGTAAAATTCATAGAAATATTATTGGTTTAATACAATTGCATTGAAAATATGTTCCCATGATTTAAAATTAAAAAATAAAAGAAAAATCTTTGTCTGCAGCAATATACCAAATGTCTCATACAGAGGCATTTGATCTGGCAGAAGACAAACTGACATTAAGATTTTGGTTTTACTGATCCAAGACGAAGATTTCTGGCTGCAGGCATAACAGTCCATTGGCAGTTTCACAACATGCTGTGTTTACACATAAATTCCTACCTTTGCCTCCTTTGAGTGTTTTATGAGAATTCTTCTATGTTCTATCTCATAAATATACATCAAACAATACCTGAAAAGAGACAGACTATGCAAACTGATTCTGGTACTACCTTTTATAACTACGAAGAATAGACACAAGTCGTGCAAACCCACAGAGCCTCTTGAAGCTTCCACCATCAGCCAGATGGCTGCATTGCTATTACTCACTCATCTCTCCTAAAGAACATGCGATCTCAGAGGCTCAAAGATTCAATCATTATTCAGCAAGTTGTGAATGTCTTGTGGGTGCTTCAGGTCTCTTTGTAGTCTCCCCAAAATAGATAGCTTTAAACATAAACCAGGCACATGGCATATCTTAGTAGTAATTTAAATGGTGAAATATTAATAGGAAAAATATTTGAGCTATTCTAAATTGAGTACCAAAAGTATTTCTCCCACTGAGCTATATTACATTCTTGCCGTGTTAGATGATGAACATAATTCTGTTAATCGTGTTACTTTGTTGATCTCCATTCAAAACGACATTAATGTATTTTGAAGAGAGGTGCAGTATTACTTGCTGTAAGAATGAGTTTTAAGGGGAAAAAAAAGACAATTAAAAGCATCAACGACAACATCATACTGTACACACCTCATAGAGAGCTGTATTCTGGACTGCTAAATTGGTCTGTACTACCTTTATTTTATTGTGAGTTTCTCTGTCTCTGAACCTGCTTCTGAAGTAACTGTCAAATTTGCCTCTGCACTCAGGCCCCCTCATTATCCCCAAATAAATGGTAGCAGGCAGATAGATTCACACACAGAGCTAACAGGAGTGCAGCAGCTATAACGCAGAGCTCTTGACACAACGCTGTCACAATCCAACTTTAATCAACAGTGCCACCACGTGGTTACACAGCACCAGGCGTTAAAGCTCACCCCTAAAAATGATTGAATGACTAAAAACACGTTTGTGTTTTGAAACTGATGTCTTACTAACAGAGCAATCGAAGTTACTGTACGTGAGTTGTTAATTTTAACGGAAAAGTAATGCCAGTGTCTCCACAGCAATATGTTGTCTGTTATAAATTTTCTGTAATTACTCACCTATCTTGAAGACTTAGTAATCCTGAACTTCCAATAAACAATCTATCTTTTTTAAGGTTTCAGTATGTTCCAGGGAAGGGTTCGTAAAGCAATCTGAATTTTTAGGAATAATTTTATCCTTCACCAAACTGTTAGTTCTCTAACACATTTTTTTAACTTAAAGTATATAAGAGATTATTAAGGATAATGTTCTTAAAGCAATGGCCTCTAATCAAGTAATTTTATTAAGAGTCTTTGTTCTCGTCACAGAATATTTGGTGGTACTGCTTTAAATGACTTTTTTTAGCATACTAAAAAGACAATCACAAGTAAATATTAACTATATACCTAAAACCCCAGAATTTCTTTTCAAATAATAGAAAGATCTACTATATTTCATACAGACTACAATCCACATAGGAAAATTCTAACTGTTCTGTCCCATGTTTTTCATATCTAAGATGTAAGGCAGCAACACTGAGGAAGTGGAAGTGAAGCAGTAGACTTAGTGAAGTAACCATAAGATGGCTAGAATAAAAGCCATTGACAGTTTTAAATAAACAAAGGTGCCTTTGTAGTCCATCCTGAGCTACTTGAAAGAGAATTTGAAGAAGGAGATAAACTAACGTCTGTGCCAATGTACTTAGACCACATTGAAGCTAACAGCACATTGAAGGATGACACCCATGTGACCATGTTTCAGTGGCAAATCATTACTTTTATCCAGTGATGTCCTTTCCACGCATCGGCTGCATCTAAACGGTGAAGATAAGTTTTGTATTATATAATCCACACCTGCACCACACCAAAATCCATCAGGCCAGCTTGGGCCACAGCTGCATGGTAGAAAATGCTGAGGTACTACTGTTCTGTTAAGTTTCACAGACTTCAGTCCCTCCTCCAGACACTCAGAAGCAACAGCCACCTTCTTGGTTTGCTGTCTCCTGTCCAAAGTAACATTTGCCTCTCACATACTACTACTATTTAGATAAGCCCCACAGTTTGCCAGGGAGCAGCAAGAGCAGGCTTCTTTACAGGGAAAGGATAGTGATATGGACTGAGGGCAGGAACATCAGCCCAACAGGACCTAACAGGGGAAGGAAGGGCTTCCTGTGCTCAGGTTTTTCTAGATCTTTCTTTCAAGGACACCAGTTGTGCTATCTCTAAGTTGGCCTGATCCCAGGCAGCCAAATCTCCAGGAGGTGGGATGTGCTCAGGGCCCCGGTACAGTTATCCACACTATGAGAATCATTATAATATTAATATTGAATGGGATCTGTTCAGAACTAAAACACAGCCACCTTGTGCAGTAAAAGTATTCAAACAAAGGACTTTAGAGTGTTAAAAGATCAAATAGTTCTATTTGTTTCCTTTCTTAAATGTGTTAAACTAGGTAATAAGCCAATTAATAAATTATTATATCAGTTGTAGCACTGTAATTTGTGAGCTGCATGTATATCGCTTTGTGAATAGTCAGCAAGAAAAGGTCCACATTGCATGAGTAGATGGAAAGCATACTAAGCTAAATCCATTGCTAATATGACACTACCAATTACAGTTCTGAAAGGGCAGTGTACTGGTGAGATGCATACAACTGGTGTTCTGGTGCTTTGGCTTGAAAGAAGGGTGGGGAATGCACGAATACATACAGTACAACCAAACTATTCCCCAATTAAAAGAGATGGCAGAACAATATGCATTACTTCCATGTACTCTGTGGTAAATATTCCTAAAACAGAATATCCTCAAAGCACAGTATGGGGCTAAAAAAATTCTTGCACATAAATGAACAACAAAATGCATCAAAATCAAATTCTGGAAGTGACTTATGTTAAACTCCCAAGAAAAAAAGACTTTAAAATAAAGTTCATCAACCACTGAACAGACTTAACTTGATCCACTAGGATATAGTGTTATGCAATCCATTAAAGTCTTAAACAGGACAGTGTGACATATGAACGGATTTTTCCTAAACCCCATGCTATCCTATTTGTAAACAATGATATTAACAGCTCTGAGTCTTCCTCTGCAGATTGTGGATGCAAGAGCCAAAAAGGTGTGGAATACAATTAAAAGAAACAGAAATTAAATTTATTTGCTCAAATAAATTAAAATTTACCTTTAAATAAATTTAAAAGAAAAAGTTTATCAGAGCTGTGATGCTGGAATTCAAATACCAATTCTCAAAACACAAAGCAGAAGTCTCCTTATATAATTGATTCTTCCTTTACCATAAATCTGGAAGGATTCCAAATCATGGGATTATTTTTTTCTGGTCATGGAGCTAGTTATGGGCAATTCATCCTTGTTTTTCAGAGCATAATTGTCTCACACTATTAAACATTGATCTTAATTTTTAAAAATAAACCACCATGTTTTATAAAATTAATAGAAAAAACTCTAGCAAGTAGCAGGTATAATGGAAAGGTGAGGAAAACATCAGTTATTTGAAAAATGTGCCAAAATACAGTCTCTATATACAGTTAAAGAGAAGGGACAGAACACTGGCCTGACAATGGACATCATAGCAGAGATCAGACACACAACTAGGCTTTAGGCAGAAAAAGAGAAAGTCGTTCACTATCTTTGAAAGTTTCTTCGACCCAGAAAATCATTGCATTGCTAGCAATGCAAGGCTGGGGGAAAATAAACGGTGGTGTTGTGGTTTAACCCGGCAGGCAGCTAAACACCACACAGCCGTTTGCTTACTCCCCTCCCCCACAGTGGGATGGGGGAGAAAATCAGAAAAAAAGGTAAAACTCGTGGGTTGAGATAAAGACAATTTAATAGAATAGAAAAGGAAGGGAAAACAATAATAATGATAAAAGAATATACAAAAGATGTGATGCACAATACACAATGCAATTGCTCACCACCCACTGACTAATGCCCAGCAGTGAGCAGCAGGCCACCTCCCCTACCCCAGCCAACTCCCTCCAGTTTTATTGTTCAGCATGACGTCATATGGTATGGAATATCCCTTTGGCCCTTTTGGGTCAGCTGTCCTGGCTGTGTCCCCTGCCAGCCTCCTGTGCACCCCCAGCCTTCTCGCTGGCAGGGCAGTATGAGCAGTTGAAAATTCCTTGACTTAGTGCAAGCACTGCTCAGCAGCAACTCAAACATCAGTGCGTTATCAACATTATTCTCATCCTAAATCCAAAACACAGCACTATACCAGCTACTAGGAAGAAAATTAACTCTATCCAAGCCAAAACCAGGACAAGTGTGTAACAGACTTTTTTATACTCTTTTTTATGTCTATTAATTTTAATTATTAATTTTCTTTATTTTAATAAGTCCATTCCTTTAGTTTCTGCTTAGGTAAAGATAGATTTCTAGATTCCAAATGCTTTGAGGCATGGTCTTTAAGGAAAAAGTGCCAATTGATCAACATTTGGCAGGCAGATTCAACTCGGGAATCCTGTCACAGCTTAACCTGAAATACATAGATCTATGACTTTTTAAGAAGTATGCACAAACAACACCTGCTTTCTACAAATGCATTGAATTTGTGACTTCTCAGTCACAAAAAAGATAAGAAGAGAAAAGTAAACCATTGAACATCCAGAAAATAGTGCATTATCTACAAAAACAGCAGTGCTGAAGGAAGAAATGGGAATAAAGAGGTTGTACAGATCACAGTTTCATCCACTTTCACATTTTAAGCTATCTCATATTTCAAAAGCAAAGCATCATCAATGTTACTAAAACAAAAACAAAACAAAAAAAAGAAATTGTGGCCTCTTAGCTTGAGACGCTGCACTACTACAAGTTCAGCTGTGAATTGGTCAGTTATTTGTCAGATGGTTGGTAACATGGCAAAACACCAATCATCCAATTTATAAATCCAGATGGAGCAATTATGCAAAAATGCTTGGGAAATGATATGATTAAAGGTCAAGCTAATATATTAAAGGAATCCATATGGGCTTTAGCTCAAGCAGACAATGAGGAATGATCCTTACAGGTCCACATACAAGTAACTGAGGTAACCCATGTATCAATTCAAAGTTTATTCACAAACAAAGTGTGAAATTGAATTAGTTTTATATATCATTAAAAAGTGAATTTTCAATCCTAATAAACAGTCTGCTGTCAGCTATATCATGTAATGCAAAGTTTCATTTTTATCAAAGTTTAGTATGGATCTAGTCTCCATCATTTATCAGCAAACTCTCCATCAGCAGTCCTGGTCAACGGGGGAGGTCCAAGAGGACTGGAGGCTTGCCA
>VYZV01033088.1:12867-51968 GCA_013401275.1 Pandion haliaetus
CGGGCAGCCTGCTGGCTCTGCTCATCCTCTGGACGCTCTTTGGGAACGTGCTGGTGTGCGCGGCCATCGTCCGCTACCGGCACCTGAGGAGCAAGGTCACCAACATCTTCATCGTGTCCCTGGCTGTCTCGGACCTGCTGGTGGCTCTGCTAGTCATGCCCTGGAAGGCGGTGGCTGAGGTGGCCGGGTACTGGCCCTTCGGGGCTTTCTGCAACGTCTGGGTGGCATTCGATATCATGTGCTCCACGGCCTCCATCCTGAACCTGTGCGTGATTAGTGTGGACAGGTACTGGGCTATTTCCAGCCCTTTCCGCTATGAGAGAAAGATGACCCAGCGGTTGGCTCTGGGGATGATCGGCGTGGCGTGGGCTTTGTCTGTGCTCATCTCCTTCATCCCTGTCCAGCTCAACTGGCACAAAGGTGGGGATGTTGTTGCTGCTGGTGATATTGGAGATGGATTTGGCACAGGCTGGGCAGCAGCAGGTGCTGTCACCACCTGGGCGGAAGATATCAGCACCACGTGGGTGGCATTAGCAGCAATGAGACCCTCTGATGGGACCTCTGGCAGCAATGATACTCTCACTGGACCATCAGAGAGCTGTGACTCCAGCCTCAACAGGACTTACGCTATTTCCTCCTCCTTGATCAGTTTTTATATCCCGGTGGCTATCATGATAGTTACCTACACTCGAATCTACCGCATTGCCCAGGTGCAGATTCGTCGTATCTCTTCCCTGGAGAGGGCAGCCGAGCACGCGCAGAGCTGCCGGAGCAGCCACGTTGACTGCCACCATCACACAAGCCTCAAGTCCTCCATCAGGAAAGAGACCAAGGTGTTGAAGACTCTCTCCATCATCATGGGCGTCTTTGTCTGCTGCTGGTTGCCATTTTTCATCTTGAACTGCATGGTTCCCTTCTGCGAGAGCCCACCCAGTGACCCCCACGCTGGCCTTCCCTGCGTCAGTGAGACCACCTTTAATATCTTCGTCTGGTTTGGTTGGGCCAACTCCTCTCTCAACCCCATCATCTATGCCTTCAATGCTGACTTTAGAAAGGTCTTCTCCAACCTCCTGGGATGTGGTCAGTTTTGCTCTAGTACTCCAGTGGAGACTGTTAATATAAGCAACGAGCTTATCTCTTACAATCAGGACACCCTTTTCCATAAGGAGATAGTGACTGCTTATGTTAACATGATCCCAAATGTGGTTGACTGTGAGGAGAATCGCGAGGACCCTTTTGATGGGATGTCTCAGATCTCCCCTGACCATGAGATTGCCACTGACTCTGTCTGTGAGCTGGACTGTGAGGGGGAGATTTCTCTAGGCAAAATAACACCTTTTACTCCAAATGGCTTACATTAAATTGTATCCTGCCCGGGTCAGCTCTTCTTGGATTATAAAACAAAATATTAGCACTGAGTGGAAAAACCTGCTTGATTTTACGCTATAGTTTGGTCAGTCACTTCATGCTAAACTCACTTCTATGTGTAGCACTTTGCAAGATGTAGACACTGTCATACAGGGAGCTGGCAGCACAAATGTAATTCAGCACTTCCCCAGGCTGGGAGAGGACTAGGCAGTCACGTTGATTAGCTGTGGTGAGGTATTGTGGTATAATTACGGTCAGTTCATGTTTATAATGTGTTTGCAAATGAAAGGTGCCATTGTCAGTGCTAAGTATTACTACTTCTAAAATCAGGGACAGATGTGGCTGGCATAGACATTAAATAGAAAAAAAATTCTAGGCTGTTTGTTTGTTCAGATTTTGTGTTTCTTTTTCTCTGTTATTTTTTGTTTGGTTGGGGGTTTTTTTTGTTGTTGTTGTTTTTTTAAAGATAGAAATAGTGAGGTGGTGATTTGGATGATTATTTAAATACGTATTTCTGCCAAAACAGTTTATGTGAAATCCATGTTCTCCTAGGCAGCGTTGTTGCCTATGATATCCTTGCCATGTTCCCCAATGAATAAATAAAAGTTACATTGATCAAGGGGTTATCTTTCATTTATCACCCTGAAAGGTTTACAAGTATTCAAACTTTAACGTTCCTATTTGAATGGTTAGAGTTACTAACAGCCAAACCCTATTATTTTAAAAGCAAGATAGTCTGTATAGAAAATAAAAATTTTTAATGAAAGCAAGGCTCATAGGAATGATTGACTTAAATGAACTCTCTTATATGGCTCTACTTACAGCTAGATTTATGCCTGTTTTTCTTCTTAGTATTGTAACTGATGCTATACCTCTCTGCAGCTAAGAATATCAAGTATACATATCTACAAGCTATTAAAGCTTTCCACTTAATTCCATGCTTGAACTTTTTAAAGATACTATTAATGAGAAGAGTTTTTTGATGGAATTAGGAGCTGAAGGCATCTATAAACAATAACTGTGTTTGAAAATTATGCTAATAATCTGCATTTCCCAGTGTAGATGTTAGAGAACTTATTCAAAGCGAGAGAAGAAAAAATGCTGTTGATGTATTTTTTTAGTTATGTACTTATTAACCAGGACTTAAATATACTTTAAGTACTTTCACTCTACAAAACATTTTAAAGCAGACATTAAATACTGTAAAAGAGTATTTTAAGCTCTGTTTCTATTGAAACATTTACATCAAATAGAATATTGTATCTACAAATGTTTGTAAGCTTTCAGCTCAGAAATCAAAAGTGATCTTATTTCCAAGACAAATGATCAAAGGTAGTGAAAGCAATACCAATATTTATTTCAAGTTTTGGCTCACAAAATGAACAACATTTGAATTCATTTACCCTTTAAAAATACCTGTGCCATGAGCTGAGCAGATTTAAATTGAATTGTAGGTGTGGATTCAGTAGCACTCCCTCCTAATGGCCCTGACCTGGGGTCTCCTCCATCCTCCCTAACTGGGAACTGAAGGCCTCTGTATGATGTATGGGGCAAAAGTAGGATCTGCACTAGGCAGCATGGTTCAGGGGAAGTCATTTAACCAGGTGCTGGGATTTGTGAATGTTATAGACTTAGTATTGAGCATCTTCGGAAGTTAAGCCCTTAATGCTGTTTTGGGGATTGTCTTACTTCCCCTTGGGATATGAGGTGGAAGAAGCACAGGAGGCATGTGATTGAAATCCCTTTGCGGTTGCCTCTGCTGCGATCTGGTTTTGTCTGCAAGTAATGTTCTGTGTGTGTAGTCTTTGATATTAACTGGTTATATTATCATTCTGGATTATCTTTTCAACTGCTCGTCACTGAAGATTGACATCTACCTGAGTGTTTTCTTTGCTGTTGATAGGAAATCTCAGTGTAATATCCCTTTACAGCTGTCCTCAGAAATGGGTATTGTGACTGTGGCTTAGGGAGGCTTGAAAAACAGAAACCTCATGCCCATAACCAGGTTCAACCTACTAATGGCTTGCCATCAAGGGTGAGTATGTTATCGTTCCTCTACTAAAGCAACCGTATGTTGCCAGGAGTTAACCATAGTTCTACCCCTGCTGGTTAGATAAACTTACCCAGAATAAAATAATTTTCCCACATAAAAATGAAGGAAACTGCTTCTGGTGTTGCAGTGACGAATTATCCCAAGCAGAATTTAGATTTTTGCATTTTCTAGTTAGTACTCAAATTTTGAGGCTAGAACAGCATGTTAAACTTTCTGGATCCATGCAAAAAGCCTATGATATCCAGATGCAAGAGGCACACACACCTGGTACTGATTCCAGCTCCCAGGGCAATGCCTCTATTTTATCCAGTTTTGTCCATATTAAGTCAGAAACAGCCCAGGGAAATGGAGAAGGGAAAACATGATCTCTTCCTGAGCACCTGCGTGCCAGCAGGCTCTGCAGTCTGATGCTGCGTGTTACACCCTGCTCCAGCAGCAGTACAGAGCAGTAGAACGGTTTCAGTAGTAACAGTGAAGAGAGTGTCCCCCCACCTCCCTCAGTAGCCTTTCCTCTTCAAAATAATCCCCGTACTGGTGGTGTGACAGTTCCCTTGGACCCAGTTCCCTGCAGGGGTGGTGGAGGGGTAGATGTGTACAAGAAGATGCTAGTGCATCCTCTTGACAGGTGTTTTTCTCCTTGTCGAGGCTTTACCTGTCTGGGTTTCTGTAATAAATGGGTGGGCTAATGCTGGGATGAAGAAAGATGACGTCTCCGTCAGTGGGTTTATATAACAACTTTGCACAGAATATTAGAAACGGTCTTATCTTAGATTTGAAGGAAGGCAATTTTTAGCCTGCCCCCAGAATTTGGGAGCATGATTAGGACAACACAGAAAACTGGTCAAATTGCCACTTTCCTTTACTAATTTTTAGTTATGACTTCAGCTAGTAAATGAATTCTGATGGTGGCTGTACGATGTACTCTTTCTCCTTGGAATACCTGTCAGGGGGCTTCATCCTTTGCAGCCCAGGAGCATCAGAAAGGGAACATTTCTGCTTCAAAAGACAGAGAGAAGGTACTTTTTTTGCTGGGAGCACAGATTGACTTTATGGATCTGAAAGAAAACCTTTTTCTTGACTCATAACATAGGGACAATTTGTTGCTTTTTAATGTATCTTAATTACTTACCACTGACAAATCTAGAGTATTCAGTATTAGTAAGATAAACTTTTAAAAGAAGTGTGTATCTTGCCTTGAACTATAAAAAGGGGCAGACTGTTTTAATGAAAACATCCCCAAAAAGGACTGGTTTAACTTGTTTCTCTCAGATGAAACTGCTGCCCTGCTTTTTTAATGGTTTCCCTCTTAAGGACTAATGCATCTGCCTAGCCATAAAGTAGAGTTCATAGGAAGTGCAAGCAGGTTTTTATAATCCTTGTATCTTTGTGGTGTCACTCTGGAACTTGTCTGTGCCAATGGTTTTGTGCCTCCCATCAACATGTTTTCTTCTGTGAAAGTCACCTTGTTGCTGTTGTGCATTTTACTCCCTAATTAAGCACGATCACTTATTGCTATCTCAGTTTGGGTTTTTTTCTTTTTTGTCCTTTGTGCTTTAATGATTTGAATGCATGGTGCAGTTTGGCTTTGAGTCATCATTACTTAAACTAGTCCTGAGTGATGGCTGACCTTCGAGGTCCCAGATTATTTTCAGTTTCTATTTTGTGTTACTGTTTAGAAATCTTACCTTGCAACGTGTGTCACTGTTAAATTACCTCTTAGCCAGCCAAATCGGTTACGGCTTATTCTGTTAGTCCTGGATAACTCCATACCAAGGGAGGGTCAGTATGTCAGCAGTCTGTATGTTTTCTGAGTTAACTAATGACAGGGGAGTTCATTTTAGTGAAAGAAGAGAACATCTTGTGTGAAATCAGGTATCAGAGCTGGGACATGGAGGACATGAAAGAACAGTGTTTTATGTAAAAATGCTGCAAACACCATGAAGACTCTCTCACTATTCAAACCCCCAAAGAGCTTTCAACAGCTCTGGCTTTAACAAGGGGTGGTGGGTTGTGTAGTGGGTTTTTTTCCCCCAAGCTAAAGAAATGTAGATGTCTTTCTCAGAGCTGAACACAAACAGAACACTTTCCAAAGGGAGAAAAATTACTGCTCCCTACTGAGAACTCATGTATTTTTGTAACATGTAAGAAAAAAAGGCTTCAAAATTAGGAAGGCTTCTTGTAGAAATAACACTAAGCACAATCTCACACCGTTTAGGAGTCAATTGTGTGTAAACTCAGCATTCAAGAGTCTGACAAGACTTGAGGCAGTGTTCAGAACATGAATCAGTCTGGAGGTTTGAGGGGTCACAAGTCCCTCAGCTGTTTGTATGTGCCAAAATTGCCACTCTTAACAAGGAGGGCATTTTTGTCACTGTCGCACAGCAGGCAGGGTATACACCTATGTTGGTGTTGATAATTATGCAGAGATTTTTCTTCCCTCTGAGGCCATCTTCGCTACTGTTTAATTGGATTCATCAGATCCTTAAAATTTTTCAGTGCTATTTAAATCAGCAGAAGACCTCAGTGATGGATGTGGGCTTGGGTCACAGAGCAATGCAATTATTTCTCCTGGCTTCTTATGACTATGACTACTGGTATTCTCTGCTAGTGGATGATGACATGTTAAAGTTGTCATGATGAACAAAATATTTCACCAGCTGCTACACAGAAATAATTATTTTATTCAGATTTACTTACTTGTTTTCAGACTTTCCAGGAGCTTCACAAAGTCCACACAGAGCATCTCCGCTTTGATTGTATCTCATCAGCAACAACTGGTTGCATTTTTAGTACCCTGGTAACTATATAGTGCACTATGCTTTTATGACCAGAATTATGCCCCTCTAACTTTAAGCTGATCTTTTCAAAGATGAGGGTATACTTTTGATCTAAAAGCGCTGATGTGCACAAAAGTACCTATAAATGAGGACGTTTCCATTATTAATGGAAATATGTGCCTTTTTCTTCAGCCTTTTGTTTATTGTAGCAGTGGTAAGATTGCAGTGGGCAATAATGGAATTAGGGGTGTAAAGAGTGGAAATACAAATAATATTATCATCTGAAGCAGATGATGGATTGTTTCTTTCGGGGAGCCTGCCAGCTCTCCCAGGATAGTTTAGTTTAATAGAAAATTTACAAGATTATTTTATCTTGTTATATGTCTAAATCCATTTAAAGTTGTGACTGGAGATAACGTTCAACAATATTTATAGCAGACAGATAGCTGTTTAAGGAGGATAAACATTTTTATGGACTTAATTTATATCACAGCCATCAGCGTCACATTTGTGAGGTTTGCAAAATACAGTGCAGTAATCATAAAATAATTAAAAATTCCAGTCCATGAAAAAAATGTCTTCCTATGAATTATTCCCCACTGTTAACAAAAAATGCTTGTTGGTATCTTGTACTGCACTCTCATTGCTACCAGAAGAAGCTGGAATGCTCTGAACCTGCTACTAATAATCTGCTGATTCACGTTAGGAGAAACGTCAGAAAAATAAGGAGAGAAATGGCAGCAACACGTACAGATAGGTTCAGTTTGCATGAAATTGGTCTAGTGTCAGCCAGCCCATGCAGGGGACTGCACAGCTGTGAGCCATTCCTGATGCACAAGCACCTCGGCCTTGACCACAAACACCAACTCCCTCGACCTTGGCGGCGCATAGACCCCTTGCTCCCGCGGTGGCTGCTCAAAATCTGCATGTAATGCTTAGGAAATCTGAACTTTTATCAACTGCTCTGACTTTTGTTTACTACATAAAAGAGAAACCACACTTTTCTTTTTCGAGGTTATACTCTGAAAAAAAGTGGTTGCAAATGGCATCTGGTTAGTGTAGTCTCTCTGGTTTAGCTGCTGCCTGGCTAGTGCTTGAACCCATGTGGCTATGATAGCTGCTCAGGGCTTTGATATCTGGACTGCACATATCTCATAGATTAGGGGCCTAATATTGAGCAGAAGAAATCCTAAATTCATAGAGTTTTTCCAGAGCCCCTGAGGAGCCTGGTGTTTACAGAGCAGAGATGAGCCTCAACCGGAGCCCGAGCTTGGTTGCTTCTGAGGACACCAGAGAAGTCTACTCTGCAGCTCACCTGCTGCAGTTTTGAAAATGTCCTGTGAGTAAAACATTAACAAGGAAGTTCAGAATGCCCTCTTTTACCCTTTGACCTCATTTTTCCAATCTGAAAGGTTTTTAGTAAGATTAAAAATCTACATTTCTAGCTTTTTGCCTTGACCTTTTGCTTTTTCAGTTAACTTCATAGAATTAGTCTCCTTCGGTGAACAGAAGCTCCTGGCATGGAGTTAGCTGCTTGGGTGCCTCATCGTCACCAAGTCTGGAACTACCTCAAGCTACACTTAAATTACATTATGTCTCCAGCCCAAAGGGAATCTTTTTTTGGTTTTGTGTTTTTTTTTTTTTTCGAAGTGACATTTCCCTTCTCAATATAAGATTATTAAGATAATTTAGAGGACAAGTGTAAATAGACTTTTTTGACAGCTCTTAGGGATTTTGCTTGATTATACAAAATGAGTATGGATTGGTATTAGGCACAGGGATAAACAGAGTTTTTTCTACAAGAGGTTTAATTTTTGGCTTTTTGTAGAAATAAAGGCTGGACGTTTTCACTGTGAAGAGTATATGCATTTGATTTTATACACTTGCATGCATATGTTCTTTTTTATATTTTTTGTGTGTATATACACACATATATTTCATCATATTTACAGGGTAATTAAATATATGTCTCTCTATAAATACAAAATGTGCAAATTCATCCAGAAGGAAGCAAGTCAGATCTTTAAGTTTTACTATTATTCTTTCATCACAACAATCAAATACAAGTACACAGTCTTCCCAGATGTTCCAAAGGCGTTTTGGCTCTTTAGAGATGCAAATCTTTGAAAAGCCAAACTCAAATTATGCAGTGAGAGGGAGTGTACAAAATTCTTTCTCTCAACTATTTTATATTCAAAGCATTTTTATAATGATTTGCTAATTGATCTTTATCTATTAGCATTTTGAGACAGATAGCAAGAAGAGGAGATGATTTAAAAGTAGTTCTTAGATGTCTCTCAGTGACAGAAATGAAACAATGCTTTTGTCTTTCCGATTTGGTGAAACAAAGGTGCAAACTTCTGGACAGCGTGCAAAAAGTTTCTGCTTCATCAGAAGATACAAGGTATTGCATAACCTTTCCAAACATCCAATTTAAGTAACACAGTGTCCGAATTTTAAATGGTATGTGTCGTGGTTTCAGGTCAGCTCAGTCGGTAACAAAGCACCACGAAGCCGCTCACTCACCCCCCCCCCCCTCGCCTGGCTACGTTGGGATGAGGAGAAAAAAAAAACAAACAAAAGGCAGGCTTGTGGGTCGAGACAAGGACTGGGAGGGATCACTCCCCACTTATGGTCACGGGCAAAAGACAGGCTCAACTTGGGGAAGAAACAAAATCAATTTAATTTACTACAAAACAGAAAACAAAACACAAGGGTATTAGGAAGGGAAACCAAACATCAGAACACTTCCCCCCCACCCCTCCCGCCTTCCCGGCTCAGTTCACTATCGATGCCTTCTACCTCCTCCCCCCGGCGGCGCAGGGGAATCGGGGATGGGGGTTGAGTCAGCTCGCCACGCATCGTCGTTGCCGCTTCTTTCCTCAGGGGGGAAGATTCCTCTCTCGTTCCCTGCTCCAACGTGGTTCCTTTCCGCGGGCTGCAGTTCCTCACAAACTTCCCTGGCGCGGGTCCTTTCCGCGGGCTTCAGTTCTTCCCGAACTTCCCTGGCGCGGGTCCTTTCCGCGGGCTGCTCTCCCGTCTCACACTGCTTCAGCGCGGTTTTTACCATGGGGTTACGGCCACCTTCGGGAGCTTCCGCTCCACCGTTCACCCCCCTGGGCTGCAGGGCCATCAGCCTCCTCAGGCTCCTCCTCCTCCCCCTCCACTTCCATGATTCCAGTGTCGGCAGCGATGTTCCTCTCAGGTTTCCCCCCCCCACCCTACCGGTTCCCCTTCTTAAATATGTTTCCCAGAGGCGCTACCACCGTCACTCCCCGCCTAGAGGCGGGTCCGACATTTTGGCGCGCGGGTCCGACATTTTGGGGCAGCGAATTCTTCCAGCAACTTCTTAAAGGGGCCGCCTCTGCAGCCCCCCTCCCCCTGCCACCGAGGAAAACCGCGCCACACAAACCCATAACAGTATCTTAGGTAGAAGTATGTTCTGTATTAAACAACTACTTTGATAATTCAAATAATGCCCTACTCTTAAAAATAATATTTGCAAATGGTCAGGGTTTCATAGTCAAATGGGATAGAAAAGTGCAAATTTGAGGACCAGCTCAGCAGCACTGAACAAAGTAAGCAAGATTGAACGTCCTGGCAATAGCAGAGCCATGTCTGAGGACAGGGAAGAAAATAGTTGGGTAGAAGGTAGGGAGAGAATTTTAAGGAGGAATGGGACAAACCAGCTGAAGGTCCAGCAAGCGAGAAGCTTGGTGTCAGCTGAAGAAGTCAAGGGATCAGGAGGAATTTATATGGTCCCAGGTGGTTGAGGCAGGGGTGGTAACAGAGGCCAGTAGGTTTCGGAGTGGGTGGGTGAAAGGGGTCAGGATGAGGTCTGGGCAGTGAGCATCCCTAAGGGCTCATGGGGCTCTGGGAGGCTATACAGAGATGGGTGAGATTTCCATGGGGAAGCTGACAGAGGATGGCTGAGAGTGGACAACTCACCCACCTGTTCCCCTCCCAGGATCCACAGACTCTCCTGCTCTGTGCAATCCCCTCCTACCACTTCCCAATAACTTTAATATTGCTACTTCATTTTATCATTAAACAGGTACAACTCAAGTGTCAGTCTACAGTGCAGTACATGAAGAGCTGTCATATTTATTCCATTGTGTTAAAGCTTGGAAAATAACTTCCACAGCAACACCCTACATCATCCTGCAAGGAATACTTAGTCAAGGAGTGGAGAGCTGTACAGTATAGTGCTGTATTCGCTGTGCAATGGTAAGGCATTTTAGATGTTCATCCTAGTTCTGCTGGCTTGCTAGAAGCAAGTCTGTCTTGCAGAAACTTTGTGAAGGTGCCTAGTCCCACTTGAAATCTGTGGTAGAATGGCCCTCAGTATGTCAGTACTATGATTTCTTTAATTTGTGAAAATAAGGTATTGAACATAGTCAAAATCTGCTGCTGTGTATTGAATGCCTATATTCATTGTGACAAGCTGATCTCCTGTGGTGTCTTATAACATGGCATTACAGAATTGACTCTTAGTGACTCAAGCCCAAATCTGCCAGTGTGCAAGTGCAAAAGATATAGGAGTTCTGCTTTCTGTTTAATACAAGTATTAGCAATATTTTTTTCAAATAAGAGGTACCAACTTCTACTATTGGTTTCCCTGCTAAGTAGAGATACTTTTGTAAATTGATGGGACAGTTGGAAATGAGCTTAAGAGACAGAAAGCTTCACTTCATAAATAAATATTTATATATCATGTAGTATCTAATAGGAGGATATTCAGTTCTGTACTATACAAGGCTCACGCTGGTTTACATCTTTGCAGAATGAGTCTTTTTTTTTAACCCTTTAGTGGCTTCTGTCAGGATACCTGGGTGATGGTAACAGCCTACAGAGATCTGCAGAGTAAACTTCAAAATTTAAATGTTTTGCTTATGTACTGTTTGGATGAGAAGTGATAATACCTCTGCTTGAATGTATTCACCATGTTAGCACAAAGATCTGCACCAGGTAAAGCTCAACATCTCATACCTGCACTCCCTCTGGATCCGTGCACGCCAGAGTCTTGGCCCAATAGTGTCCCAGGTTTGAGAAGGGGAGACAGTGCCTCTGCTCACACTGCAGCTCAGCAGCTTCCCTTGGAGGTTGCAGAAGCTTAATCTCTCTGTTTTCAGCAGGGTCTCTAACCACTAGACTATGATACACATTGCAAATACTGTCCTTACTGGCCATGTTTCTGAGTCAAGCTAAATGGCAGGCTCTGAGTGTGCTTGGTAAATCAAGCAAGTGGCAGCAATGCAGGAATACCTAGTCTCCAGGTGTCACCCCCCTGTGGTTGGTGGAAAGGTGTCTCAGCAAAATGAAGACCAATGGTGATGGTACAGCTTTAGGCACTTGGAGACAATATTGCCTTAAAAATCAGCTGGGTGTGGAAGTGAGATTTTTTTCAACACTGGTGTCCTGAATTTAGGTACCTAAATTCCACATAAATGGAAATGTAAGCACTTTAATACCTTCTGGGTTACAGATGTATTTACTCAACTATGCCTGTACATGTTGCAAATGAATCTGGATCCCAGCTGGACAAGCTTTGAAATGCAACATAAAAGTGTGTAAACGGAATGACTTTGCATGCACAGATTAAGCAGGATCACCCCTTCTTACTTGTGAGCATCACCTGGTTTAGTGTCTGCTTTATATTCTCTCACTGTGAGCTGAATCAAACCACTGGCCCCCACATACTACTGCATCCATTCATGCACAGGGGCTATTAAAACACTCTGGAGCAGAATTTTGCAGCACTGGCACCAATGGATATAAAATGAGGACCACCCTATGCAACGTGCCCCCCAGCTTGGGCTGGGTGGAGAACAGCTTGTGCTACATCTGTGCCTCTTTGCATGTTCAGGCAGCCTCGGGGAGGCTAAAAGCTGCCCTTAACTTCACATTTCTGGGCTGAGAGCTTTATTTTGTGGCTCAAAGAGGCACAGCCGACTTTCTGTTGCTTTTTTAAAAGACGGTATGCTTCAGTGCCTTGTGTATAAAAGCAAATGCAATGATTTTAGTGATGGCAGCAATAAAAACTTTGTAACTTTAATCTACTAGGACAGATCATTCAGTGGTGAAGATGATTTAAGAGATGACTTTGCCATTCTAAAATTGTCTTTTTTGTTGTCTCTTGACTCCTTAATTTCCCAGCATATTAGCTGGAGCACCAGAGAAAGTTGTTTGGTACAAGAAGAAAAGTTATTTTCTATTTGGTTAGATAAAATAAATTGTCCTAAAAGTGTCTGATAGTCTCCTTAGGGAGCTGCTAATCAATAACTGGAAGAAATCTAGCCAAGATCTCAAATTTCTTCTTTCCAGGCTCCCTTCTTCTTTCCAAGGTGACTACTTTTTGGGAACCCTGCTTTTCTGTACCACCTCTGCTTTCCAAGACCCAGGCACCACGCAGTCTATGTGCAGAAGCACATTGCGTGATCAGCCTCCTAATGGTAACTGTCTCACATCTCTTTATTACTGAGGATTCAGGATGTGCCACTTTAGTTCAGTCCAGGTTTTATCAAAATTTGCCTGTCTGTATTGGTAGTAGTATTGCAGTAGCAGGCTTCTGCTTGAGAGTTCAAAAGTTTTGATTTCAGATACTGCTCCTCCATACCAGTTATCTGCAGCCTGTTAATGTTCACAATTTAAGTTTGTTCTTTCACCTACAACAGCTAGAAAGGATTATATGCTAGAAATTGTGCTCCACAAACTCTCTTCTCTTTTTCCCTGTGAAGGAACTCCAAATTCAGAGGAGACTCATTTCTGCACATCTCATTCTGTGTTCAAGTCAGTGGCTTTCAGGTCATATGAAAATAGCTCTGTGTATTCTTCCTAGTTGGCAAGCGGTGATGATCTCAGGCCAAACTGGAATTGGGCTTCTAGCTTACCTGCAACTGACCTGTGACTGAAGCGAGGATGGACCATTCAGGGTCCATCAGGGTGATGTACTGACTTCAGTTTTGTCCAGTACTGGAACCAGACTATATCCCTTTGAGAATCTGCTCTGCTTTGAGAAGAGAGGTACACACTTTCCTAAGTCCTTGGGGGGGTCTCATTTGTTGCTTGTGTCAGGTTATGAAGTTCCTGCTACTCTCAGCTATTCAGTTAAGTCTCTGACTCTGTTGGAGGTGGTGGGATCTGCATCAACCTTAGCTGCCAGCAATTTGGACTGACATCATATCTATTGAGGTTTTCAACAGTGGGAATGTGGTCTTCTCATGCGCTGCCTTCTTGCCTTCTCTACAGGATAAGCAACATACTATGGCCAGCCCTTATCTTTATGAGTTAGAATATCCATACACAAGAAGATAATATAGGAAATATGAAGGATGAAATACAAGCAAAACTGAATAGCTACACAAAGACTTACAGATCATGGTCCCAGCATCCCATGCAAGGCTGGCTCTTCATGAACTGGCTACACCTGTATATCTCCTTCCTCCAGCAAGGACAGATTTGGAGGCAGGTCACACCCAGGCTCACACTGGCAGCATTTCTTAGTCCAGTCCACCTCTGCTAGCGGGCAGAGCTTGGAAGGTCTGGTCCTGTCGTGGTTTCAGTTTCAGCCCAGCTGGTAACAAAGCACCACGAAGCCGCTCGCTCACCCCCCACCCCCACCCCTGGCCACGTTGGAATGAGGAGAAAATCCAAAGGCAGGCTTGTGGGTCGAGACAAGGACTGGGAGGGATCACTCCCCACTTATGGTCACGGGCAAAAGACAGGCTCAACTTGGGGAAGAAACAAAATCAATTTAATTTACTACAAATCAAATCAAAAACAAAACACAAGGGTATTAGGAAGGAAAACTAAACATCAGAACACCTCCCCCCACCCCTCCCGCCTTCCCGGCTCAGTTCCACTCCCGATGCTTTCTACCTCCTCCCCCCGGTGGCGCAGGGGAACTGGGGATGGGGGTTGAGTCAGCTCGCCACACATCGCCGTTGCCGCTTCTTTCCTCAGGGGGAAGATTCCTCTCTCGTTCCCTGCTCCACCGTGGGGTCCCTCCCACGGGAGACAGTCNGTCACACGCCGCTCCAGCGCAGTTTTTACCATGGAGTTACCGCCATCTTTGGGAGCCTCCGCTCCACCATGGACTTCCATGGGCTGCATGGGGACAGCCTGCCTTCTCACCACGGGCTGCAGGGCCATCAGCCTCCTCAGGCGCCCCTCCTGCCCCTCCTTCTTCACTGACCTTGGTATCGGCAGCGGTGTTCCTCTCACGTTCCCCAACCCCCACGCTGCCAGTTCCCCTTCTTAAATCTGTTCTCCCAGAGGCGCTCCCACCATCACTGATGGGATCGGCCTGGTCCAGAGGTGGGTCCGACTTTTAGAAGCCGGGGGAGCTTCTAGCAGCTTCTTACAGGAGCCACCTCTGCAGCCCCCTTCCCCACTACCAAAGAAAACCCCGCCACACAAACCCGTAACAGGTCCCCATGTAAATAATGTGCTTTGAAAGCTTAGTCCAGATACAGTTCCCACCTGTTCAAAGGCCCAGTCCAGATCAAAAGTCCATAAAAGTAGTTGGCTGGTATTCCCATCCCATAGCTTCCGCTTGTTTGGGATTTTTCAAAACTGAGAGCTAAAAGGAAGTTGGAAATGCTTTTCTACCCTCTTGGCTTTTGTGCTGTGTAGCTCATGTTGTGCCACACCACTGGCTTAATTTGCTCCCCACTGGTAAACCTCTGAATTTGATTAGAAGGAAAGATGAGATGTCCAACCTGACAAACCCATGCTTAAAAAGTTAGAGAAACAAAGCAACAAAAAAAATTTATAAGGTTAGCAAGCAGTAATTGGATTGCTTTCTGGCTTCATTTCTGCTGCAGTTGCTTCCTCCCACTTCCACTTATCTTAGCAAATATTTCATACAGCAGCAGAAGATACCTAGAAGGTGGATTATACATAGTGTCTCTGTATTTGGCCTCTGGTTGGAATCCAGACCTGGTTAGTAATTACAGGATCAATGAAGTTCATTGAGCAACCTATGCAAGATAAACCATTGTACTCCCACAGCACAAAGTTCTTCTTGTAGGAAGAAGTGGAGGAAGAGCACTGAAAACTGTCTTAAATGTCTCTTGTCAAACTTTTAATAAGCTCTAATGTGGGTATGGCAAAGTGTTAGATTTAACTTCTTGCACAGTTAAGAAAGTTTATGTCCTATTTACTGGTCTGGTATTGAAGGTATTTGAAAATGAGCCAATAGCTCTTTCCTGGAGCAGGGAGGGAGGTTGCTGAGGTCTTCAGGAAGATCTTGCACTGAAATCCCAGAAAAAAGGAACTGTCACACCTGGTAAGATGTGTGCATGGCTTGTCTAACCCTTTCAAATATTGCAGCTCAAAATGAAGACATTTCCTTTTCTGTAGCTGTTCCTTGTTAAATTGTGCTTGACATACTGGTGTCTGAAGCATGATGTTTTATACTCTGTCCCTGATTTTTATTGTCATTGACTGTTATAAATCCCGGGAAAGCTACGATATCTTATATTTAACTGATACAATAAACAGCCAGACTTCTGGGAACAAAAGCCGTTCTTCAGGTTGGAAGTATTTTGCCTCTATATCTGGTGAAGCAAAGTGCATGTGCTTGAAAGTCTCTTTGTCATAGAGGATAATAAAAGGTATTACCACCTGCTACAAACAGTGGTGTCCTTGTAGTCTTGATGAGCAGTGATTCCTCTACAACTTTAACTAACTTTAGATATTACTGAAGATTGTGTAAATATCCAGCTTAGTCTTAGAAGTTCACTATAGTTTCACTTTCAAATCTGAGGATGTCAAACTGTTTGAAAAATTGGTTCCTGTGATCAGCTTTTGATTTGCTGCCTCTCTGCTTCATCTAATGCTTCCTTATTTCTTGTGTTGCATGGCAAAGTGAACAAAAACTCCCAGTCTAGTTTATTTGTGAGCTTATATGCTTTTAAGGTAAATGGTTCCAAACTTTTCATTTACACTTTACAGTGGAGTTGTCCATGACCCTTATAGTTCTTGCTCAAAACCTCTGCCCTACTACAGTTTATGTAAAGTATCCTGTAACCACTGTAGACCTGATTCAGAACTGAATTATGGCACTTTTACACCATCTTAATGTGTTGTCTCAGTAAAAGCACAGGTGTAAATTTGCAATAGATTGGCAGGAATGATTATTTGATAACAAAGCAGCAGGAAGAAAAGCAAAACCAAAAAAAACCAAAGCAGGGAGCACGGTTCAGATGAAGAGTTTGACTCATGATGCAACTCAAAGAGACATTTGACAGAGAATCATCTTTTTCTTCCATGTATTTTCAATCTTATAGAAAAGTTTTGAGAGTAACTATTTTGCCCTATGCAGATCTGGGAAAATATTGAAGTTATTTTTTAAATTATACATTAAGGAGTGGCAGGCCTGATAAAAGAAAATGACTCAAGTTTTACTTAACATTCCCATATGTCATTAACCATTTGAGTCAGCGCTGTGCAGATAACATGGCATTAAAAAATCTTCAGCCAGTGTTCTTTCCTTGCCTGGAGGATTGTAGCTACTTTCATATGCAAGGTTTAGTAGGAGAAAAAAAAAGTATTAGGCTGAGGAAGCAAATAAAATGCTTTTAAGTGACAGAACATGCTGTAGACAGTGTCGTATGGGAGCCCCAGTCCTGTATTTGTGGGTGTGTGAGTGGCAGTAATAGCAGGAGCCATATGTGTAAGGCAGGAGTGAAGGAGTGGGGCTGCATGCAAAGGCCAACTGTTGTTTTCCTTCCTGCAATTAAAATGCGGAAGCCTATTTGTTTCAGTGTTAACATTTGGAGCTAACTACAACAAAAGAATAACTGCAGCATCATGCACTAGTAGGAGTAACTGAGTAGTTTTGTAAGTGAGTGTCATTTTTATATCCTTCTTAGGACAAATGTGATTCTAAAGCTGATGACATATAATGAAATGGACTTGTCATGCATTGACAGATTTGGAGGTGCAGCTGACAGCCAAGATCTGATGAGTCTAGAAGTTCACTAAGTTTGATTCTCCCCCTTTCCAGCCTAAAACATAGTAACTCAGACTCCAAACAATAAATTGAAATGTGTGGATTCAAGTCAAAATATTTCACTCAGATGCATTTAAAGTAATTTGTATTTCTCCAATTGATTGCCTAATTATTAGGAAATTATATCAGCAATATTTTATTTCTCCTAGCTCTTTTCCTCCTTCACAAAACCCCTAAGTTAGACAGGGCTGCTACGTGCAATTTAAGACAAGTATCATTGTGTTCTCTGTAGAAAGCAAACAAACCCACATCCATATTAAAACTCTGCAACTTGTGCTACATAAACAATTCTGACATCAAATTTAGTATTGTGTTCACAAGGTTTTCAGTTGTCAGCTCACCCAACTACATTAAATCTGCCTTTAAAGATGCAGAGCCAGTTTTGATAAACGTAACAGTTTTGCTTCTGCTTCTAGATTGTGTGACCTGTTAGTGTAAAATCATTCCAGTGCCTCATCCACTTCAGTGTAAGCAACACCATGCTCATGGACCTTGTTATTTTATTGCGCTGGCCAGCGTAACCTTTTACTGTGGGTGCTTTTAAATAGAAGGGAGGAATTACCCTAGCAGAGGAAAAGATGAAGTTGTTGCTTGCAAAACTGAGAAAAAGTTACAATGAAAGCAATAGTAATAGAAGGCAATGCCAGTATACCTTTGCTGACAGACAGTCCAAGAAGAAAACTGAAAGAAAATCCATTAGGGATGGACCGGAGCTGCAACTGCAGCTGGGTGGGATGGTCCCAAGCCCAGGGAGCTCTGTGATATTGGCAGGACCACCCCTGCTGCCCGATCCCCAGGCACAGGCAGCCAGGGTGGAGGCAGGCCGGGCACAGGGCCTCTTACCATGGGCTGCTGGGACTTGTTCCCTGCGGGTCCTTTGTGGGCAATTATGGCCCCCACCACTTTTCTGCTTTTACCACAGTGTATCTAGCATTAGTCCAGTGGCCTGCCAGACCTGGAAACTTGCCTTAAAAAAGAGGGAAACCCCCCCCGCCTACCTGAGAAGGGGAAGAGCTGATGGCTGGCTGGTGCCTTCTGTAGGTGGAAATGGCAAGATGAAGGTAGACTGATTTGAAGAATTTGCTGTTTGGATGGATGATCTGATGAAATTCAATTTTTTGAATACACCCCAAATTTATGGGTGATTGTTATGTCTCTAATGATGCAGACTTTGTCTGTTTATTATCTTCAATCATGCATTGAGATACTTATGCCAGTGGATTTATCATTACTGTTACAAAAAGAAATCTTTCCTCTTTTTCTTCCAGTACTTGACTCACTATTGTATTAAGGTGCATTTGTTCTTATTTAGAAGCTATTTTTCAGATATCCATTTTCAATCCAAACCAAAGATTCTTTTCACAATTTTCTTTCCAATTCAGCTAAAAATGACACAACCTGAGAAAAGCAGACAAATTTCCAGGTAATGTTTGTCTTTCTATTTTTACTAATCCCCTGATGATACCCTTGTTGTTCCCCTGCCTGCAGGTCACTCTGTATCACTATGGGTGAGTTTGCAGAATGGTAGAGGAGGTAAAGTACGTGTGTTTTAGTGTAGTACCTGGGGCAGAGGTGACCCGGTGTGTGCAGGGTCAGACATCCTATGCAATCATGCAGTGAAGTTTGAGCGGGGGGTGGACTACACGCACCTTATGTGTATCTGGTAAGTCCCACCCCAGTTCTCAATAAAGCACTGAGAAGCAGCAGCCAGGATAGAAAAACTCATAAATTTTTCATTTTCACAACTTTTTCAGGATTCTACAGAAAAAAAATGGTCATGTACCATGGCAGGAACTTCTAAAAAATGGAAGTGATTGCAGGATGTCGCCCTGAAGTTGAGGTTTGGGAACACTCCCAAACATTGATCATTTTACATGAACACCATCACATTGACCTTGGTCCTGTGGCTGCAGGCACGGCTGCTGTTTGGGACAGCAAAGGACTGTCTGTGGCTTGGGGGATCAGTATGATTCTTCTTCCCGAATGTATCTTCAATGTAAGCTAGTGATGTACCCATTGGCGAAGCAGTGTCAAAGGGAGGGGTGGGAGAGGAGCAGAGCATGGCCCTCAGCTGAAGGACTCGCTGTTGGATTGGCACTGAGAGGGGGCTCACTTGCAGGCAAGGAAGAGTACAGAGCAAGAAAGGGGGATATCTGGAGAGGATGTTTACGCACTGGAGGTAAGAAACTAAGAAACTAATCAAGTGAGTCATCGAAAATTAGTATTATTTTCCTTTGAAGAGAATAAAAGTAAACTCTCCCTCTGCAATTAGCAAGGAAATATGTTATCATAGCTATGTGGGAAAGGGAGGTGAAGTAGAAAGCTACAAAGACTAGTGATGAAATTTGATTTTTTTTTTCCCCTCCCAGCTCCCCCTAGACTAGAAGGTGATTTCTCTGTCTCATGATTGTCAGGTTTGAGTCATGATCTGAACTGCAGAGCTGGCCACACAACAGTTCCTAGTTAGGGCTAGAGAAACAATTTTTTCTGTAATTTGAAGAGGTAAAGATCACAAAGACACCTGGGGCATGTCCCCAGAAGCCTGAGCAATGTTGTAGAAAGGCTTAGCTGCTTTGTCTAAATTTGTTCTGGGAAGCTGGAGTTTGAACATTTAATCCCAGGCAAAAATAAAGCAATAAATCCAGGTCTGTTTCTTGCTGTGCTTTAACCACCATGCTACTGTATGTCAAGTGAGCAATAGAGAAAGGAACAAGCTCAGAGGAGCATTTTGAAACCTTCCCAGCAGATCTCAGTCTTTGGACCCCAAGGGTTGAAAGCTCATCCACCCATCTTACAGCCCTGAGTTGAGGCCCAAGCTCCACTCCAAGACCATGTGTTTGACAGTGTGTTGGGGCTTTCTGGATAACCCTTTCGAGGGGTCCTCACACAGTGTGGCAGCTGGACACCTGCCTGTGCCTTTGTACTTCAGCCTGGAAGCCAAGCTGTGTCCCCTCACCTGTGGGCGCCGAGGTCTTTCAGTGGCCTTAGACCACAGCAGCTCAGGTGTGGCTCTCCTGCCTGGGTGCTCACTTCTGGCTAGCCTGGATATTTTATACTCAGGTGCTGGCCATTAGGACAATCATTTCAGTGAAGACACATTTAGTGAGAATTTAGGCTATACGATGTAAAGTTTTTGAGCAGTGTTTGGAATTTTTGAGCCTCAGAATGAAGAAGACCACGGCTGAGAGGTGTGGGATATGCTGCCGAGGTGCAGTCTGGCATTGCCTGGAAAGGGCACAGAGGGTGAAAGGAGCCTCAGTCAAATCTTCCATGTTCTCTTGCAGGCCAGGATGGGCACTTGTTAGTGTCCCTGCAGTGCAGACTGCTCTACCAAGGCTGGGGAAGACAGGTCCATGAATTACCTTACAAGCTCCATAACAGGCAATCAGCTGGAAACATGTACCCCATATACTCTGGGAGGTTAATAGACCTCCTTTCTCTAGCCTGTTTTGCAAAAGACCACTTGGCTGTGTACAGCTGCATGAATTCCCAGTTCAGGACTGTGGTAGAAGCTAAAAGGAGAGCTTGCTAGATTCCTGTTTGTGCATGTTTTGCTGGTCTTCCCTGTATCACAGAGGTTTGATGATATTTGGGAAAAAGTACCTCTGTGTATCTAGTTGTCATCATGCCATTCATTCATTTGCTCTGGAGCTGTTCTCAACCATGCAAAACTTTCATTAACTTTAACAAAGCTCTCTGCAAATTCTCTGGCCATGGTCTCTTATTCACCACTATGGCTCCAGCAGGAAGGGAAGTCCCTCAGCTTGACTTTGCTAGCCTGGACAGCCATCCTTAATCTGCAGTGAGCCTTCCTGAGCTGGTTCCTCTAATTTAAATAAAATAAAAATACACTAGTCAAAATTTATCCACCTCATCAGCACGAAGCATGAACTACTGCAATAGCAGTACATTACTAATGACCTTTAGGGAAGAAATTATTTTTTTGAAGCTACTCACTTTAAAAGACACAATGGTTCTTTGAAATCTGCTGACATATTTGAAACATTAGTAATGGTCCCATTGGAAGATAGATTAGTAAGTGAAGATGAAAATACCCAGAGAGCAAGTAAACTATATTTATAATTCTAGTTACAGCTTTTTACCTGCATGCTGTTAGCTTCTTTTAAGGTATTATAGATAACTCCCTAAATTCTTCCACATCTTGTTTTGGGCTTCTTGTGGTACAGAAAGTGCATAGCTGCTGTATGCAGCTAAGCTGAATGCTGCTGTGTTGCATTTCTGTTCTAAAGCTGCGGTTCCTTCTGCCCAAAATGTAGCTGCTTTTTTTACTACACCCCAGCAGTAATGCAACCCCCCTCAACAGTGCAAACTGGCTGACCTTTCTAGAAAAGTTGATTTTTCTTTACCAAGCTCTTGAACTCAAACTGGCAAATGTTCTGAGAAGTGTGATGAGTCCATGTCATGGCTTTCAGAAATATGTGAATGTAATAATTTGATTAAGGGCTTGAGCATATACTGAATCTTACAAGATGTAGAAAACTTTACTGTCACTAGGCAGTATCTTTAGCTAGTGATAGGTTACTTAGAAATCCCTGTTTCCTCTGATCACTTTCTTCAGGTCTTTAACTCGTTACTCTGTGCTGTTCTTGGCAAGATGGTTGCCTGCCTGAGGAATGAATCATCTCCTTTTGCTTTCAGGCTTTATATTTATGCCCCATTGGAGATTATCTGGAGAATGGCAACAGCTTTAATCCTAGGGAGCAGCCCACATTGTGGACTTGTGAAATCCCCAGGGAACTTCTTTAATATTATTGTAGTTGCTTTAGTGTTTTGTGTTTCCATGTACATATCCTATTAAGAATCTTCCAGATTCCTCCTGGGGCTCTGCATTCTTCTTTTTTTATAATTATATCCACCCCTCTTTTATTCTAGTGTTGTGGTTTCGGTTTCAGCCCAGCCGGTAACAAAGCACCACGAAGCCGCTCACTCACCCCCCACCCCCGCCCCTGGCCACGTTGGGATGAGGAGAAAATCCAAAGGCAGGCTCGTGGGTCGAGACAAGGACTGGGAGGGATCACTCCCCACTTACGGTCACGGGCAAAAGACAGGCTCAACTTGGGGAAGAAACAAACTCAATTTAATTGACTACAAATCAAATCAAAACCAAGGATATTAGGAAGGAAAACCAAACATCAGAACACCTTCCCCGCACCTCTCCCGCCTTCCTGGCTCAGCTCCATTCCCGGTTCTCGCTACCTCCTCCCCCCGGCGGCGCAGGGGAACAGGGGATGGGGGTTGAGTCAGCTCGCCACACATCGTCTCTGCCGCTCCTTTCCTCAGGGGGAAGATTCCTCACTCGTCCCCTGCTCCACCGTGGGGTCCCTCCCACGGGAGTCAGTCCTTCACCAACTTCTCCAACGTGGGTCCTTTCCGCGGGCTGCAGTTCCTCACAAACTTCCCTGGTGCGGGTTCTCCCCACAGGTTTCAGTTCTTCCTGAACTTCCCTGGCGCGGGTCCTTTCCGCGGGCTGCTCTCCAGTCACACGCCGCTCCAGCGCAGTTTTTACCATGGAGTTACGGCCATCTTCGGGAGCCTCCGCTTCACCGCTCACCCCCATGGGCTGCAGGGGAACAGCCTGCCTTCTCACCACGGGCTGCAGAGCCATCAGCCTCCTCAGGCGCCCCCTCCTCCCCCTCCTTCTTCACTGACCTTGGTATCGGCAGCGGTGTTCCTCTCACGTTCCCCAACCCCCACGCTGCCAGTTCCCCTTCTTAAATCTGTTCTCCCAGAGACGCTCCCACCGTCACTAATGAGGTCGGCCTGGGCCAAAGGCGGGTCCGACTTTTTGGAGCCGGGGGAGCTTCTAGCAGCTTCTTACAGGAGCCACCTCTGCAGCCCCCTCCCCCACTACCAAAGAAAACTGCGCCACACAAACCCATAACATCTAGTTAAGAAGAAAATCTCAGCAGGCTTTTTAGATTTATGTCAGAATGATTCCTCTCCTTTTCTTCTGTGAACGCAAATGCCTTGTCAGTATTTTCTGTTTTGGTCTCCGTTGCATATCTCACTGGCCTGACCTGTGCTTTGCAGCTCCTGAGCTAAGCAGAGCTGCAGTTCAGAGTCTGGTGAAGAGCTCTTTCTACTCATACTTATCAAACTGAAAGTATTTTTTGGAGTGCTGAACTTGGGAACTTTGGCATTTTCTTTCTCTCTTGGATTTTTGCTAGTTCAAAATGGAGTCACCTCCTGCCATTTGACTATCACAAAGAATTAAGGCAGCTATTTTCTTTTAGGAAGCTCTAGTACCATATAAAAAACATGATGAGTCAAAGGGTGGCTCTCCTTAGTCTGAAAGTGCAGCACTATGCTTGGACGAATGGGTTTGCCCTGTGGCTGATCAGTGGGGCATTGGCTGTTACTTCACAGAATCATAGAATCATTTAGGTTGGAAAATACCTTTAAGATCATCAAGTCCAACCATCAACCATGCCCACTAAACCATGTCCTGAAGTGCCCTGTCTACATGCTTTTTTAATACCTCCAGGGATGGTGGCTCCACCACTTCCCTGGGCAGCCTGTTCCAAAGACTGACAACCTTTTCAGTAAAGAAATTTTTCCTAATACCCAATCTAAAGCTCCCCTGCCGCAACTTGAGGCCATTTCCTCTCGTCCTATCACCAGCCACCTGACAGAAGAGACCAGCACCCACCTCACTACAACCTCCTTTCAGGTGGTTGTAGAGAGCAGTAAGGTCTTCAGAAGGTACATGGAAGAGTCTAAGAAAAGTAATTTTATTGTCAATAGGCTTTGCCTCATACAGGAGTCTGTGTAGCCAGTGGAAACTTTTTAGGGTCCAGCAAATAGGAAAACATTGACAAGTGTGAAGTTGGAAACTTTTTTTTCTGTTTTCCTACTCCATATTTGAAAAAAACCATAACTAGAAAGTTTTGCATAACATTTTACTAAGAGATAGTGATGCTATGCACAAGCACTGTCTCCAAAAAGTGGGGAAATTGGACCTATAACCAAGATGCATGAACTCATCGCAGTGTTCTGCAGTAAGAAATGACAGAGAAATGAGAAACTGCTCATCAGGAGCAGTCTTTGGCTTGTCCCAACTCCCAGGCTCTTCCTGGGAAGTTTCTGGGAGACTGCCAGTCAGCATGGACCAAAACTGAGCCAGGGACCTCTACAGAGATTTAACAATATAGACAAATGCAAGGTTGGAGTGCCCAGGCATGTTCCCTTCCGATTTAAAGGCTCAGATTTAACTGTTGGACATCATAACGAATATTATTGGTTTTGGACATCTGGTATCATCACTCAGATGGATACTGTTACTCTGTGCACCTCTGTTGCCACCTCTGGCCCCCCAAACCACGTGGGATTTGCAAGGGAAGCATCTCCATCACATGGATGTTTGCTCCGGGAGGTGTGCATTGGGGGCTGCACAGCTGGGAGGCTTCCCTGCCATGGACCAGGAGCACAGGCAGCTTGGCAGAGGGAGCAGCTCTGGTTGCTCCCTTGGTTCCGTCAGCAGCTATGCTGTTGAACTGTATGGAGGAGCAGGCAGTTTGCTGTGGTCTAGAGCAGGAGGTTTCCACTAGACACCAGGCAGCTGGTACCACCATCGCCTGCCTGTTAGAATTTCAACTGAAACTCAAGGTCTGGCTCTGCAGTAAGTGTGCAAATTAGACAGAGTTATACAGGACTTGCACATAGATCTTCATGAATGTCAGGCTTTGGACAAGAGCCTAATAAATACTGGCTTGTTTAAGAATAAATTTAGTGGCTAAAATCTTTACCAACAAGAGGGGCAAGGTGATGGTGTCCTCTAGAGTGTAAATGTAGTCTGCTACTCTGCTGGAGTGAAAAAAGAGATACACAGTAAGGGAGACGTTTATCTCCTTTGCTGCCACAACAGACTCGCGTCCTCTCTGGAGTGATCTGAAAGGTAGTTTCCAATACACAATAAATTTTGCTTTGGTTTATTATTTTAATAGTGGTCTTGGGCCGAATTGCAGCATTCAGCATCTTTTACACAGGCTTTGGTTTGAAGCACGTGGGGAATGTACTAACATTGAATTTAATCCTGAAGAACAGGAGAGTGATTCCAGAAATGACTTGTGCCACATTATGTAGTAATAGGGTGTACTTCAGGAGTTGAATTCAAGCCTTTGTAAGTAAGAAACTGTGGAACTTAATGCACATTGATTACATGCTATAAAATGTCCTATGAACTGATAGAAAAATGTGTTTTCCTCTGGCAGCTATATTACAATTAAATCAGTTCCAGATACCTGGCTGTTACATCTGAAGTAGCTTGGAAGTAGAGGGATGTCAGTTTGTTCCAGGTGGCTCAGAGCCTGTGCATACATTTATCCAATGCATACCTTAATTTTTAAAAAGGCTCTAGCTCTGAAATACTTGAATGCTGGCTTTCCAGGAACATGGGACCAGTGTTCAGGACCAGGGTCCCAGAGTTTGGTGTGGTGCTGTGTGGATGTAAATAGGGGTCAGGGTTTAAGTTGACTTACTCCCAGGAATACCAGTAAAGCAACCAGCTTCTGCTGCTCCCGTCCTACCAGATAAACTATTTACAAAGAGTGCACCCAGTCCTCTGCAGCTGGAGCCCGAGACTTGATCAATGGCTGAAAGCACTTGCAAATAAGAAAGTTTTGCAATGACTAAATTAATCTTCTACAACAAAATCCTATCTTTTGTTCGGGGTTTATAATCTTAAAATAAATTACAGATACTTGATTTCTTTAACTTTGATAAGATTATTAGAAAAATCTCACAAGTAATTGTCTGTAGAGATAGAAGAGGGAAGGGAAATGGATTGAGCAAGCACAGGTTTATAGGAGCTGATCCCACAAATTTCAACTCTATTAGCTAGATATGCCCACATATTCTAACCTACTACACCCAAATATTTTTTAATTTTATTGTTATTTATTACTGCTCACTGAAAATCACAGTGATAGCAGAAAATGGATTTTGCTAGCTATGAAATCAATACTAATTATTCCATTGCCAAATTGTTTTAAAAGCATATTTAGATAAATAAATAGAAGGAGTAATTTTTGCTAAAAAGCACAAAACCTGTGCACTGAACAGTGTGATCATCTGTGTTTGTAATGGAAATAATCAACATTACACTTTAGTGTCTGCTTTTGACAGAATTAACAGAGATTGATTAAGATTAAAAATCAACAGAAAGATCCAGGAAGAAAAAAACTGGAGTCTAGACAAAGCCTATACTTACTTGAAGAAAATAGCACATGGAAACAATAATTTATATTTAAACCATCTTTTCTGACTGGAAGGATCTGCAAACGTTGTACAAATTAAGTAAAGTGATTTTCAAAACATGAGACATGCTATTTGTACATTATCATCAGAAGAAACCATATATGTAGATTGATTGTATGCTATGAATAGCAGTAATAACATTTACAGAGCAACTCCAGCCATGAAGCAAGTACCAATTAGAGTAAATTGCAAAGGGGGAAAATGGAGGGATGGCCTTGTTTTCTTCATTGTAGCCTTTTACACTATTAGCTATGCTTGAAAATAAAACTTTGATTAGCTGCCCCTGGAGTAGCGTTAGGCAACGAACTGAAGGTACAGTACCTTGATTCTTCATGTATGTAATATAAAACAATGCAGAAATACTTACAAAAGGCACTTCTGATAATCTGCAGTGCTGACAATTTTGTGACAGCTAAAATCTTCTGCTGTGCTCTGTGCAGCACTTGTGCTTCCACCCCCTGCTTACGCGTGCCCGGGGGGCTGCTTGGCCCTGCCCGGGGGCTGCTGGAGCATGGGAGGAGAGGCTGGAGTCAGGCATCCCCTCTCCCAGCTCATCTCACCATGGCTGCGCTGGAGCTGTCAGGTCACGAGGAAAGCTCCCGCTTAGATTGGGATGGTACGGGAGCTCCTGTAAGGTCTGTTCAAGCATGGGAATGGCTGTAGCTCATGCAAGATCTAGTGAGCTATAACCCGTCGGTCTGTGTAGGTTTGATCTTTTGACACCAATATGCATTTCAATAAAAATCCCTGAAAAGGGGCTGTACCTCTTCAGTTGTATGCCTGCCTACACTTACTACACAGTAAGTATCCCATTGTGAGGCAGCTTTAGAAGAAAAAGGCTCACTTTTGCCTACTGGGGCTCTTCTTGGCTGCCCTATAGTCAAGGGAGGGAAGGACTCCCCAGGACACGGTTTGGGTAGCAGGCAGTAGACAGGCAGGCCCAGGACTAAGGGCAATGTTTGTGGATGTCTCTCAGTGCCTTGGCGAGCCTGTAAGTCTTTTACTCCTATCAGCATCCTTTATCATGAGGAGAGTTTCAACATTTCACATCTTGTGTTAGCATAAAATCTACATTTCTTCTTGGGAGGGTAAAGGACAAAGATTTTTATCACCATTGTAGTGACATAAACCCAGGGCCAATGTATGCAAACTTACATAGGCACAATAGCAGTCAGAGTCTCAGCAGAATTTAGAGGATTATTTTTACTTTAGGAAAATACTATTTTTTCAGCTGGTTGATCTAAAATTTAATTATGTGACCATGGAAACAAAGCCCTGCATCCAGCCCTGGGTATAGCTGGGGCAATACTTTTGGTGGGAAGCAATGTAATGCTATCATTCACTTATCACCATGGTATCCAGGTATTACTTATTTTTCTCAGTCTTCCTGCAAACTGCACGCATTTCTCAGCTATGCAACCTGATATTCCTGGCAAAAAGTGATTAAAAGTGTGACTCCAGCAACCCTGGTATATCTGACAAAATAGGCAATAGGGAAAGAATAATTTAGATAATTCATAGGTTCATTTCTCCACCATCATCTTTCTATTTAAAATTAATCTGTGTAACCTGTAAAATAGGAAGGTGATCATTTGATTATTGAGCAGTTGGACAGGAATTTGACTGAGGCAGCTTCGATCTCTGCATGAACTTTGTTGCAAAAAGCTGGCACTTGAGGTTACTTCCTTAAAGACCAGCTCAAACCATAATATTTTAAAATTATTTTGAATAATTTGAAAGAGGCAGATTTCAAAAATCTCTCTGCTTGCAGCACTGAGGCCAGACCTTTTCCCACTGCTCAGGTGCTCACAGAGGAGCCCTTTTTCAAAGATGCTCATGGCCCAGCTCACCATACTCATTTCACGTAAAAATCTAGCCACTTTAGTTATTGCTTAAATGCATTTCAAGGTCTCTTGAAAAGCCTGTCCTTTGTCACTAGTATTTTAAAAAAGAAGAATCCAACAAATTAAACATTGCTAGTTGCTAGTGTCAGCCTGTGAGCAGTGGATGAAGTAAGCACAAGAAGTGTGTGTCCAACAATGGGACTGGGGCTCTGGGTGCGAGGAAACAATTTTAAGACTAGCCCTTTTTTTTCTTATACTGGCAGAAGAATGGCTTTAGACTTTATGAGCAGTAAAACTCAGAGCGCTTCCCTAATTTTAGGAGTACATTTCATCCCTCTCTTTTTGTTATACTGTCAAAGTTTTAGAATCATAGAATTATTTAGGTTGGACAAGACCTTTAAGATCATTGAGTCCAACCATCAACCATGCCCACTAAACCATGTCATGAAGTGCCTTGTCTACATGCTTTTTGAATACCTCCAGGGGTGGTGACTCCACCACTTCCCTGGGCAGCCTGTTCCAAAGCCTGACAACCCTTCCAGTAAATAAATGCTTCCTAATATCCAATCTAAACCTCCCCTGCCGCAACTTGAGGCCATTTCTTCTCGTCCTATCACTAGTTACTTGATAGAAGAGACCAGCACCCACCTCACCACAACCTCCTTTCAGGTGGTTGTAGAGAGCGATAAGGTCTCCCCTCAGCCTCCTTTTCTCCAGGCTAAACAACCCCAGTTCCCTCAGCCGCTCCTCATAAGACTTGTGCTCCAGGCCCCTCACCAGCTTGGTTGCCCTTCTCTGGACGTGCTCCAGCACCTCCATGTCTTTCGTGTAGCGAGGGGCCCAAAACTGGACACAGCACTCAAGGTGCGGCCTCAGCAGTGCTGAGTACAGGGGGACGATCACTTCCCTGCTCCTGCTGGCCACGCTGTTTCTGGTACAGGCCAGGATGCCGTTGGCCTTCTTGGCCGCCTGGGCACACTGCTGGCTCATATTCAGCCATCTGTTGACAAACACCCCCAGGTCCTTTTCTGCCAGGCAGCTTTCCAGCCACTCTTCCCCAAGCCTGTAGCGTTGCATGGGGTTGTTGTGACCGAAGTGCAGGACCTGGCACTTGGCCTTGTTGACCCTCATACAATTGGCCTTGGCCCAACAATTCAGCCTGTCCAGATCTCTCAGTAGAGCCTTCCTACCCTCGAGCAAATCAACCCTCCCTCCCAACTTGATGTCATCCGCAAACTTACTGAGGGTGCACTCAATCCCCTCGTCCAGATTATTGATAAAGATATTAAAGAGAACTGGCCTCAATACTGAGCCCTGGGGAACACCACTTGTGACCTGCCGCCAACTGGATTTAACTGCATTCACCACAACCCTCTGGGCTCTTCCATCCAGCCAGTAATTTTTTTATTTTTTATTTTTTGTTTTCTGAAGTTCTTCAGTCATTCAGATATTTTAACAGCTGGCAAAGTGCCACTGCTGAGTGAAGATAACTCTTAATATTCACCCCATTCATTAGCATGAGGGCTTTTTAGACTGCCCTGTCATAGGTAAGGAATCCTATGGACAAGATGATTTTACTGGCTGGTAGGTTGGTATATAACAGAGATGCTGTAATAGCAGGTTGCTATACCTATCATAGTTGACACCACCACCACCCCTGTCCTCATCCCCTGATATGCCCAGTGTTCACTGGTATTTCCAGGACTCTTTGCTTGTCATGCGCAGGATGCTCTTGTTCCTCCTGTGGGCTGTGGCTGCTGCCAACATGGCCAGGTACCTGGATGTTGGGCACTTCTCTCCTTCTAGCTGTAAGCGTTTCTTCAGACCCTGTTAGAGAAGTACTTCTGAATGCCCAAACCCCAGCTAAATTCTCTGTGGCAAGGGTTAGTAGCTCCACTGACCTCAGCAACATTGTAAACGCTTCTAAATGGTCAAGACTATGGGCATAAATCAGGTACTCCAGGAAGAGTACCGTGTTTGCCAAGCAAGAGATGATGGCAGCTAGCCAGGGCTCCTGCAGCTGCTGTGGAGACCGATTTGGGTGTGTGATGTGGCTGGCTGTAGGTAGGATGATCCCATGGGAGATGCTGCCTGGCTGGCTTGGTCACATACGTGTGAGCCCCTGAGCCAGCGTAGCCTCGCTGCCCATGAAGTGACACAGCCCAAGGATGGGAGCTAAGTTTTAGCTGCCCAGGAGTGAGACACGGGCCATGAACTGTGGATTGGCCACAGCTGCACTATGAAATGCCTTTTATAACAGTAATAACGGAAAGAGATGACAGTACGGGAAGAGAAGGCCCCTTCCATACCCAGGGTCACTGGTACTGTAGTGGGTTCTGGCTCTGAGTGTCATTAACAATTGAGCATGTAATAATATACCTTCATCAGCAGTTTCTAGGGCCTGAGAGCAGATTACAGTGGGATTTACCTGGCAAAACGTAGGTTAGATGTTAGATGTTAGAGGTCTCCTCTCTCCCTGTTTGTGTGTCCTGGTGAGATGCTATGCTCCCAGTTAAGAGTGGGTGCAGAACCATGCATAGTCCTGTCTGCCTCAAGCCACTACTTCCACAGAGCAGACTGTGTTGCATTTGGTTTTATCCTGCTGCTCAGGAGAACTTCTGACAGGAGAAAAAGACCTTGAGAAGATGACAAGCACAGATAAGAGCAGCTCCTCGGGAGTTCCACTGCTCTGCTCTCAGAGGAGGACGAGCAGGGTCTGCAGATGGGTCCCCGAGTTCTCCCAGCCACCCTGCAGGCACGTTTCCCATTGCAGCAGCTCTCGTACAAGCACAATTCCACCATGTGTCATGTGGCGTCAGCCAGCGCCACAGGGATGCCTGAGATGCTTAGAGAGGTCACGGGCCATAGCTCACCCCTGATATAGACATTATAATTGTTACTAAGTTGATGTAACCATGCTGTTAAAAGGTGAACATTAAAACATACTTTACAGGGTGTCTGTCTTCCAAAAGATAGCTATTTATAGTAAAGCACTATGTAACTACTGGAAGTAGATAGTCAGCTATTCAAAGTTGATTACCTCTGCTAATGAAAGGACTAATATTCTGCAACCGTGCAGTGTATGTTTATTGTAAAGCAGATGTTGGGATTTGGAATATGTATTGAAGAGACTCCATTTTCTGTTTATTTTCAGCATGGTATTTGTTGCTTGAATGTATATTATCCTAACTCCTTTGGGAAGGTAAACTTGCGCCTACCAAGTTGCTAGTGCACAGCAACGTGCCTTGAAAGTTCTTGATAGTTGATGGTAGAGTTCACTCCTTCATTTAACCACACTGCCTTAATCAGGAGCGCATTTACAGCACCCATGGGTCGTGTCCATATGACACAGACCGGATTCTCCCACTCCAGAATATCAACACAAATTGCTGCTGCCACTAAAGTTGAGCCAAGAGAATAAAATTATTCAGCAGCAATTTTTTTTTTTCGCCACATGGCTTTAAAACACAGTTTACTTGCATGTTGAGGCATTTCTATGTTGTAAGGTTCAGAGGTAATTACTAGAGACTTTCCACATCGATATGTTCAGCATTTTAAATTTTAGATACTAATTAAAACTTTTTTCCTATTTGCATTGATTTCCTTTTTTTCACTTTTTCCATCACAGTCAAGAGGAACACTGTTAAACCCTGTCTCTGTGGATAATGTACGGACGAGAGCAGCTAGCCACATTTGAAGCAGTGTTAGCTAGAAGTGATATAATCAGTATGGCTATGGCTAACTTTTTGTCTGATGCACTGTAAAACAATGTCAGGGTAAAACAAGTTCCGAGCAAGTAACAAAATGATCATCACTACAACCTGCTCCCGCTGGAGACAGAAATATATGGATTAAAAGGAGAGAGACTTTTCTGGATTAAGTCACTCAAAAATTCAAATTATCTCTTGGATCCTGTCAGTTAAGAAAATTGCGCTGAAAGGCTTTGATTATAGTGTGGAAAAAGAGAAAAGGATGAAAGATTAAAGGAGCTGAAACACAGGTTATTCCACATGGAGTTAGAAACACCTGTGTCTGATCTGTGGCTTGAGAATTGCCTGTTTGCAGCTCTCTCCCAGCCAGGGCCATGGGGATTCAGGGGCACTTCAAAGAGTGAGGGAAATTGTCATGACATTCCTGCTCACTACATGCCTTCTGGCTGTTCATAGTCTTGCTGTGATACTGTTGGCTTTACCTTGCCTTGTGCCCTATTGCCAGCGATTTACTCCAGAAGTTTGAACCTGTGAGCCCCAGAAGAGTGTTGCAGGAGGCCATGGGAGATCCATGGCAGCCACCTAGTGCCTTGTCAGAGAGGGATTAATTGCATCTAAACCACCTTTGTACAATTTATTCTATAGCATAACCCAGAGAAGAACCCTTCCCAGCTCCCGCAGACATCTACTCTACTGTCATCCTATCTTTACTACTATAAAAAAAATTCAAATTGCAATTGCACCTCACTAGTTCTTGTTGTATCCAGCAAGAGCACAGCTAGTGCCCTCCCTTTCTGCAGCAGCCTCTTACACACATAGGTTTTCTCAGCATGGTGGGTTTCTTTATGCTGAGCCCTGGTTCTTTCATTCTTTCATTCTTTCTTTGGAGGTTGATGTCTGGCAGCACCACAAAACCTTTTCTCAAAACCTATGTAGTGGCTTGTTTCATGTCAGCGTGGCTTTGTTTTTTGTGACCTGCCAGACTGAACTGCACCTCATTGTGAAGGCTGAGTAGTGGCTCAAACACGTGTGGTGGGCTTGAAGTCGGAGTGAAAATGAGTAAATCACAATTCTCATCAAAAGCCTGCAGGACTGTAGTCCTGAAAAACGCTGTCTGTGCCGATGATGCATAAGCTGACAGAAAGCAGAAAACAATGTAAGTGATAGATAGTACAAGGAGAGGGCTAGAACTGTGTGAGGACTGAAGGTGCCATGGGAATCGTGCTTAAAAGAAGCAGGTGAGACTGAGGAAAAGGGTGTTCTCAATGGGTTGGTGTCATTTTGAAATGGAGTCAACAGGTGGGCTGAATAATGCGATTTTCCCCTCCATGTCGTTAGTGGTTCCCCTGAAAGCATCCATCAGAGCAGGGATTTTGACCTAGTCAGGCAGTCTGTGAGCACTTGCTGAGCAGTTGTAAAGCTGTTTGGCCAGTTCAAACATGGAGAACAGCTCCAGTTTGTGTAAAAAAAAGTGGATTTTGCTTTGGAAGACTAAATTACAAATTGTTTTACTGTACCTGAGCCATCTAGTTATGTGTAAACCTAGGTTTTAGTGGTCAAACCCCAAAGACTGAACCTCTGTTATCACACCCATTTTTTTCTATAAACATTGTGCTAGAATATATAAAAAGATGCAGGCATCAATAGATTAATATAACTCCCTATTCTACTGCCAATATAAACTAAGCAACAGACAAAGAACTTCACTATTTCAGTTTAAACAAGATCATAAAAGTTCACGAGGCATTCAACCTGCTAGTTAAGCTGTGTGAGAATTTCTGAATATGCTTTATATAGGACTAGACTGAAAATAACTCATGAAAACTTATTTTCAGTGGCTTTTTAATCTTCTCTAAGTTAGGCAAGAGCTATGATTTGCAGCGTAATATTATTTGGTGCTAGATTTGTAGAGACAGCTCGCATGAAGTACACTGATAGTTATTACAAACTTCGCATCAACAACTGGGCACGAATACAGAAAAATCCAAACCAGCAGGGACCTGCAATCCCTCTTTGCTAATTGTGCACAGTTGCATTTGTATTTCAAGGACTAAAACTATTCCAGTCATGATTTATAGAACTTCTACTTTCTAACTAAAGAAAGCAAATCACTAAACTCTTGACAAATACATAAATAATTTAATTTAAAAAATCTGTGAACTGATCTGGAGAAGTGATTTGGTTTGTGCAATTTAATAAAGTCATACTTAATCCAGTGTGTGCAAGGAGATACAGTTTACTGGATTTTATGGATTACTGCTATTAAAATATGGAATTTAATTTTTTTTAAATCTTGTAGGGCACATGGAGTTGTATCTTTATATATATATATAAAAAACATATCTGTATAAAGAACACTGCACATGAAGATATATGTATAATTATTCCCCCAGTGTGCATATGATTTCCATTATTCTGGGAATGGATCTGGTAACTGAATGCAATTATTACAATGACAGGCCATTTTTCTACACAGTCTCTGTTTTGAATAAAAAGATCTCTGCACTTGTAATTTTGGAAATGAATCACATAGCTGCACTATTAACCAAAGAGCACAATTTTTTCTTGAGTCTGAGGTGCATGTTTCTCTGTGCATAACTATTATTTGAATATATTGTAGAAGAAACATCTGGAAACAGCAATTATCTGAAAAGAACTATTTAAAAAAAATCAACTACCATCATAACAACAGAAGGCATTTAATATTCATGAGCGTTCCTCATACTCTACTGAATGTATACACGGAATAACTAATATCTAGCTGTCTGATGTATGTTTTGCCTTCTGTTTTGCATTGGGATACATCTGATGCAGAGCCATTAGTCACTACAGTGACAGAACTGTATTTGCTCCACCAAATAAAAGCGAGGTCTAACAAAACTAGTATACGATCGCAGTGTTATTGTCAGTGGATTGTCACACCTGAAGCTAAGCAAACTTTTGACCGTTATGCTTTTTTTTTTTTCAAGCGGTGATTTTTCCTTGAGCTAGAAATGTAGGTGTTTATGCTGTGTGTTAAGTCTAATGTGCTAAAAGGATGCACCTTAGGTCAGAGGGTCAGCTGGCAGAGCCTGGCTGGTCAGAACTTGGCATTTAGTTGCTATTTCTGCTTTTCACATCCCTGTCACAGTTTGGTTTTTATTTGAAAAGCTGTTGGAAACATAAGCAAAATGCAGCGAGGTAGAGCGGTGCTGCTCCTTCTGCTGACATGTGGTAGGAGCTTTGCAGCCCCCTAAAGCTGTCCTGCAGGCGAGAGGTGAGCTGGCTCCTTCCAGGATGGAGGCAGCTGGAGGAAGAGGGACTCTTCCAGCTTCAACACCTTCATGGACCTTAATGACATTTGTTCTTGTGCTCCTTTGTCCTTGTTCTCTTATAGCCGCCAGGTAAATCCAGCCAACAAAAACATAGACTTTGAAAGGGGTTGTGAAGAGGTTATTTGATGAGGTATTAAGTAAATACAATGCAAGGTTATTTTTTGGTTTGATAACGCAAGAGAATCTAATCTCCCAGGTGTCTGCGGCTTAGAAAGAGGCAAGGTCTGGAGTTCTTTTGCTATGAAAGACATATACAAATGAAGAGACCACCAAAAAATACAGAATATAGCACCTCTTGAGTTTCATAAATACAAAGCACAAAAGGTCATAAAGCAGATTAAGCATTTATCATGTATCATCGCAGTAAGTTGTAGGGTTTTGTCCTTTAAGTAACTGTTAAAGGACTAAACCAAGTGCTTCAGCCAGGATGAGGGAGAGGGACTGGATCTCAGATCTGCTGCCAACAGTGACTGTGTAGGAACTCAGTCCAACCCAATCAGTTGTAAGGAGGGCAGATCGCATGCTGGTCGAGTTGTGTATGTAGGTCAGATAAAATATTACAGATAAATGCCCAGGGCAAATCCATTCATTGTACTAATTCCTACAGAGCAGTTTCTGAAAGCAGAAAGCAAATTGCAGAGGTGGTTTTAATTTCACTCTTCTTAGGTGGTAGCAGTAGTATTCTGGTTAGCTCCATAATAAATCTGGAGGACCACAAAAGGGGGAGATTGGTAATATCTGCTGTATCTGATGGTTAATGAACAAGGACCCAGTCCTGCTAATTTTTAACCTCCTAACTAGCCCTCATTTATGTTGGTAATCAATCACTTCCACACTGCCGCAAGCATTTATGTGAATATTCAATGCTGTGTAAAAGTTTGGAGTGAAATCCTGACCTGTGATGGAAGGGAAAGGTAAAATGGCAATTAGCTGCCTTCAGGGTAATGCCCACCATCACCTACCTCGGATCCCATCTACAATATTTAATGGTAAATCCTCTGCAGGAACAATGGCCTGGAACTCCGGAGCTGTGTGGCTTTTATATTTTACTGTTTTGTCATTTTTGTTTTGCTCATGAAGTAGGAGCAACCTAAAAGACATCTCATTATCATGTGGGGCTGGAAAGAGCTTTCTGCTGTTGGTCTGGTGGAGCTGTTCATGGTATAATTGATCAAAAGTGGCCATCAAATACGTATCCATGATCTAATATCGTGTACAGAAGAAAGTATTGTCAACATCTTTCATTTGAAAGAAATAAGAAATGCCTTTGCCTTCAAAAATCTTACTTTTGAAGTAATCTTGAGTAGCTTAATGGCAGTGAAAGCATGTATGATGTGTTACAATTTTCTGCTACTTCTAAATTTAAAAAAAACCCAACTCTGTCTTTGAGCTGTGAATGATTTTGCATTCCAGAGTGATCATCTCTTCAGCACCACCTACATCCCGCATGCCAACATCACCCACTTCATTTGGACTCCATTTCTTCAAGCTATTAGTCTGGACTGCTTCAAGCTATTAGTCTGGACTGCAATGCTGACCCCATTTAGCAATACAGTTTGAGAATATCTAAGAAACCTACTTATTAGGCTTTAAAAATTGTAAATCATCGATGCCAGCTGTCCTATTTCATAGAAAATACACAAGCTTGCCAGACATGCTGAATCTCTTCCTACTAATGTTGACTTGTTACCATTTTTTTCTGTCTTACTAACACTCATTTCTAATGCTTATTAGCCAAGACTGTGAGCAATCAGAAGAGGCTGAAACTTGTACCATAGAACAGCTTTGCAAAATTGAGTTAATAAAGTGTAGCAAATTTCTTAAAAGAGCAAAGAAAGTTCAGCACACAATTTCCTAATGATTATCACTAGGCAAAATGGTCCAATTTTAATCTGAAAAGCTCCCTTGTTATGGAGAAAACTTAGGGTTTGAGGGTTTTTTTGAAACAATTGTGAGATTCAGAGTCCGATATATTTATTTGTTGGGTGGTGCTGGGATTTCCCCACTTCTATTGTATTCTGGGTCAGCTCATAGTGCTTACTGCAACCTGTAAGAATTATGACAGCATGTCTGAGCAATGATCCAGATGGAGCATTGTCTTCTCTCCATAAATTATCCATACATCTCAAAAGAAGGTGAAAGACTGATCTAATGGCCAATTATAGGCTACTCAGCTCCTTAGAGAAATTTCTTATTTCCTATTAGCTGTAGCTTTTCCCTTTTTAATTTGTTGCCTAATTTAAATTTGAAAGTTATATTTAAATATCTAGTCCTATAAAAATTCATTAATTCTAATTTGTGCCAATGAATTCTACAGCTTTAGTTATGCATTCTTGAATTTTTCTATTACTTTTTAGATTTATTTTTAATTGCTCGTTGAATACATCCTGTGTCATGTACTGTAAAAACAAGCCATCCATCTGTCTTGCATCCTGTTTTCCTCGGCCATGTTTCTTCCTAACTTGGTTAACTTTCATTTTCCATTAGAAAACTTCAAATAATTACCACCCGCCTCTTCCTATGCTCCTTTTTAGAGAGGGGGACAGACTTGTAATATATTTTTTATTGTGATGTCCTTTGCTATCCCTTTGGCCCTTTGTTTTCTGTTGCAAAGCGAGCAGTGCTTTTATCATTAACTCAGAGTGATACCCGAGATGCCTTCCTATATGTTTTATACTAATCAAATCAACAGCAGCAATGTCTAAGCCACTTGAGTGATTTCTCAGACAGGGATTTCATTTGTTGGCAGCTGCTCAGTCACAAACTCTGAGTTTCTTCCAATCTTCCTTGTGGTTGCAGCATTCATGCTTTCTCTAAAGTCTACAAAAAAAGCTTTATAGTGAAGCCATAGCTGTCTGCAAGAGGGCCACAGGTTGCACAACGTCATCCTTTCATCTCGCCGAGAGGTGACCCCCCATTCTGCCTGTTAATACTCTTTCAATTCTCAGTTGATGAAAATGTTGTTTCTAATGACATGCTGGCTCACCTCATCCTGGAGTGTGCTGGCATGAGAGGCAAAGCACAGCCTGTGGTGGGGGAAGGTGGGGATGGAGGAGGGAAGAGAAGGGAGGGTGTGGCAATGAGAGCTCCCCACCAAAAAGTTGAGAGCCTCTGGTGTACAAAATACACCCGAGTTTCACTACATATTAGAAGAGTGTATTTGGCTTAGCCCAGACTGAGCACTATGCTAATACATCCTGCTTCTTGAGGGTCTTCAACACAAATTTGTTGTCTAGTTGGATGAAGGGAGTTTTAATATTTTCCTTTGATGCTGTTGTGGTTTCAGCCCAGCCGGTAACAAAGCACCACGAAGCCGCTCACTCACCCCCCACCCCCGCCCCTGGCCACGTTGGGTTGAGGAGAAAATCCAAAGGCAGGCTCGTGGGTCGAGACAAGGACTGGGAGGGATCACTCCCCACTTATGGTCACGGGCAAAAGACAGGCTCAACAACAAGGAAGAAACAAAATCAATTTAATTTACTACAAAAGAAAAACAAAATACAAGGATATTAGGAAGGGAAACCAAACAACAGAACACCTCCCCCCACCCCTCCCGCCTTCCCGGCTCAGTTCACTACCGATGCTTTCTACCTCCTCCCCCCGGCGGCGCAGGGGAACAGGGGATGGGGGTTGAGGTCAGCTCGCCACATATCGTCTCTGCCGCTCCTTTCCTCAGGGGGAAGATTCCTCACTCGTCCCCTGCTCCACCGTGGGGTCCCTCCCACGGGAGACAGTCCTTCAC
>VYZV01033088.1:52278-80660 GCA_013401275.1 Pandion haliaetus
GGCCTGGGCCAGAGGCGGGTCCAACTCTTTGGAGCCAGGGGAGCTTCTAGCAGCTTCTTACAGGAGCCACCCCTGCAGTCCCCTCCCCTGCCACAAAGAAAACCCTGTGGCACACAAACCCGTAACAGATGCACCAAAAGAAAACCCACATGTTACCATAAAGGATAACTCTTCTATTCACAGATTCTTCTTCAGCATATTTGATGAAAGGAAATTGGTTCTCTTACTACATGTTGGCAATTATTTTAGCATCAATGCCTAGAACTGGAGCTATCCTGAGAAGAATTTCCTCCAGCTTTGCGTCAAGGTGATTCCTGTGCTCTGCAACAAGCATGTGAAAATCTCTTGTTGACTGTTAGTTATCCAGATGATCAGTCTGTCACACCTCAGTGAGTGTATTGACTAGGAAGATAAGGCTTCAGCCAGTGACAGAATGTAAATTGTCTAACCTTGGTTTATTGCAGTGTTGTGTTAAAGCAATATATAATTTCTTATATTAGCTATTTACCTCATATTTGTTTAACAAAATATAGTTCCACAGAATTTAGAAAAACTCCATTCTTTTTCCTTTGAGGAAAGTAAATTATATAATACTATCTGTATATCAAAATTCTATATATTTTAATATATAATACACACACAAATATAAATAAATTTTATATATGTAAAAGGTAAGAAAATTTATATATATATATATTAGCATAGTAGCCTCCACCTAGCAGTTTAAAAAAGTGCAAAAAGAAAAATCTAAGGCTGGTCAAAAGGAGACAACTTTTCCAAACCTAAGCTCATGCAAACTTTAGCTAAGTTTGTTAATGCAAGTATCTGAGCACCATTAGAGTCTAGTTCACAACTTGACATAATATACAAATGGCCCAGTTTCTTTTATGTATGAGAATTAAAGCTGCTGAACTTTTTCCATGGGATAACATGAAAGTCTCTCTCTCTCTATACATATGCATATATATAGTCTGTAGAGTTTAATTCAAAGGGATAAAACTGTATAAAATCTGGATTTCAGTGATTAACCCTTGAATGTATCTTCGAAAATGTCAGCCTCTAGAGAAAATTGTATTTAATATTTTTATGTCTTTGGCATGTTTGCTTTTCCTAAGTAACTATTGCTTTCCTGTTTTCAAATCTGAACTGTAAAAATATTTATATAATTGGGTGGAAAAAGTCAGAAACAAAAGATGGAACAAATGTAAAGCAGTGAGCATTGCAGTTAGCTTGACTTTTTTTTAACTGGGAGAAACAAGAGAAAACAAAACAAAAGTCACTGTCTCAGCGTGGCAGCTTACATAGCAGCAGACAAATTCTCTCCTACGCTTACAAGATCATGCTCTTAATGTATTGTGTTTCATAGGTTTGACAGAGTTATATTTTGCTTTTTACCTTTTGGGAATTATCTAAAGACAACCAGCAACGCCAGCAGTCTCATGCTTGGTACTCTTCTTTGGTGTATGAACCAGACTACTAATGCTCCCAACTTAAATAAAAAAACCGAACGTGTCACCAGCCAACCAACCAACGCACCCACCCACCCCTCACCCCCAAACTCAGAAGAAAAAGCATCAGATCAGTGCTTTTGAAGCATCTGAATAATTATATTGTTTTCCCAGACTGAGAAAGCAAGCCATCAGTTTAACATCTGAAAAAGATAAAAATGTGCAGGGTTTCCTAAGCTTAGAACTCCTTTATGTATACCATGCCTTTCTTGGGTACATTTGTACAGTTGAAGCTGCTGGAGGAGATTTCTGTTGTCTTCACTCATCACTGGGTAAAAGTCTCCTGAAAGCTTTTCTTCTATGCTTTTTAAAAATTGAAATCCTAGGTTTGAAATAATTTGACTGTACCACAGCTTTAGCAGGAACATCTGTAGAAAGAGCTTGACAATCCATTGCCTATTTTTCTCTTAGGTCATGGAAAAGGCAAGGTTAATGCAGCTTAGCTTGAAAGGAAGAGGGTTGTAGTGACTCAGGTTATGCATGATTGCTTATTGAGCTGTGATAACTTGATTAGGACTCCAAGTAACACGTTCTGCCATGAAATTCACCTTTTCACAGGGCTCACTCCCAAATAAAATCACTTGCAGAGAGAATTATGTGTGGACCCAAACCTGAATTTTTTAACAGCTTGAATATTTGCATTAACAAACCTGCCTCATAGTTTGGGTCTACATAGTTCAGGTCTTTAGACTGTATCTGAACTCTATTTTCTGGAGTCAGGCTGAAAGGAAAAGACAACAGGCTTTTCCCAAGAATGCTTTACTCAGTAGGAAGAATAAATCTGTGAGATGATGGGAGCTCTAATAGTTTATATGGTGATTTCTGTATGGACAAGTACATGAAAATAGTCAAAGGGAACAAAGCAAATTTCAAAGAATTGTTTTTGGTGTGGGGTTCCCCCTCCCCCCTTTATTTTTTTCATTTTACTCTGACGATGGAAATTGTCCCATATGGCTGAACTACTCACATCTTCCCCCACTAGAAAGCAGATCCTTGTGGAGTGAAAATTGGCTTTAGAACCTGAAGTATGAAATTCAATTTTTTATACATATTTCAGATCTCAGGTTTTGCATATCTTTGTAGCAGAAATAGTAATTTGACTGAATTTCTCATCAGAAAGTAGAGCTTTAGCAACTCAAAGTCATCCATTGCAAATGACAACTTTCTGCAAAAAAGCCTCACCAGATTCAACAATTCTTATACACAGTTATTACTACTAGTAGCCAGTTTTAATCATTTGCTTCTCACTGATGTATTTTTATTTCTAAAGCCCAATATAAACATAGGAAAGACTGAAGTGTGGAATCTGATTTGAGAAGCAAAATGTAAATAATGCTCAAAAAAATATGCAGTTTCAGGGATGATTTCTTCCCCATAACTCCCAACCACCCAACTGTAGAGTCCGCAATGACTCGGGTCATCCAGACGTAGGACTGTACAGTCTTGTACTGGGACATACAAAAACCCAGGGAATTGCACAATGGAACTTGTATAGCTGTAGAGATTCAGACTGACCCAGATAATTTTAGTTTTATTCCAAAGGTTTATTTTGCAATCACTGTGCATGGACATAGTTGATCACACACACATAACCCACTTGCAGTACTCATACAAACACCATCTCGCAGTACCTCATCCCAATGTCACAGACAGGAAAAGAGAACATGGCACCACACAACACTCACTGACAAACACATGGGCTGCAGACAATTTGATACATTCAACAAGAAAAAACAAATGATAAATTGCTGATATTTTCCATTTTGTCCTCTCATTGCTGGAGAAGCGACAGCAGCATAACAATGGAAAAAACCATTACAGAACAACTTGAAGAACAACACAAAACTCTCGTTAGAGATGAGAAAGTTAATGCAGTACCAGCACATCTGAAGTTTCCTGAGAAACTTCCACAACCCAAGGCAGAGGAGACTAAAGCCACCTTCCCTGGCCAGTGAGCAAAGCACCTGCAGAGATACATGTCTGGAGACTGGAATTGCTTTCAACCTGTACCATGGGCTGCAGCAAACTGCTGGCAAGATGTGCAACCACTGTCCCATGGTGTACTTGGTCTGCAGCAGCTCTTTGCAGCCACGCAGAAAGTGCTTATCTGGAGTGTGCCTATCTCGGATAGGGCAAGAGATGGGCAAATGGGGTTGCAGAAGAGAAAAACCCACCCCCCTGTTGTTAATGCTGTACAAGCCCCTGAGCTGTGATACGAAATTCTGTCGAGCCATCTCTTTACCAACACATTCAGAGTTGGGCTCCAAATGCAACTGTAAGCAACTGTAAGATGATTTTATCTTGTTGCAGAAGTCCAATACAACTGTTGTATCAGGCCAACACGGTATTTTACTGAAGTTATCCAATAGCAACATTATCAACAAGTAATGCCTGTAATGTACATTAATGAACAGCACTAAGTGCTAAATTCTCCTAATTCTAATAATAATGGTTTCCAATCTTGCCACCTTGACTCAAATCAGATCATATCGTACCATGTTAGTAGCCCCAACTGCAAAGTAAGGTAATTCTCAATCTGAATGACAGTGTCTGAATTTGCCAGATTCGCCCTGCAGGCAGAAGAATAATTTCTTCTGAAATTGTCTGGAGGGGTGGCATTCAAACTCCCTTTTTACATAGCCATTCACTTAGCAAGCCTCACGTAACACATGGAAAAGGCAACTAAAGCCACTGAAAGATGACACGTTCATTTGTTATGTATATAATTTTACAAGTGGTTATTAGAAAACACTTTTCTGCAGTTGTCTCCATAGTATTTGATTAGCTTCTAGCTACGATTATCAGTTGGTATAATCCAAATTCACTCTGTTTCTTAACAGTAGCACCAATACCATAAACCTGGTTTTTCATTCTTATTTCTCTTGCTCATATATATTTTCATTTTCTTACTTGCTGTTGTACCTCTAGCCCAGTAAAAAACCATAAATTCTGGCACAAAGGCTCAGATCGATTTTTCTTCTATTACCCAGTAGTGAAATTGGCCTATTAGGTCAGCTTACAATGTGTCCAGTAAATATGCCACATATAAATAAATCACAGTATAAAACCATATACATAATTTCATAATAATAGCTGAACATTAGGAGCTCTGATTTTAATTTACAGTGTAATTTACAGTGTAGAACAAAACAATGAACAGCTTATCACTCGGGGAAATCTGAACAAAAAAAAATACTGGAAAACAATTCTCCGTTGTGTGTATATATATAGAAACATAAATATAAATTGTATTTCTAGTTTTGGAATATATATATTCATATATGTATTTATGTATGTGTGTATATATATGAATACATATACAATTGTTTTTTTCCAAAATGCTCCAAATGTATGAACTTCTGGATTAGTAAATATAACTTGTGGAAGCATCTGGCTCTACCTACATGCTGCACTTGCTTCTTGTGCCTTACTCCTGAGAGTGGCTCTAAGACTTACTGACTTTTCATATAAAACAGCTAAGTTCTTAATTTAAAAGTGCTTATTACCCCCTCAGCATCCAGGTACCTAGAAGGATCAAGAAAAACTATTATCAAAACTACAAACTGGAAAGGTGATGTTCATAAAAAAAAATCCCACATGGAAGGGAATGGATCACCTAACCCCCACTAGCCTGCTAAGTCTTTCTATCATGAAATTAAGCAGACTCTGAGGATAGTTTTACAAAGCATTTAATAGCTTAGAAACTTATTAACATGAACTAGGCCTGGAGCTTCAGAATCTAATGCCCAAAAGAAAATTAGTGTTTAAGTAAGAAATAGGCACCCAAACTCCTTTGGAGAGATCTGAGTGTTAAGAAATGACATTTACTAAGTNCATTGGAACACTTAGTGTTTAGGGTTTTTTTAATGCTACACCCTACACGTGCCATCAGAGTTCTCTCACTTCACCATGAGGTTTAGTTTTCATTTCATATTAAAGCTTCTATAGCTATTCTTAAAAAATAAAATAAAATAAAAAATATATCCACAGAAATGCAGTGCCAGCAAACCCAAAAACTAGAGGCAACTCTATTACTAGATGATCAGGATTTGCAAGAGAGACAAGGAAACCCATCAGGACCCGGAGCTCCCTGTTTGTGGGAAGATGGGAGGTGTTCAGACAAAGCAACTGAAAGTCAAAATAGCTGGAAAAGGAATGGGAGGTCAGGGGAGTGTCACGAGTCTTCTTTCAAGTGCTCAATTCTCATGCGCAGCTTGAATGACATATTGGGAAATGTGGAGAAATGCAAGCTGGTACCATTTCAGGTTCGCTTGCACTGATTCTTAGCAGACCCCTGCTGGGATCTCTCCCCTTTTCTCTGCTGCCTTCTCCTCCCCAGCGACCGTGAGCACAGAGGGGTGCTCAGCCAGCTGCTGCCCACAACCCCGTCTCCCCACTGCCACTTTACTTCTCTGAGTCTGCTTCTCACCCCACTCACCACAGCACCTATTTTATAGGGGCCCAAGAAAACTCTGGCTCTTACTTATTTAATCAGCTGCCGCTACTCCCACCTCTCATTTCCTCGACTATCACCCTAGCTGCTAATGAATTCACCTGTACTCACCTGAAACCTATTCAAGGGGGAAGCAGTTCATGCTGTCACATAAAAAATAAAAGTTGTGCACTACTATAAACGTACTGAATGAAAAGAGTATGTTTTCCCCCACCCCCCCAAAAAGAGCATCCTGGGTTTACACAATCCCTTTTTTTGTTTCCCCATTGTTCACCGAAGATGTGAAGTTTGATTCTTGTTCTGCACTTGATTTCCTCTCCCCCGGGTAGTGGTTCATTTCTTGCATTTCTAAAGATACTTTATTCCTTTTGGCAAATGCTTGGCTGATCTCATGAAATGTCTTGTTTTTTGTTTCAGGCAGGACAAAAAACAGGTAGGTAGCTCCCGCTAAGCAGATGGCAGCAAACACTAGGAAGCAGTAGGTCTGTAAACCAGCCTGTGAATAGAAAACAAAGGAGATGGTCATTACAAAAGGGACAAAATTCAAAAGAAGAGCAACATCAGGAATGGTTTGAAAGAAAAAATGGGTGGTATGCAGCAATTTTTAACCAAGTACAGTAGGTGCTGGCATTCACTGCAAGTCAGAGTGCTTAGAAGTTCATAAAAATGCATGAACCGTCAGTTCTTCCAACACTGCCTGTGGCCCATCGGTGGAAAATCATGTTCCTGGCAGAGGCGCGCAGATCTGCAATCTGAGTGACACTGGGAGACACCAGACTGAGTTTGGGCACCGCGGGTGCGAGGAGAGCAGGTGGCAGCAGGGCTCCTGCTACGTGCACAGCTTAACTGAGCCTTCCGCTGCCACGGTGTCTCTGGAAATGAGGCAGATGTTCCACCAGGTTGTTCTGCATACTGCCTCGCAATTTCTAGGTACAAAAAATGAAGCATGCTTTTGCAACACCACTCACCTGTACACAACACATGGGAACCCTGCCATAGCCAAGGGCATCTGCATCACAGTAGTTACAAGCTTTGAGATTTGCAAAATAAACAAGGAAAAAACCCCAAACGGCAGACATCTGTATAATTTCTAAGGTTACAGGAGCTTACAGCAGGAAAAAAAAAAAATCCATAAAATGCTCTTCTTTCCTGCTAGAAACTAGTGTAAGAATTAACTGAAAATGAAGTACAGGCCATATTTGAATGTTTTGGATTTTACTTCACTGCAAAAAAAAAAAATTATAGACACAAAGAAGTTAATTTATAAACTGATTATAAAGGCTCCAACCAGCTAGTAGCAGTCGCTCTTCACTGAAACCTAAGTATTTCTTGCCTGGTGATTATTAGATCATTTAATAGCTTTCAGTTACGTTTCAATAGTACAGTTTTGAAAAATAGTTGATAATTACCATATTGCCAGCTGTGCTTTGTTGAACTAGGAAGAGGTTTGGTATTGTGGCTCCAGCGAAGCCACTGCCTGCCTCTGAGGAAACCTCCATTCCTCCTCTATTGATTTACCTCACACTGTGTCCTGAAACCAAACATCCAATGAACCCGTATTTTTGACTTGTTTTTATTAACAAGGCTGAATTAAACCAAAAGGGGTATCTCCAGCTCCAAAAATAAGGTGACCTTTCTGTGGTGCCTTGCGTGAGGTCATGAACAGCAAATACGAGGAGAGCCAGACCCCTCACACATCACCTCAGGTGTTGCAAGGCAGAGGTTACCCCAGGGAATATCACCCAGGATGGAGGAAGCAGACATGGCTTCCTATATAGAAGTATTTACAATTGCCATTAAAGGTATGCTTCTGAAACAATTAAGACAGAGCTAGACAATGATGCAACCCTGAATTTCCACATTTTTCTAATACACTCCCATCATCATTAGTTATACTGGTCCTACACTGCAGGCTGGTTAGGCTCCCTGCTTTGGGGGCTCAGGGTGTACGCAATTCCTAGAACTATTTTTATGTTTCACTTGCTCAGTATACATCATATATGGCATGGCAGAACATCATGAATTTGTGTGTGGAACAAGAAAGAAAAAAAGAAAAACCCTTTCCTGCAGCTGCTTTTTAATACCATGGCTGATTGCCAGCCTGCCTAGTCACAATGTTTTCTGTGCATAATTCATTACCTCGTCCAGCTCTTCAACTCCTGTCTGTAACAGGAAAAGCTGGAAAGTGCATCCTCTGATATTGACTATGGACTCTTGAGCTCATCAATGCTTTTTTGTTAAATCCTAGAAGCACGAACTCCTGAGCAATGTGACAACCATGAGCCAAAGAACATGGGTGATGAGGGGGGCAAAATATTCCAGCATGGTAACAGATGAGACTTTCAAGCTTATACAGAGGCAGAAGCAAATGGATTTAGTAGACAGGAAAAAATAACCTCACAGTGCCTCATAAATCATTCTGTCATGTTAAGAATTCAAATTTTGCATCTGGATCTTCTGCTTTTGAAATTGTTGTTCAGCCGAATGGTAGAGCTCCAGTCTGGAAGCATGTTTTCCCCTTTTTAAAATCTTCATTGAACTAAATCTTCTTTGTGATGAAAATGAACCATTAATGCATATTATGATTGAGCCTGGCAATCAAGATGCCACAAGTTACCTGCGGTCTGTTGGTGGTGCAGTGACAACTTTGTCCACCTTTATTTCTTCGCTGTCCATGATCTGAATTAGCCTTTATTATCTTTGAATCATGTCTGTTTAAATCTTTTCTAATTGAACTGAACACTCTCATGAATGCATATTTTATTTGCAATTATTTTACATAATGTATTTACATGTATTGGTAATGAACTTACTCTCCTTAATCTCTGCAGGTCCCTTTAGAAGTAGCTCCCAAGGACCTCCAACTGAAGTTCCACAGAGAATAAGCTAAAAATTAAATTTTGTTACAAATCCTACAAATAGGACTGTGGGAAGCAACCAAGACTTTGCACTCCTTGTGTTCTGCAGGATTAGCACAATGGAGCCCTAATTCCCAGACAGGAACACTGCAGGGCAATCACAAAATGCCTTGTCTCACCAGCTAGTCCTCAGTCATAGTAGTTCCTTAAAGCTGGTTATTATTTTGCGCACACAGGAAAGACAAACACTCATACTCATAAGCCTTTTGTAACTCATTCAGAGTTCAACTCATATCACCCAAACCTGCGTTTAGCACAGAACGTCACGTGTGAATTAAATTACTTGTTATAAGCACAAAACCTTCTACCTTCTACCTATCCAACACTGACAAAGGATGTAGGACAGAAGTACAGGATAAGGCAGAAGGAAAATGTTAAATCCCGAATTCCAACCCAATAGAAACCCTTAGTGGGACATGGGTAGGATACAGCTCAGCCTAGACACTTAATTATTTTTTATCTATTTCTGATGTATCCTGAATTGCCTGGTGCCAGAGGAAAGATCCGAAGGGCGGAACAATTAATAGATTGGCCACAGCATATCTAATGTGCCCATCAAGGGATCCAGAAGGTAGGATAATGTCCTGAGAAAAGGGTAAATGCTGAGTTATTGAATGATGGCTACTACAGAAAAGGTACTGATAGACAGACCTGATAGGAAAATGGATCTGTGTCTTTGTTCTATGAAATTACTATACTTTCTCTTATTTATATTATGCCCATTAAATCTGTGTCTCTCATTTACTCTTTGACATCTGTAATCTCCAAATCCATAGTCTGTCTTTGTTGTTTTACTCCTTCCAACTTGCTGGAGAAAAGACACCTATAGAGACTGTGCAGCTGCCACTAGAAGTAAAATTCCAGAGTTTTGCTTACCTTGGGCTGTGGTGGGAGTAAAAAAATGAGGAGGACCTTCAGTTAAAGCCTTCTGTGGCAATGCACAGATACTCTGCCACTCTGTGTATTTGGCCCAACAGACATGGTCTCAAGATCCTTTATTGATATGTACATTCTTGATACGAGAATAGTAACAACATATATGATAAAATTTGAAAAGGTAAGTATTTTTCTATACTTAGTGACATTATTTCACTAACTACATGGCATAGAAGCCTCAGTGGTCAGAAACTGAATACCTCTATCCACCTGAAGAGTAGTTGGACTCTTAATAAAAAATACCATATCCAAACAGCTGGAGGGGAGGGTTAAAAGAGGAAGGGAATGGCAGGGGAAGAAGCAAAAGCAAGACAATTCTGAATGGAAATTCTAACTAAATACAGAATAAATTCAAGGAAAGCATGCCGTTTCTGTTACTTCTCAGCTTTCCTACGTAAGGACGGGTTACCTCCTTACACTCAGCTCGTAGCAGCAGGAGCATCAACTCTCGCCATGCAGGAGGCACCAAGCCAGTCCCATCCATAGCCCTCCCCGCTCCGCCACGTCCACTCAGGCAAGTCTCTTCAGACTGCCTGCACATACTGCTCAGGTTCAGAACAAGCTGCCAGCTTCGCAAAGGTGCTTCTCCTCCTCCAACACCAGACACGCTTGCCAGAGCTAGAAACACATTTCTTAGCAATACTTGAAGCCAGGCTTTTACATACAAGGTTAGAAACCAAAAGATTAGAAGGAAGACAGATCAAAGCACTACAATAATCCATGCTTTGTAGCTGTTTTCCCTTAACATCTCTTCAGTACAGCCTCCCGCATGAACACTCAAGGTTCAAAGTTGCCCAAAGTTTCAGGTGGTTTCCTAAAATACAATGGCTCTGTCTCTCTTGATACGCTCACAGATACTCGTTCAGAGTCAAGGTCAGATACACAGGCGCAGGTCCTTGAAATGCCAGGCTTTCTATGGGTTACTGAAGGTCACCTGCTCTCCCAGGGGCACAGGGGAGGGCAAGAGGACAGCAGACAATTACTGACGCAATCTCCTAAGGAAAGCACCTTGGATACCTACAGCCTGTTCCTAGTTAGTCAGCAGGCTAATAAAATCTCTCCAAAGCAGGATTTACATTGGATTTTTCAAGGCTGGTGAGGGCTATTGCTATATGGGATATTTAAAAGTTAAGCATAAACCGTTAAATGCATCACCTTCTATTTTCATACAAGCTTTCTAAGGAGGCTATTTAAAACATTGCATTTCTGAAAATGTCCTGCCAGATGAATCTTGAATTACTCATTTTTATCTTCTCTTTTCTGCAGCTGATTAAGGCTCTGTATTTGTCAAAAACAGGAAAACCAGGAAACAATACACCTAAGATACGTGTACAATTACCACAAAAAAGAATCAACATTGAAGGACACAGGCAATTCCCCCAGATCAGATCCCAGGTGTGGCAAGCAATCAAACCTGACTTTGAGAATGAGATGTAGCTGCGTAAGCCAGGTGTGTGAATAAGTAGGTGCAGCCCAGCCACGTTTTCTTAAGCAAACAGGTTAACAAACATTCTCAGCTTCTGTAGGGCTGCTATACACATTAGGCAGAATGTACAGGCATTTCCTTCACCTCCCTTTAAATAAAACGGTAAAGAATACTTAATTTTTACCATTGTGAACAGACTTAAAGTGCCCAGAATAAATGAGCAAAAGAGCTCATTTTTTCAAGCTAAAATGTAAACTGAAACAAATAAAAAACCTGGCATTGAAATGATCTGATTTCCGGTTTTGATTTAAAAAAAATAAACAATTTACCACTTCTAAAGTCTGCTAGCTGAGAACAGTCTTCCTGCTAATAGCTTACATGCTGTGAACACTGTAGTCTGGAAAAATATAGAAGTAGTTGAGTAGAACATCATACGTGCTATTTAACGACGGCTGCTTACTCACTTAACTCATTCTGTAGTGAAGGTTAAATTCTAAGCAGGATTGTGATACTGAAAACAGGAAAATAGATACTCTAGGGCAGATACAGCAAAATAAATGAGCAAATGAATAAATTCTGAATCAGATTTAGCAAGCTTAACAAATTAATATTTTTAAAACAGAACTTTTGGCTCTTCCCAGCAAATGCCAAAACACGGTTCTCAATTCTCAACTTGAAATGTCACAGCCCCTTGGCACTGGCAATGGATGCTTGCATCTGGAAATTGCCATGAAGATTAGAGTCACGAGATGGGGGTCAAACTGAATTTTGAAGTGATGAGGTCAAATGATAATGGTTAGATGTCTTACTAAAATGATCAGCAGCAAAACAGTTATTCATGTAGACATTTGACTTTACTCACTTTTCTTCAAATTAATATAACCCATAGAAACAAATGGATGAGAGAACTTGTGTCCTTTGCCCCTTGTCCTTCAGTTTCAGACATAATTTAAGTCCTGCTGAAGGTACAGGACAATGAAGAAGGACAGAGTACTAAAATATAATGTCTGAAACATATTTCCTAAGTAAAAAATAGAGACATTTTCAGACATGAACTGCAATTTCAACCCCAACCCTTACACATTCATTACCTCCTCATAAAAAAGTTAACAGATCCTTGTATTTTATACTTGAAGTGGGTTGCTTCTAATTAAGAGCATTTTTTCTCATATCTAACCTTCTGATAGCCTACATTTCATTTTCTCATCTTTGAGGGGAACTTTAGCTATATCCCTTAATACAGGTGCACTGTAGTGACTTTAAACATCAGATGTATTTACAAAAGCTTAAAATAGCCTGGCTGAGGGAATCTATGTTTAGGCTTCTGTGCACACCTTTGTTATTGAAATTCTTGTACTGCATAATAGAAAAAGTCAAGGGGTATTATTACACAGTAAGGAAATAATAAGGAAAACCAAAAGGCAATCTTGCTGGGTAAACGATTCTTGATGCATGAGAAGGAAAATCAAGTGTAAAAATAAGGAAGAAACAGAGCAGAAGTGCAGGAGAGCCTCTGGTAACAAGTTTAATGACTGAGAAGTATTACTTCACAGACAGAAATAAATTAGTTTCTGAAAGGGGGAAATAAACACACATATAGGTCTTTGCATTGTACTAGTAAGCAATCTGAACTAAGGCTACAAGCCTTGTAGCACCTGTATCCCATGTGATACTGAGCTCCACTTGCATCACAGATCCAAGCAAGTTATTTTTCAAGACACTGTAGTCTAAAAATAAAAGAAAATCAAAATTTACCCCATTTCTAGCTAGTGACAATTTGTACTTCACTTCTTTCAGATGCCTTCTACCCTAATGTAAGTAAAAAGCTTATATGAAGAAGACACATGAAAATTCAAGAAGGACAGTAATGTCTTGGAGTTCCTCACTTAAAAACCCAGCTAGTAAAAGCACTCACTATTTGGGGGACACGAAGTCTACCCAGCTATTTGTTCTCCTTTCCTGCCATCTCATCATCTGCCTCTGCCCCTCAGTATCAGCATCTGGCAAGCAAAGCGCCAACCTCTATGCCAGGGCACAAGAATTAGACCTCCACCCACCAGCTCAGAAACTGGGCACAATCTGACTACAATGGGCTGCAATGAGCTGCACTTCTACAGCGATGTCCTCATTTTAGTGCCCTTATGCAGAAAGGTTAGGCAACCATCAGCACTTGACACCAAGGATTTCTTCATTGAAAAGGTGTTTCTCAGCCACAACTACAAAGGATATAGGCAGCATTTCATAATAAATATTTAAAATTGATCTTTTGTCACACACTCTCTATTTACCATGTAACCTCCTTCATATCCATCTTTGCTCATGCTCTTGCACTGTTCATTATTTTAATTTTCTGGAACAAAGACATTAATAGGACTTTTAAGTTATTTGAAAGGTTTTCGTAATGTTTGCTATGGCTCAGAATATTCTATCACCTCATTGGCTGAACCCTCCTGTGAAAACACACACCTTTATGGGAGGGACGTTGATGGGGTGCAACAGGACAGCCCCAAAACTTTCCATCAATTTCTCAGATATTATTGAAGCCCACCCCAAATCTAGTGACTTGTCCATCCACCATAAAAAAACCATAATTTTCCATTGCCAGTGAACCAAACAGGAATTAGAGGTCATTTCTGTCAGTTGCTTGGTTCCACAGCCTGAAGAGCCAGGTACCTATCTACAACTTAAGCTTTTTATGCAAGTCTTCACTAAGGTCTGACTGTTCATCTCTGGAACCTATAGCACAATATGTATCTGCTTTATCAACATGCCCCTATTTCCAATTACAGGGAAACAATGCAAAAAACCCCATAATGGAGGATAAATATAACTATTATGACTTTGTAAAATAAAGCTGTTTTTTTATAACTGGGCAAAACATTCAAACTGCACAATGACATTTATTAGTCCCTGCAAAAATGAGATATTCTACACTATTGCTCTGCCAGAGAGCTGCAAAACATCTTCCAGTTTATTACTATTATTGCCTCTGTTTTGCTGCAAAAATGCTGCAAGAGAATGATACCTTTGTATCCCATTTTGGGATAACACAAGTTTCTCCTGTGGCAGAAGTAAAAGAGGGGAAAAAACCCTGAAGTCTTCAGGGACTGTATGTAGGCCTGGCAAGATGAAGAAGAGGTTTTTCCCATTTCTAAATGAACCTCATTTAAGTCCTTTCTTTTTCCTAGGAAACCATAGCAGCAGTTCAGTTCTTTGTCATTTTGATGAGGAACTACATCATTTTCTAGTACAACCATACAGACAGATTTGAAGACCTCCATCGATCACTTCCGCAACACTTCTAATGACTTCAGAACTCTCTCTTTCCTTGCTGTAAAAGTTTAGCCCCACGGTGCCAAAGGTAAAGGTCAAACCCCAGCCAGGAGTAAAATCAGCTTTCCACTTAGTGGTCCTGTAATCATAACTGGGTATTCCTCTGCGATCCCAGGTTATTGGAAACATTTGTATTAGGAGGAAAGCCCGAAGACGAGTTGTTCTGGAAGATTACTGATGGAAGAGAGAGGGAACCAAAGGAGCAGTAAATATGCAGCTGGTCTCTGCAGGGCAGAAAAGTGGAAAAGGAGGGCTCTGGGCGGTCAGTTTTGGTTGCTGAGATGGAGGTATCCCCCTGCCAAAGCACACTCATCAGACTGAAGGCCAGCTGGATGAGGATGGCTCAGGGGCTAGCAAAGAAGGGTACAAACCAGAGGCAAACATAAGCTCAGCCAGCTGCTATCACCATAACCCAGGGAGGGGGGGATGCGCGTGGGGCAGCAGGGTGAGCAGTAGGCAAAGGTAACACAAGAGATGTTTACAGAACCAAGTATGAAACCCCAAGAATATTCATGGCAGATAAAAATGACTGATTTCCTTATTTCCTCTCTGGCTTACATCTGCTTCCAGTGTGTTACTGGGAAAGGGAAGCACGTGATTCTACAATGTAGTTTAGTATATCCATGCTGAGATTCCAATTTCAATAAAATACATAGCAAGTAATTCTTGAATATGCACTGTATATACACTGTAACTTTGATACCAAAAAAAGGCTCTGCACAGTCTTCTAGAAAGAGAAATTATTATGACAGAAAACTTCTGGAAAAATCTGCTACGTTGCCCTGGATTATAATACTAATTTACCATGTAGTCTTTAAATGCCTCATAACAATCTAATGGAACAAGCTGAAATATAAAGTAAGAATGCATCAGCAGGTAATGAAAATAACGTCATGAAATTAATTGCTAATTATTAATGCTTAGTGATTCTTTGTATTTACACAATGCATCACAAAAAATAAACAGCACCTTTTCCTAGATAACACATAATTTAAGGTCTTGCTACACCATTGGATTACAGAAGTCTGTCTCTGCAAATTTACTGTCGCTGAAGAGTAACAGCTTAACACATGCCTATTCTATTGCACCAGAGGTTTTCAAGCCTCTTAGATTGTGCTTTTCTGCTGCTGTAGTTTGTTGTCCCCTCTGCCTGCTTCAGTTCATTAAACCTATTTCCACATATACATACACTCTAATTTCTGATTTACCAATTGTTCCTGTTCTCCACACATCTCTAGCACCTCCTCAGCATACCAATTTCTACCAGCTATCACTCACTGTTTAAAATAGAGTTTTGAACTGCAAGCTCCAGCAAAGTCAGGCTAAGCCTCAGATTTTGTTTTCAGCAACATGAAATAAAAGAGAAAATCTAAGGAGGTGATGCCAAACAATATCCACAAGTAACAATTTTGAGTCTGGCTAAATTAATAAGGGTGTGCCTGTTTCCATTTGTGTATGTACACATTTACAAGATCTGGGTTTTGTTCATCTGAGTGCTTTGAAAATAGTGTCTGTTTATATATGTACCTGTGAGAAAAAGAAAGCAGGAAGCTTATGGAAAAGCAAGCATATTTGTTTTATATGTTATTTAGCCATTCATTATTCTTCTGTTTAAGAAGTTCTTCATTAAATCAAGGACTGGAATAAATATCCTGTGGGATGATGAACTCCTTATGGTTTGCGAGTGACTTAGAAAAACTGCACTGCCTGAAATGCATTCACATGAACTCTTCAGCCAACAATTAAAGATATATCAAAACCCCCAGCCTGTTCTGTTCAACAGAACATTAAACAAACAAAAATTTGCAAGAAATAAAGTATCTGATGGCTGAAGGATGAAATTAGTTAAATTTAAAACAGAAATAGATGCAATTTTGAATTTTTCAATACCTTATGGAGAAGTATGAAATCCATTGGAAACCTTCAGTGTAACTAAGTATTGTACATGAGACACACTCTAGTGCAATTAGGAAATACTAATGCAGAAGTGAGTGATATTTGACAGCTTGTACCTTAAACGAGACAATATATAGGTTCCTCTGGTCATACTTGGGTTTATTTTTGTAATGAGTCACTGCTGCCAAAGGGAAAATGATCTGTTTCCTCTCATTATCCATAAAAGAAGGAATATATGAAATAGTAATAAGCTTACAGAAGGATGACTAACATAACCTTGAAGGCCTTCAGGTTAGATATTCCCTAAATTTCCGTGGATGCTTGATTCTTGCCCAAGTTGTTCTGAAATTCACAAGGTTTTCTCTAATGTGTCAGAGAAGTTTAACACTTTCTGATACTTCTGAACTGAAGAAAATAAGTGATCTTTTCCCCCTCCTCGGTTGTTCACAGTTAGCCTGTCCTTTCTCAGATCTTTTCTCTAGATGGGAGTATTTTTAGGTTTGCTTTCTTTCACTCCAAGTTCATTGCAATTTTTGCCGTTTCTTCCTCTTCATTTTTCTGCATTTTTCAAGATTATTTAGCCCAAAGCATCCTACTATGCCATCACCATTTCCAAGGAAAGGAGTAATTGCAGTTGTCTTCTACTGTTTAAGTTTGGATTCTCCTGCCACCACAACCAGCAGCAGCCCTTCTTGCAGTGACACTAAAGTATCACAGTAACCCCCACAAAAAAGCTTAAAGGACCCTTCAAGGAGCCACATGCTGTGTGTACACTTAATGAGAGACACTTCCTGCTGTGAAGGCTTCAAAATGTCAATAAACTCACAGGAACACAGGAACGCAGATGCCAGCCAGCCCACTCCCATTACTAAGGCAGCTTCAGTTCTTGACAAACATCTGTCTCCTTGTCTTTTATAGATCTCCAGTAGTGGACAAACTACAATTTCTCCACACATCATTACACAGTTACACTATTCTCATTATTAAAAGGTTTCCTAATATCCTTCTTAATGCAGTTATCTGAAAACATAACATGCATTCTCTCTGCTACATCACCCTTCTTGCTGGTGAAATCAGTGAACAGAAACAGGCCTGGATCCAAGATAAATAAAGAATGGGGAAGCAACTGCAAGTGGGTCTGGCATGCCTGGAAACTTTCTAAACTAAGCTGGCTATCAAACCACCTCCCTGCCAGAGCTGTTACCTGAACTAACTCTTTGCAACGCTCAGTTACTGCAGAGGACCTTGTGCTGGACCTCACTAAATGTGAACTTCACATTCACTGTAGCAATCAATAAAAGAATCAATTAATTCCAATGGAATTTGATAGAAAGGTTTTATTATGCATCATGAGGATTGCAGAAGCCTGAAAAGCAAGGCTCCGCTCCTATCTGACAGGCCGCAAAAGCCACCTGGGATGGGGACAGATGCAGCTGAGGAGCTGGAGCCTCTGACTGCTATCACTATTGAGCTCTGACCAAATGGGCCGGCTGCTGGACATGGTGCAGACAGCAATAAAATAGTAACCCCTTTTTAAAAATACATACTACAGTCTCTTAAGTGCTTTATTCTTTCTGTATAACTACAACTAAAAGGAGTATCCCACTACCACTGCCATCACCTGACTTTTTGAATGTGTGATCTCATCTACCATTGGGTACTTTGTGCTCAGTCTTGCAGATTAATATCAGCATCTGGCAGCTCTACCCTTGATTACATTAATAAGATTCCTAAGGACCTACTACTGGACCAGTAAACGCTACTACCTGTGAAGCTGGGCCCAAGTGCCCTGCTGAAAGTGAAACACAGTTTCCAGATGCACAGGGATGCCAATCTAAGCTTCTCACATTTCAAGACCCTCTTCTGAGAAGAGGTTTAGGTGCAAATGCAACCCCAGTCTGTTTTGGGGTGTGGGTAAGTAGGGAGAGAGAAAGCACTGTTGCTGGAGATTGTGTAGTGCTGATATAAAAAGGGAACTACAGGCACTAACATTACTAAATATGGATACATTAGGAACAATCAAGCAGCTCTGTGCAGGAAAACAGCTTTGCATATTTTCCAGACTGACACCCTTCCCACTGACAGTGATGAAGATGCTCTTAACTGACTTTGACCTTAAAGAATACTTATTCTCACGTCTACTGTACAAACATTCACGCTTTCATAGTGTGGAGTCACTTTCCAGGAAAGAAAGTTAAGATTTGACATCTGTCAGGCTCTATGTGTTGGAACAACAGTCAGCAAACTTAAGCCACGTAATCTATTATCTTGAGAAAAACAGAAGCCACATAACCACTGCTATAATTAATCTAATTTTAAAAAGCCTGCAAGTGCAAGTCTAGATTAAAAACACACATTGCTAGGAAGAAAGCAAACAGAACACAAAGTGACCTTCGAAATTCTCCTTTATGCTGCCTACAAACAAGTACACTTTTGCTCCCCATGTAAAAAGCTCACTTCTTTTAAATCTCTTTGTGAATTCTAGTCAAAGACTAATTGATGTCATGTATTAAGCTTCTTAGCAACTTGGAGGGTTTATAAAATACCTACAATGTAATTATTGAAAAAAATGCTTCAGTCTAACCACGCAGATGAACATATTACACATATTGAAATACCTGGAATTACTCAGTAAAAGTTACATAATCACCAAAACAACAAAAAAATTAAAAATTTGTATGATGTTCTTCCCCCTGGAATTTCCATTGGCTAAAATAAATTATATGGAACAAAATACTAATTATTCTGCTAGTCAGTGGATTTAACCTGAAAATCTGACATACTCAGGTTTTTATCCTGTGATTCAGTTACATATCACCGTTAATGAGATTAGAACACACAGAACAGAGGCATTTGAAGAGAAACCCCGCAGGGATGAGGAAGACCTTCATGTAAAGTAGGTCTTGGTGAAGGTGGGCTTCTTGCTCCCCAGGTTGGGGACAGTGCTGGTTTTACCCCAGCATGAAAAGATCTTCACAATGGCTTACCCCTACAGGAAATAAGAGTAGCATCATCAACGCTCATGCTCTCATCAAAATGGCATTAGGATTTTTCTCAAGAAGAAACTAAAGAAACTGGTTGCCTTACATTGATTTCTGCAGACCATTAATATCACTGATCCATAATGCATAAGGTGAGAAGCATCCCAGCTATACCTGCAGATCTGTGTATCGGGAAGAACCATTTGGCTGCTGCTTGCTTATTCTGAAACACGAGAGAGCTTGAATGCAAATGTCTCTACTTCACTATTACAAATATTTTGCACACTCATACATGAACAAAGTTCACAAAACTGACATTATACAAAAACTTAAAATGGTCCTATTTTGATTTGTTTTTTCTTCTATACATCTAACTGTACAATCTCCCTTTTCTCTCAAAATGATCAGATACCACCCATCATCTTACAGTGTATGTGCCATAGACTCTCATAGACTCATCTGTCCCATAGACTCTTGCTGATTAATTTTCTAAATATAGTTTCACAGAGGGAAAGTAGAACAGATACATCTGTTAACATCCAGGAAGCATCCATTTATTAAGACAGAGTGAAACATTTGTCATGATTTACCCTAAAAAATACATTGATGAACAGCAGGAAGTCTCTATTTCTTTTCCAACTTTTTAGTGAGTTTTATTCCAACTTGGGCTTGACAGTGAATAATATTCAGTTTTTAAAACTGAGATTAAAACTATTGTCAGAAAACAGACAACTCTGGTCACATTTTAGCTACCATCAGTTTTGATTACCGAGTCCTCTGAATTAAAAAGCAAACTAACACAGAAGTAGCAAATCTTGGAGGTTTATAAGACAAAACTGGACAAGGTCCTAAGAAACTTAGTCTGATCTCACAGCTGACCCTCTCTGAGCAAGAGCCTGGACCACAGCCCCCCTGTGGTCCCTTCCAGCAGGAATGATTTTATAATTAAATCCACAATTACCCAAAACTTCCACTCCAAAGACTTTCTTCGTTTGTTATGTCTGCTCTCGAGACATAAAATATTATCCCCATTCCCAAGGGATGATATGAATAAATGATGGAATGATTTGTTGTGGATGACTACAGAAGCTCACTTTCAGTACACTTTCTAAACACAAAAAAATAAAGGTAACCACAAAAAGAACCTTAGTCCCAGAAGCTAAATCATTAGGAAACTAAAGTTACACTGGGAACATGCGAAGATGACTAATCCTCTGAGCTTGCCATGCCACATTCATATGCTGAGACACTCTGTTGATACTGTAAAGCAACCAGAAGCCATTTCTAACAACGCATACTATTTTAAAATAAGTACATGAATTTAATCAGCAGGGACAACACCTAGCACTTTTTCTCAAGAAGACAGAAAACGAACTGCCTATGAGGGAATCTGAAACCACATTCATGCTTCAACTGCAACCTCAACTGTGACACAACTTACATGCCACATGAAGATTATTACATGGTTGGGTGCTCTGTACACAAGATGTCCATGATGGAAATGCATATTTTAGATCTCAAGAAACGGCATTATTTGGAGGTCTCAGTAGAATTGCTAGCCTTTGGAAGACTTGGTTTCATCTCCTTTTCATTTTCTAAAATAATTTCATACATTAAAGAATCGTATTTTCAAAGACTGATTTATGTTATGAACACATCAAAAAGAACAGTTGTGCTTTTATATGCCTTCTGAGCCAGAAAGTGCTTTATAACATTTTTCAGAGGATATTAGTCACAAAAGGAATAATGGATTATTTGTAACACTGCACATCAAAACTGCAATACAGGACTGAAGCAAGAATCAATATTATTTATCATGATTGTGAGACAAGCCCTGCTGCTGCCCTGTATTATTTATAGCAACTGAATCACCACAAAGAGCAAACAAGGGAGCAGGATTTGGGGTTCGAGGGAGTTTATCTGAGTTGGGTCTTTACCCAGCCAGCTTTCTGTGAGATGCTGACCCTGGAGCATTTCTGCTGAAATTCCAGCAACACAGCTGAAAATCAGGTAAATTTTCTAATTTGGATTAAGAACTTACAGCACTCTATCTTTAAAAAATTTGGCCAGATAGTGTGGTGTTTAGTATAGCAATTTCATTTATGTGGAAGAACACACAGCACAACTGTACATCTGTTCTTTTCTTTTTAAAATTTGAGTAATTTATGTGAACTTTTTTTATAAAAAAAGGTTTATAAATCTTTTAGGAAAGTGGAAAAATTAGACATGCACAAGGAAAAATGCTATTATTTTCACCTCTACATATTGAAACAATGAAAAATGTAACAAAAGCCAGAAAACAGACATGAATTGAACAAGCAATACTGGATATTTTAGGTTCAGGTGTTTTAAAGGCACATGAATGCACATCAGCATCTTTACAAATGCAAGCTGCCTTTAAATCAAATGCCAGAATTAAGCGTTTGTGTGTCTCTCTAAGAACATACCTATTTAGATACGATAATATATTCAATCAGCTTTCCATCAGTTCATACAAAATTTGAACCTTTCTAAATGGCAAACTCATTTTAGTTAGCTCACAAAAATTTGAGATTCAAATCCAATCACAGTGCATTAATAGTATAAAGTATATGGTATAAAGTATAGTGTATATAATGGAAAGGCAAGATGAAAAGTGGTAAAGTTACAATTATTTCAGATAACTCATTTTAATTCCTTCAAGTTTACACAAGCATTATTATAACTTCAGGCATTTTTCCCCTGATGGGTAAATTACTTCTTTTCTACTACATGGTTGATTCAATGAACACTGTCACGCCCTGTGGCTCCATTCAGAGATGAAGCTCCCTGCACCACCGCTCACTGGGTGTCAATCAGGAGGTTGCTTGTGGACTGATATGATCTTCTGACATGCAAGTGCCATGCAAAAACATAAGATATGCAAGTCAGAGGAGAGGGCAGAGGGCTGAAGTGCTCACTCAGTTACTCCAGATACTCATGAATGGGTATTTTGCAGGAATGAAGATTTGGAGATTTGGCACCCAAATAACAGAGCATTACGACCCAGTTCTAGCACCTGTAGGACCACTGAAATGCTTTGAAAGGAGAGGTCACCATGCCTTTATGAACTGTTTCATGAATCTCTGGTCTACTGGCTTATCAAAGCTGTCTTTGTCTCTTAACATCTCCTTGTTCAGAAAAGCCTCATGCCTTCATTCTCAAGTGACAGCAATGGGAAAGAGATGCTGTTGAGTGTCACTCAAGGTGACATGTTTGACACTTCACAAAGTCAAGCTCTGTGTTAAACCCAAGTCTGAAATGCCTTCAGACCTAAACCCAAATCTTGTGTAATTTCTCTGTATGTTCCAAGATCACATGTGATAATGCTTCTTTAATTACTCTATTTTGCACTAAAAAAAGATTTTAAAAAATGCACCTACTATCAGACACCTCCTAGTAATCACATGATATCAAATGTACTTGTGAATTCTATATAGTATCAGTTGTCATTTTAACCTCAGTTCTGATCCTTCACACAAACAAATTTCTCAAATAGTCATGCGGGCTGGCACAGTAGCCACATTTAAAATTCTTTTTAGTTTATCAAAAACTGATTTGTATACTAGCTTTTCTCTCTCATCCATACATTTTAATGCATGACTCAAGCCAGTGTTTCATTCTATTATATGTATCTACAGATGGTTGAGGGGAGAAAATCTAGTTAATTGGTGACACATGGAGAACTAACTACCGGTTGATTTTTTGAGTAACTCTAAAGTTAACATATTTGTTTCCCAAACATTTGGGGTAATTTTGTAGAAGTGCACTCGTGATCAAAAAGTGGCTGCTGTTTCTCAAGCTATCAGGTTAGTATTTAAATACACAGAAGGGATTATACATTCTTCTGTGAAGGCATTTTAAAGATTCTTTTCCTGTTTTAGACTTACAAAAACGAGCTAAGAGGAGGCTATTGCCTTTCTGTAAAGAAACAGGTGACTCACAAGCTGAATTTTTAGAATAAGGTTGACTGAAATAGAAAAGAAGTAAAAGTTAGGGAAAGAGGAGATGTTATAGTGGGATCTTGTGAAAAAGCTTTAAAAATCAAGGTCTGAGTAACACTGCTTTCACCTTTAGGTGCAAACTCTAAGCTTTTTCTCTTTATTATTTTTTAAAGAGAAAACCAAAAACCCTTCAAGGTGGAAATGTAATTTACATCCATTAAAACTAGTAATTTTGCAATCACACAATGGGAGATTTTTATGACACAAAATAATAAAATTCCCCAATGCTACAGCAAACTTCATATGGATGCATACTGAATCACCAAAAAAGCTTTAATATGCATATGAAAAGTTAGAGAATGTAGTTTGCCTGTTTTTTTGAATTTACTGAGGGATTTTTTAAACAGTTCCAAACAGGTGATCTGTCAGGGGGATTAGCAGAACAAGAACGGAGAGCTCCAAGTTGCATGAATTCAGATCCAACCGACAGCCAGAGCTCAGGTAACTCCTCAGTTTTGTGCAGGAGGCAGAAACTGCAATTTTGGAGAAATGTGATTATTCCTTAAATGTCTCTGGATAATTTAAAAATGTAACAAATAAAAGTATTCTGATTATACGCCCCTAAATTTGAGACCTTGGTTCCCTGCCACCTGCCCAGCTGCCACGGAGGCAGGCAGTGGGACTGCTGAGCTGGAAGACAATGTCTAACGCTGCTTAAACAGTCAGCCCCCATCTTCTCAGAAAAACAGCTATTAAACCACACAGAAGCATCCACTTGCTGGATGAGCTTGTAACTGCCTCCTGGACCGTACTGACACTGATTACCAAGGTTAGGTTTTCAAGAACACAAGGGAGTTGCCTAATTCTTTCTATCATTTGGGAGATGTTCGAATGACCTCATTGGAAAGAGAATTATGTCTCTGCCTGCTTTTGAAAATCTCACCTTAAATGTCTAAGCTGGCAAGTCCTTCACTGTGAAACTGGTGAAAAACACTCACTGATTTCAGTAAGCATTAAAACACGCTCTTAAGACTTACAGCTCTGAGCAGTCTAATTGAAGTTAATGTTAGTCGAAGCGCAGAGTTTGGAAAGATGACAGCCTTTATACTCATGTTGACTTTTGAAGGTGATCCAAGCAATCAAAACTACTAGAGACTTTCTCCTTTTAGAAGACATTTTAAATTAAGTGTCATCTTGGATCAAGGGTCAGACTTTGTAACGCTTTCAAGTTCTCCCATAAACTATCTCATACAGATAATTTTAAACAGTACTACTTAGTAAAAGCAGTTCTACTTGTCAAATAAAAATGAATATATAAAGTCTTACAGTATGATATAATTTTACAGTATCTGCAAATACTGTTATGCATATGATATTGCAGTATTATATAATTTTCAGTTGTAAGGCACAAAGAGCAGTAACACCTCCTTGCCTGTTATTTAAATCTCTTACTCAGCAATGAGCAATCCAAAATCTCCCTCCTGGGTGTGAGCACCTGCAAGCAGCCTGGAGGGCTTGCTCCCCTCTGTGCCCTTTTCCTGCCCCTAGTATTTCCCCTCTGTACGTTTTAAGAAAACAATTAGAACTCCTTTATTTTGTCCTGTAGTTGTGAGCTTCACTCTTCAACTGTTATCAGTGGAGCAGGATGGCTCCTTTAAAGAGTTTGGACATGGTCAGCCAGGGGACTGATCAGCTGTCCTTCAGCTCCTGAGATAAAGAATCAGCCCCTGTTTGAGCTCCAGAGAGTGGAGGTTCATGGTCAGGAAAAGGACTGTGTTGCTAAAGCACTCCTGTAAGGAATTTGCCATATAGGGTTGTCCATGGTTATAGTAATTTTTCTGTTGCAGGACAGTTTTCTCTGAGACATTCAAACAAGGAGACGTGGGTAGCACAAACTGTATCACAAACATGTTGGGAATTTCATCCACTTCAATAAAAAGACATTTATTATTATCCAAAAATTTTATTCAAACATGATAAGTCACACTATACCAACTATATCATAGTATATCAATTATCAAGGATGTTGAGTACCTGAATGAAAGGGAAGAGCAGTCCGACTGCAAAGTTGGAGAGCCAGTTGACTGTCCCAGCTATCATGAATGCGGCTGGCCTCTGCGACTGCTGGAAAAACTCTCCAGTGAGGACAAACGGAATCCCACCTGAAACGGGGTCCAACAAGTCAGTAGTTTTAGTAAACTTCCTCTGCCAGCAGCTGTTTCGCTTACCGAGGTGAACATGCTCAGTGCACACCTCAGTGACTAGCACTGCTCTACAGCTCTCTGCTCAGGTGTACGCAGGGGCTTCTGAGTCAGTAAAATGTGTTTTGTCAAAATCATACTTTAGAGAAGTGACACTTCTCTCCTTCACACTACAGCGTCTCCTGTTATACATCCTTTCAGTGATGGCAAGCAGGTAACAGAACAGTGAATCCACACAACAGCCTCTGGAGTACCACGTGACGAGCCATTTATTAAAAATAAGGATGATTGTTTCTACTAAACTGCTCGAAATTCTGAAAATTCAGAAATACTCCAAAATACTTTTAGACCATAACAGTTGGACAGATGGGTCCAAAGAGATTAAAAAGTATTTTTTAATAATTATTGCCCACTTTATTTCAGCAATAAAAAAGGCAAAACATTTGCTTCTCTACTAACTTACTTTTCATTGATGCTTATTTAATACATTCCCTTACTAGCTATACTGCTGGCACTTCTGGCAAGGTCTATTTCTCCCATCAGCCAAGGACTCTGGCCTCCATAATAACAAGCTCAGTTTAATACCACGTTTGTCACTCGTGTTTCCTTCCACTTAGGCAGTGGATTATTTTGTACAGCTTTGGTATACTGCTGGCCTGACAATAACCCCCGGGGAATAGCTGTCTAGTAGCTGAAAGTCTCAATTTATGATCTTTGGCTTCCTTCATTCCAATAGGATGTTTCAATAGAAATATTTCTATTTTTATAGAATAAAACATGGATTGCATTTGCTGATTTGCTACATACTTCAGTTAATGTTGCACATTCAACACGCATCTACTCACAGAATTATTTCACTACAGTTTGGAGAGCTGTAAACGTAGTAACATCAGTCAGGTCTTCAGTATTCTGGTGCTACCAATTTCTACCTCTAGGTCTTCACGCGTGCCAGTATTAACTGCTTCACCACTTAGCTTTGTAGGCGAGATCCATGCACACACGTACTATGTAAGTCCCTTCTCTGTTTTAAGCATTTTAATAGGTTAGTGTGAACAATCAAAACCATATTAATAGACGCACTTCCTTTCAAAAACCTCTGTAACAATCCTGACTTCCAACATGTATATAAATTAAGATAAAAACACCACCAAAGACTTATCCATCCACTGGATCCTCTCCTTGTACGTCTTTGCTTCATCTATGTGCTTATCTTTTGCATTACCCTCACTCTTGGATAACTGTGAATACATCTCTAACTGCTTTATAGCGACGCATTGTCATGTAGTCCTTGTGCTCAATGGCACTACACTTAAACACATGCACCAGAAGCTGTCCTATGGGCTGTACAAGATAGGAGCTTGTAAACACGTAACAGGTCATGCAGATGACACAGTATCAGATATTCCTCCATTCCAGGTCCTTCAGATAGATGCAGAGACCATGAATATGTGCATAGAAGAAAGGCAATGTGATGCAGCAGATGGCTATATATCTTAGTAGGCATCACTCTCCACCATCAGCTAATGTAACTTTTTGTGAGAACAGATCTACAATGTGTTGTGGTTTAACCCCAGTCAGCAACTAAGCACCACGCTCACTCACTTCCCCCCACCCAGTGGGACGGGGGAGAAATCAGGAAAAGAAGTAAAACTTGTGGGTTGAGATAAGAATTTAATAGAACAGAAAAGAAGAAACTAATAATGATAATACTAATAAAATGACAACAGTAATAATAAAACGATTGGAATATACAAGTGATGCACAATGCAATTGCTCACCACCCACCAACAGATGCCCAGTTAGTCCCCGAGCGGCAATCCCCCCATCCCCACTCCCTCCAGTTTATATACTGTACATGACATCACATGGTATGGAATACCCCATTGGTCCGTTTGGGTCAGCTGTCCTGGCTGTGTCCCCTCCCAACTCCTTGTGCCCCTCCAGCCTTCCTGCTGGCTGGGCATGAGAAGCTGAAAAATCCTTGACTTAGTATAAACACTAATTAGCAACAACTGAAAACATCAGTGTATTATTAACATTCTTCTCATACCTAACTCAAAAACATAGCACTATACCAGCTACTAGGAAGACAATTAACTCTATCCCAGCTGAAACCAGGACACAACGGTAGCAAAGGCTTCAACTGAACTTTCTGTCTCAAAGACTACCAGTATAAATTACACCAAAAAAAGTCCAGAGCAAATATATTTATTCACTCCTACTTTATACAGAGGAAACTGAGATGTGGAAAGTTTAGGCCATCCGAACTGCAGCTTAGTGTCCTTCTAAAAGCCAAATGTAGTATCTGAATTCTATGACTAAAAAAAGTGATCTCTCCTGACAGCACCTTGAACATATAGAATAAGCAGCTGAACATGCATAACTTAATGAAATTCAAGCAACGTGGTCTATCAATCCTTCGTGGCTTCCAGTGCCTATTCTATCACACACTTGGGATTTGGGTTCGAATCCTAAGATATGGCAGGCAAAACAACAATCATGTCTGTTCTGTCAGCATCTGTTTTAGGTCTCAAATGCTATGCGAGGCAATGGTTTGCCAGGGCACTTGCCCCTTGCAGAGAGGAACTGAAGAACTGGAAACACAGAAATCATGTAAGATGATTTATTTATGATCATTTATTCTGTCATGCCTTTGCTGTAGGACAATCTACAGAGGCGTTGCTGTTCTTGTCAGTATAATAAAAATGATATTTGAGACCCATTTGGGAAAATACACATTGTACAAGAGAGGAAAAAAGCCAGAGGCA
>VYZV01033088.1:80672-108450 GCA_013401275.1 Pandion haliaetus
AAAAAAGACAAAAAAGTACAAAAGGACAGAAACATATCAGAAAGCATAAATGTTATGGAAATAAAAATGCATGGGCACTATCTTGGAAAAAGGTTCCTTGAAATTCAAATGTAATTTCTAGATACATATTAATCACCACTAAAATTTATTATTAGTCACACTTGACACAAAAGCTCTTCAGTCTAATTTGACAAATAATCAATTAATCTAGTGATGGTAAAAATAGTATTTTGCAAAGTCTAAAAAAAAAAGGAAAGAAATTAGCAGCTCCTCCGAGCTCTTTCAAATGTTCTGTAGAGGAATGGGAAAGGTGGCACAGACAGCCTTCCAGACTTTCTCATGGCATAGACAAGCATCACCATAGCATTACAACACAGAGAAATTCAGTTTCTCTAGAGGGATGACGTAAGAGAAATAATATGGAGGAACCAAGGAGCCTGAAAAGCAATAGGTGAGTTACGTGAAAGACAGGTTAGGTCTAGAAACATGAGAAACCAAATGAAACCAGGTCATTGCTGTACATTGCTATATGCCTGGAAGAGCAAAGACTTCAGACCTTACTAGGATGCAGAGCAGGGGATGTGAATGCCTGCCAAGAGCCATACCACTGTGAATAACACACTCCACAACTGAATGAAGTAAAAAAGAAAATTGGGCAAGCTGAACAAAAAATGTAAAGCCTTAACACACAAACAGCAAAGGCACCTGAGATCAGCTGAACCTATAGCCCCAGGAGTCCAACCTCAGTCATTTCAAGATGTCAGAGGTGTGCTCAAGGTTCCCTTTTCTCCTGGAACTTGGTTTCTGTGAGATAGAAATCTGGGCGCATGGGCGAAGCTGTAGTGTGATTTGACTAGGTCAGTTCAATCCAGGCTGCAGAGATCACAGTATTACAGCATCTCACCAACCATTCCTTACAGAGTCAGTTTCTGTGCAAGGTCCCCTAAATAACCACTAGGCCAGGTGGGTCCACACTGGCCTGTGTTCAAACATGGATGCTTGGAAACTACAGCCAAAAGCAATCCAACCAAACCACTGTATTTTTTGAAACAGTCTTTAAACATTTTGCCATGGGTTTTGCAACCTGATGTGTTTGAACATGGGTAAAATCATTTCACCAAAAAGCTAACTCATGTTCTTTCTCAAGGGGGATGAACCTGGCATTAGCATTTCCCCTGGAAGGCTTTCCACACGATTTTCAGTGTAACAGCTTTATTTTAGCTCTGATCATAAAACCAAAAATGTATATTAGGATTTCCTGTAGGAGTTTTTCAGCAAGGTAGCTTCTGAACATGAATTTAAAGAGGTAATGCATTGACCACAGTAATTATAGTGATTAATTTCTAATAAGTTGGTTCTGTTCAGCACTGCAGTGAACATAAAGCTCTTAACATACTGCAGTGCCATTAAAGAAACTGTTACACCTGTTATTGGAACACATCTACATCTATTGGAAACTACAAATCTCTTATTGCAGGACTTGTGTATCAATGGGCTGTTTCATGAAACTAGATTAAGCCCACATGATGTAATTAGACATGCAACAATACTTCTATATCTGTGTATTTTATTAATTTCCCTCCCTAAGTAGTCCAGTTACACTTAGAATCAATGCTATGTGCTCATAAACATCTAGAATCTCAACCCAGTAGTCTTTTATGCATGAAATTGGAATGCTATAACAGAAATAATATTCTTGGTATACATGCTACAGATTTTCAAATATATATTTAAATTTGCACAAGTATCAACATGTTTTCTTATGAAAAATTAAGTCCACATATTTACTGTTTTGTTCAGTGAGCAGTTACAAATAAATACTGCTTAGCAGAAGTTATTAAATTCCGTACAAAAATCTGAATATAGAAAACAGAAGAAATAAAGGAAAATACTGAGATCTTTATTCTGTTTTTAACCAGTACCTAACTGGGAGTTGAACTCACGGCTATATATATGATTTATGAAATGAGACTGTTAAAAGAATAAATGCCTAATACACATCAGAGAGATTTATTACATTGGTAAATCACCTCTAAAGGCGATGGAAACTTTGTGCCCTAAGAACCAGTAAAGAGAAAGAAACTCACTCCCCGAGCCAGCAGCTCATCTTTCAATACACAGTCAAGACAAAACTCTGTGTGTTCAGGCAACGGCTCCATGGCCAGCCATAGGGTTTCCAGCCCCGCCAGGAGGAAATACTCACTCATGGCCATACAGCCTCCTCCTGCACAACTCAGCACTCCAAATTCTGCCCATACAGGAGGGAGTCTGGAAATCCTGAGAGCCCTGATTAGGGCAAGAGCTCCCAGACTTTCCAACTCCATGCTTTGAGAGAAGAAGTCTTCAAAGTGAGATGTTTTGATAAAACAGACAAGTACTTTGCAACAATATTCTGTTTTGGAAAAGAAAAAAAAAAAAGTCTGGCCAGCTCTAGACAAGACCAAGCAAAACGGCTTTTGACTGCAAGGCAAGGCATGTAGAGAAGACTGACATATCCTAACAGGGTTGGGAGACAGAAGTACTGTTTCAGTGAAAGGCTTCAGTATTTGCAATTCAAGGGGCAAAAGACAACTCTAGAGGGCAGCTGTGAGAGAGAAGCAATGGAAGCGAGACAAAGTTCCTGGAACAAAACTGCTGGAAAAACAACCCAATATGCTCCAGTGAGAGAGCAAAAGGCTGTTAAGTTTCTACACAGACCTTAGCTATTAAAAAAAAAACAAACCAAAAACCCAACAAAAAACCCCAACCAACCAACCAAAACCCCCCAAAATCCCCACCAAACCCCATGGGAAAATATACTGCAGGAGTACTGCCAGTGAGGGATGCAATGCAACTACCGAGTTTCTTCCATCTCTACTGGTCTACAGATAGTGTAAGAATTTTGCAAAATACACATCTCAATCTTTAAAGAGGTGTTCTGTAACCTGTCAGATTATTTTCACTTGTACATCGTATTTGATAGGGTAACACCCCACCAAATAACCACATTACATAGTCAGATATGAATGCTGTATTGCCCAGCTAATCCTGTGGAGAGAACTAGGAGCAGATCGTGTGATAGGGGTGTACTGAGCCCCAGCTTCATGCTACTCTGCTATCTGTCTCCAGCTCTTCTCCATGGGAGAACTGTTGATCTCATCTACCTCAGAATTAAGCAAAACAGGCACTTTGAATAGAGAACATTTAAAGCTAAGTAAGGCTATGGCAAACCAAAAGTGCAAACCGTAACACTAAATTAGAAAACATAAATACAAAACCTGGCAAAAACCAATAATATAATAATTAGTACCTATAGTTATTAACAGTCTAATTTTCAATACAATATTTTGTGGAAAGGGTTTTTGCATTGATTAACTGGCCTTTGGTTTAGCATCTATAAAAGCTGTTACTCTAACAGAATATAGAAAGCTAGTTCTGGAGGTATTCTAAACTTTGTTGGTGCAAGGTAACCCACATCATTCAGGGTAAATAAATAATCTAAGTAATGGTGCAGAACAAAAATACTGATGTACTCTGCTGTAACATCATTAGTTAAAATGGTCGACATACAACAACAAGGCGATTAGCTAATGAGGAAACCACACAATATTCTTTCTACATCCATTTAGGTAACTATTTCTAAACCAGATATTCCATGTAATTTTGTAATGTGGAATACGTAAGAATACCCTTATCTGAACCATCTGATAATTTGTTCAGTGAAATTCTCCCCCTCTTGAATAATAATTAGTACATTTTCCTATAATTTTTAGTTCCATAAGGCAGTGCTCTCAAGCTGAATTTTATGAGCATTTACTGACTGAATCATTTTTCTCTGAAAATTTGTTCAATGCAGGAAAAATACTTACTACATAACTGATGAACCCCAATAATTTCAGTACTTTTAAGATATTGTTCTTTACATGAGTTATAATAATTCCTTTTAAATACAGCTGTTTCCTGGAAGCCTAAGTAATATCTTCAATTTTTAATAGCTTTTCCTTTTTTGCTTTTTTTACTGTAATAGAAACCAACAGTCTGGACACAGGCCATTCTACCAACTGCTGTTCAAATGCAATACATCTTTTTTTGGTGTTTTGGTAACACTTTCAATCTGGTGGGGTATTTTGTGATTATTTTTTTTTTTTGGTTATAGTTGTTTGATTTTTTTTTTTTTTTTTTGGTAAAAACTGAACATCAACATTAAATTTCTACTGTGGTACCTAGCAATATTTGGTTTTGCTTCACCATTATAATTCTGCATAACTACTGAAGAATAAAATACAAGTAAAAAATACACTCAACTTTAAACTACATGTAAATAGTATTTTAAACATTTCTGGTATGTTTTCAGACTCACTTTATCATATCAGAACCTTAATTATAGCCTGACTTTCTGTTCTTGTACTTGAACATGAAGAAAAAATTTCTTTGCTGAGCTATGACTAAGAGTCTTTATGATATAATTAACTTTATAATTATTCTCAGTAACAATGATCAGACACTGATAAACATCACTTCTGTTAATACTACATTATTAAAAACAATGATCTCAATGACAAGATCAATGATGAGCGAGTTTTTACTTTCATAAAAACACAGAAGTGTCCCTTACATTTTCATCCATTATACAGATGGCAGTATCATGGAAATACCTAATTAAAGACTCACAAGTGTGTTGAGTCCTAGATAAGTGAAATATTAATACAGTCACATCACTATGACAGGACTGGAAACAGAAAAAAACCCAACCCCTATCTAGTCTAGGCTTATTACTCCTACAATAATATACTGAAAGAAATATAAGGTCAACAGACATGATTTCCCTGTCAGGAATTCAGGTTTACAGCCCATTAGCACAAAATGCTGCTAGTTGTGAACTTATGCAAGTTAAACCAGTCTTGAAAACTCAGTGTGGTATGTCAGGCTTTCCTCATGAAATATTTTAACAAACAAATTAATCATAGTAGCAGTGCACAATTATGGCATTGTATAGCTGCATTCATCCTGAAGGACTCCAAAAGTAAAAATAGCGGACCAAATTTTCAGAGAAGCTGGGACAGAATAGTCTCTCCCTGTCCTCCTTCTCTTGTTTAAGATGGGTAACAGACCACATCTTCACTGTTTATGATTTCTGGAAATTGTTGAGGTCTTTAGGATGTGGAGCCTCACATGCCAGTAATTAAAGAATTTGGCTGCTGTTCCAGGATGGTATACAGGGTATGGAGAGCAGTAGATGTAGAACTAATGAATGTAGGACAATAAAAATACTTTTTTCCTTACTGTGGCAGATAACCAAAATAGATATAGCAAATAGCACTATCTGTTTGCTAGCAAACAGAAAGGAAAATGAAGAGCGAGCCAGAAGGTGCCCTTTGACTAGAACTACCAGCTTGAAGAAAGACAGTAACAATCTTGCTATAATGAAAGATATAGACCTTCTTTCTGGTGAAATTCAGAAAGAAGTCGCCAAAGCCATAACTGAGTGTTCCCCAAAAAGTGAAGTTTCCAGAGCAGGACAGATAACATCTGGAGATTCAAAGGAAACAACTTCTTACTCGGTCAAAATGACACCACCAGACTACGCTTGTTTGTGCAATTGTACCTCTGGCCTATTTTTTGCCCTGAAAGTCTCTTAACTGCTGTTTATTCAGCTTTCTACCTAGCAGGCTGGCTATCAAGAAACACCGTCTAGACCCTAGAGCAACTTTCATTGCAACATAAAACTAGTAAACATTTGCATTTAAATGCTAGCCTTGGAACTTAGCCAAAAATAGATGAGATGAACTTAGAACTTTTATCTGCTGTGCATTGTGCCTGGGCACAAGGAAAACAAAATATTTTTATTGTCTTACATTCATTATTTCTACATCTACTGTTCTATATATTTATTAGTCTGCACTTCTGTAAGTATAAATATTTTATACTAATTCACAGAAGAAAGAGTGTATTTTTTACTAGGTTTTCTATACCCTGTCCCCATTAATCTGAATAACGTACCTAAGTCACTTACACAGCTCTTGAATAAATCAATTTTTCAGTTACGTGAAGCTCTAAAACACATGGGTGCATTTTTCCAGCAGTAAATTTCTGAAGTGTTGGAGCTGTGAGCCACCGGCAAGTAATTAACAATCACTCAGGAAAACATGCTAGTTCAGGTAGGAGGAGCACTCTCAAGTGTCAAAGCTTTCACATTTTGAAAGCTTCAATTAAGATAATTTGTAAAATCTATTGTTAAAGGGATAAAGTTCATAAGTTTTCCTACTGCTAAGAACTCCATATGTCATCTCCAGCAATTCCTTTATCCAACAAATATGGTTACCTTTCAAATACTATGGGTTCATTTTTCTTTAGAACTTCCATTAATTATAAAGAATTGAAATCACTTCTGTAACAGAGCTGTTAAAAGCTACACATTTACTCTGTGCTGCTCACTCTTTAAAGAGAGAAGTATTCAAATAAAACGGGTATTAACCCCAAAATATATGTTGGATGGCACTGTATTTAATATATTCAAGGGGCATGTCATCTTCCCCACAAAATAATTCAATGAAGACATGGCCAGATTGAAAGCAATTCTAGTTTTATTTCTTAAAAGCTCAAAAACTCAGTGTGTTCACTGAAAGGCAACCAAAAGATAAATTCACATGTGAAGCCCTTGAACTTCCCATCCTTTCATCTCCTTGACTTAGTAGAAGTAGTCGAAAAATCCTCCTGCCCCCAACTGTAAGCAGGAGCTTTTCCCGTTGCTAGAGAAAACCAGAAAAGGAAAGGTAAATCAGATCTCCTGCTACTGTGCTTCACAGCCCACATAAATTAAAACAATGGCATTACTAACGCAGGCCGTGATGGCTGGCAACCGGGAGGCTAAAATGCCAACCCTAAGGCTACTTGTGTTGGACAGATGGCAGTCTGCAGCAATGGAGTGGCACAACGGGGCAGGGGATGGGGCCTGAGATCCCTCAGCAGATCTTCAGCTAGAACTAGTATGTATTGCATAATAATTATGTATCTTCAGGTTATTATGAATTCCTGAACTGAATTGTAACTCATGTTTGGAGTATTCAACTGCTTTTAGTGCAGCATGGTTCAATCTACTGTTATGCCCACAAAAGCCTTAAGACTATCAACAAACCAAACCTTTTCTTAAATACCTGGTAAAACTAAAGGTTATTTCTCCACAAATTATTCTCTGTATCTGATGCAGGAACTGTTGGACATTATCAAAGGATGCTTACCTGCTGGAAAGACTGTAAAGGCTTCTAGTTTACAGAATGAAAGAAATTTTGAAAATTAACCTAAACTTTCAAATCTACCACTTTTTAATTAAATATACAGCAACGTGAGTTTGTTTCTTTTTAACATTATACACTTTTCTAGTACAAAGAGAAGGTTTTTTTCCACTCAAGCAAGCTCCAAACTCTTTCTCAAAGTGGAGTAAAAGAAAGTGGACTAAAAGAATGCCTCTGTGGGAGACCATGAGCATTAGAAATTCTTACATCCCACTCTAAGTGGAGAAGCTAAAACAACATCACACAAAGCTTTTGTAAATGCCTATTTCAGGGAGTAATAGTGATGCTGCCTTTCATTTCAGTACTTTTATGTCTACATGTGTGCTATCACACCTTTGTTTGTGTTTCACATCCAAGAGAAGATTTTTTTTCTTCCCTGATGGCATTTCAGACTGAACAAACCTCATGACTTTCAAAGTGACCCTTTTATTCACAACCACTCTGCTGTCAATACAGCCGCACGCTGGCATTCAGAATAAGAGCACAGGCTGATTTAAACTTTAAATACCAAAATATCTTTGATACACCTCAGGGTACAGCAATGATTTCCTCTGAGTTTTCTTTTGTTTACTTCATAATAATGTCAATTTAACACATGCTGAATATACCATTATCATGTTTGTATCTGTATTCAGCTGTGCCAGGATGGACTTCACCCACATTCCATAAACCATTACGAGTATTATAAAACTCAATTATAAGACAAAACTCTCAAAAAAGAGATGAAAAGTGAAACATTTTTCTGAAATGGTCTGGTTTGTTAATGCTTCTTAGCTGTGTCTGAAAATGCAATTGCTATAAAAAGCAACAGTGAAGGAATGAAGATCTCACTACCATAAAATTACTATTTTTTCAAATTCCATCAGAGTGTGACTTTTACTGATTTCTCTTGTCTGAAATGAAAGTGTAACTGAAAACATATCACTGATTTGATTTTGTCATCCTTATGCATACTGAATAGGAACTTATTTTAAAAGTAGGAATTGAAGCAAAATCACACAGATTCATGTTTGATCCTATTTACGCTAAATTCAGCCTTACACAAACTCCACTGAAGTCAGCAGGACTTCTCCTGAAGGGATGTGCTACTCATCTACAGAAATACCTACAGGGTTTAGGACCAGGATAACTACTTCTGAGATGTTACACAGCATAAGACAGTAAAGTCAGATGCCCTGAAGCCACTGTGTAAGGATCAACCAGAGACTCCTGCTTTCTTACCATAGTGCCCCTGATATAAAAGCAGCAGCTATTGATGTAAATTAAATCAGGGGCTGCATGCTCTATGCAGTGACCAGCTGGAAAATCCTCTCTGAGAACATGCTCATCTTCACAGATATGTGGGCTTTTTGACAAATGGTAACAAAGAAAGACTTTATACAGAGGATCAAGCATCTCACTTAGAGATAAAGGAACCCAGGATTAGATTGGACCATCTGGTTCAAATCCAATCCTCAGCTGTTTCAGACGGTATTTAATTTATAAAACTAATTTGTTTAGTTTCTCCTTTTGCTGTTTCTATTGAGAAGCTGATACAGAACTTAGCTCTGCTAGTGGCTAGGAGTACTCTTCCAATTTTGATTCTAAATTTATTCATGGCTAGCTAGGACCTAAGTTTGGGTCTTCATTGTTATTTTCTGCAGCAACATTTGCCTTCAGCTTATTCTCCCTTCTCAGTGTTATCTTCCCTTTTGCCCATGTATTTAGAAACAGAAATCGTATTCTCAGCATTTTTTGTCAGACACTATAAAGTTATTCTGTATGTTTTCATATAAAAATCTATTTTCTTAACCTTCACAGTAGCCCTTCTTCGCAGCCTTCCTGTGCTAACTCTGCATGAGCAGTTTTGTGCTCCGACATTCAGCTCTAAGTCATCATTTAAAAAATGATGACGTGACACATGACAACACAATGAGCATTTTTCACATTACAAACAGACAATGCATGACAATATGATGCATTAGGTCTCTAAGAAAATATGTAAAAGAATGTGCATATGGAGTGTTAATATAAAACAATCTTTCAAATTACTTAGATAAAATATAAACAGCTATGGAGAAGTTTTCCATGTGATAAGTACTTATATCCTCCCTTGGCTAACTGGCATTTTCAGACATCCTTAAATCTTCACTCTGTTCCTGAGTTTCTAAGCCTCTTTTTCTCTCCCAACTGCATGCAGTTATACACAGACTATTACTAGAAATGGGTAAAATGTGAAAGATGAAGTGAGTTTTGAATGAAATCACTAATCTCAAACTTGAAGTGCCACCAAAATAACACAAATTTCCAGCATGAAGATAGCTTGAGTTCCCATATCAGGCAATGGATATAAAAGCAACTCCTCAGATTTCTGCAACTTCCCCTAGTGTTACTGCTTGTTGTAATATAACCTGATTTTTTTCTTTCCAGAGGACTCCAAGGAACTCCTGGGGAATGTTCGATGGAAGAAGGAATGTTACCACACGCCTGCCTGTGCACATGTGTGGCTGACCTTCCCAGCTACAGTGGTCAAAGGAAGGGCAACATGCTTGTGCTACACACCTTTTACAGATCTTACTGCAACAATAGGGTCTTGGGTTATTTCTATTTATTCCCAATGGTAAAATAAGTCCAGTGCTACAGTTCACTGTGTTTCCAGAGCCACCAAATTTGCAAAGATTTGATTTGAAAGAGACAATCCTTTTTCAATTTCTGAAAGAATGTGATAAAGGAAGGATTACTTCAAAGCCAGATATATTATTATAACATTCCACCTCCTCCCACTCTTTCATTTAGTTGAAGGCCGGCATCGTACCCAACCTCCCTCACCATGGTTTCCTTTCACTTCTCTACAGCACTGCCTTCTGCATTTATCAAAACTGGATAGAAAGGTGTCACACTTTAGAAGAATATTCTGTTTAAGAAGAAATATCAATAAATCTCTTCATATAAAGATAACGCATGGAAATGCTTTATACCATGTTTCCAAAGTTCTCAAGGTTTGACTGTATTTTCGTCATGCTTATTTCCATTGGGAAGGTTATCTGGAAGTCCACGCCAACATTGCTGTAATCCCCAGTTAATCAGTTGATTGGTTTTTTCCCCAGATGTTCCACCATCTGGGGTGAATCTCTTGACAAATGGCAGAAAAGCCATTCTCTGGTTCAGAGAATGAACACTTAATTGTTTTATACAAATTGGAAAAGCATCAGAAACAAAGACTGCAACCCTCTCATCCCAAAATACATGACAGACTCCCTGGCAAGTGGGGTCACATCCCTGCAGGCAAATAAGGAAACTGGATTGCATATACTCTGGGTCAGTTGTTGTTGTTCTTGTTTTGTTTTGGTTTTTAAACTATTTGGCTGGTAGATAAAAGGGGTCAAGCTCCAGCAGCTTTATAAAACTACCTCCAATCACTCAATGCACACACATACATATAGATACTTTTCAACTCACGTAACACTTGTTTGCACAGCAATTGTTGCAAAGGCACAATGGTTGAACTGGGAATTCAAGTAAATAGATAAAAATAAGCAGAACCTACACTTTTTCTCTTTAAGACAGATTTTAGTGTGGTTTTCCAGAATGAGACATCAATTCCGCAAGCACAGTTCAACATGCCTGTGTTCAGTGTCCACGAAGAGGCAGCCACACAGGTTTAATTGAGGAAGTAGGGATAACTGCTTTTAGTTTTTCCTTTTTCCTTAAATAGTATCTAAGACAAAATTAAAGAAGGAAGACATTTCACATGTACCTAAGCCCATCTATCACTACTCAAATTTCCAAGGAGCTGCACATTATTTACCTGCTCAGTAAAGGCATTCCAAATTAATGCATTTGCTCATGACGGCTAACCTGAACAGCACAAATGTTTTCTGGAGATACTGAAAATGTTCTCTATTTTTCTTCGATTTGTTTTCTCTATTGATTTTTGGTTTTTTGCTTGTTGTCTCCTTAGGAGCCAGAACCAATCCCCTCAGTCCTTTCTGTTTACTCTTTCCTGGATGACAATTCTTCAGTTGAAACATATCCTATATTTATTTCAGATAAAATGTGTGACCAAGGAAAACATTTCCATGAAGCTTCTGCCTTTTTCTTGAAGTGAAAACTGTAACATTATTTACTAACATGTTCCCATGATCAAAAGTAATATTGGAAAGCAGTATGCTTCTCTGCAACCAAATACCTTCATTTGTGTATAATTAACCACATAGGCACAATGAATCTACTGTCTGGAACACCATGGCTCCCTAATCTATAAAACAGTAAGTGATTTTTGAAGGGTATTTTTCTTTCAGATCGTAGATTGACTACCTTGAACATAAGGGTCCCTTTAATTTTTAGTACATGCATGAAAGCTCTCTGCTGTTTATCTTTTGCTAAACATGATGAAGTACCAAATCACACGCATGCCTGGATGTACCTGTTGTTAGCATTACTGTTTCAGTCCCTAGCAGTATGCCTAAAAAACATCTGCAAGCTGAAATGCCGACTTCAGAAAAAAATGAAACAAATAAAAAAACCCCACAGTTTATAGTAACAGCTGATCCTAGCTGTAAAGGAGCAGATGGGACTCATCCATATGCTATCGGAAAGTGGGAGACCACACATCATCTAAGCTATCAAGAAAGTATCAGATGTTCAAACAAGAAAGAAAGTACTGTATTTTTAAAGGCAATTTTATGCTCTAGAAAGTTATAGCAGTATTTTTATAAGCTCAATTCCTCATGTTATTTACTATTTTCAGATAGGATAATTCTTCCAAGTACCAATAGCTCAATGAATGTAATCTGAATTCATCCTAGATTAACATCTGTATCTATAGAATCATGACGAACCATATGGGATTTACTCTGAAGAATGCTGAAATGCTGTAAGTAACTGCATGAGCAATTAAATAAGATACTGAGTGTTAGTAATACCATGACAATAGTACCTGTTCAAACAATACAAGCAAATGACACTCACAACTTTTACAAAAGGCTAAAAATATTAAAAATCTTAAAGAATGTGCATTAATTTTCTTGGGGAAAAACCCTTTTACTGACCAGAAAAGTGAGAAAGTTTAGAAATAACTTCAGTCTTGTCTCATTAAACTACCAGAGTGCTACAAAAGAATACTAGATACTGAAATGTGAAATTTGCCTGCTAAAGTGGTGTCATAAAATATCAGAGAAGGTGGGAATAAGAAATAGCCTTTCAGTCCAGAAAAATCTGGGGTGATACAGTAAAAGTCTACAAGATCACAAGAAACTTGAAGAGGGACTAAGGGGATCAGTTCTTCCATTTCTTCCAACATAAGACCTAAAGGGCATCACACAAAGCACAAAAAAGGATGTGTTTATGAGAGATGGTAGACAGGAGTTTTCTTTGCCAAGGATGGTAAAATTTTGCACATTTTTATACTGAGAATGAGCAAATCCATGGAAGACTACGAAAATCTTAGAAACTATGCCTCAGTAAGACCCTAAGCCAAAAAAAATGTGTACTCGTTCTGGAAAAGCATCTCACCTGCTTGCCTTGTTTGTACTTCTTTCTAGACACTCTCTTACAGCCACTGCACTGGAGATGTGTTCAAAAATACGTTCTTTCCTAATTACCTCCTCTTGCTAAAATTCTAACATTAGTAGGGAATGAAAGATAAGGTTAATTTTCAGCAGTGCCTTTCCCATTAAAAGAAATTATGTTTTTGTACACTGTGATACTCCACTGGCATTGCACACTTCCCTGATAAAAAACTTAGTTCCTAAGTGTATGTATGAGAGAGATATATATGTATATGCCATATCTGTCACATAGAAGGTATTATACTGTCTGTGACAGTAGATTTCTGAACAAAACAAAGCTGATTTTAAATCAATTGTTCATTGCTTGTGAGTAGTACTTGCGCTATCTAGGAAGATCCAGAAATACATATTTCCCACTAGACTAGAGTTCCGAAATAATACAGCAGAAGTACAAACTACTCAATTTTGATCTTTGCATGGTAATCAAGGACTCAAAATCCTTGGTAGCCTCCTCAACTATCTGTAAGCAAAAAGCTTTTCTTTGTAGTCACTCTGCATCTTTCTTATTTCAACATATGCCTTTTGTCTCTCAAGCATTCCACCACACAGCACCAACAGGAGCCTGGCTCTGTCATTGCAACACCCTCCTCATAGGTACTGGGGTGGCTCTTAGGTACCCCAAAGAGGTCTCTTCGCCAGGCTGAAGAAGTCCTTCTCACAGGGCTCCTGTCACTGACTCGGTGACTCTCCAATGGACTTTCCCCAGTTTATTGATGTCATTCATGTATGGGGGGGGGNAATACTGAAGTTGTGCCTTGTGATACAAAAAGCAGTGGATGCAAAGTGGATGTCTCACTTTTTGGTAATATTTTCTTTGTTCAGAAAAAAATATATATGCTCTCTTCTCATCCATCCATCTTAAAACATGACTAATAAAGGAAGTTGCTTTCATATTCTGAAAAAGAACTGCTCCCAGCTAAGAGGTAGCAAAGTAGTTCAGATCTCCTAAGCCCGACTAAAGAGAACAGAGAAGTTTCACTGAAGATAAATCTGGCCCCATTAAAGTCAGCTAAAATATTGCTATTGATATACACAGGAATCGGAATATGATTCTTCGCAACTTCTCAAGAGCTGAAGTGTCAATTACCAAAATTTTAATAAAAAGCAAATCAATGTTCAATGCTGCTGAGATAGTCCCACTGTTGTCAGGCATTACAAATGTTTGAATGTACACAGGAAAGTTGGAGAGGGCAACTAGGTAGCTACTGGTACAGCGTTAATGTTCTTTGGCTTTAAAAACAATGACACAGTGAAAAACACAGAAGATCTAATTTTAAAGAATTTCTGTAGAAAGCAAGTAAGTAATATCAAACAAAAGCTGTTTGTCTTGCATGTATCTGCAGACACTTTGCTCCAAAGAGAGTGCAAAGTACAATAGAAAATCCTGAATAGCATCGGTAAAGGGAAAGAAGCTAAATGAAGAAAACCAGAATCCATTCTGAAGAATGGTGAGGTGAAGCGAGAAATGAAGAGGTTTAATCTTAATATGCTGAAAATACAACATGCAAGAACATATTGATCTGCAAGTTCTAAAAATAGGTGGAACATGGCTGTAATATGAAAAAAAATTAAGATTTGTTTCAACAGAGTTTTTTAGAAAAAACAAAGGTAGATCACTTAAATTGTTTGCACTACTTAAAAAACTGGATGGGAAGTTTCCAAGAAGTTTCAAGTCAACATTTGAGTTTCCTTAGGTATTCAAAATGCAAGAGCAATTCTATTCCACAGAATTCTTCTTTAAAGAAAAAAAAAATCTCAGTCTAAGAAACATATGTCAGCAATACTAGGGACTTAGCTAAACTTGAGATTTGTCCTTACAGAAGGACAAAGGGATTGCAAGATTTTTTGCAGTATTTGCCTCACAAGAAGAGCTGAGGTGAGGAAGGAGAACAGTCTTCACAGGCCACCTGCAGTCCAACATTAGGTGCGTTAATGACCCTAGTCAAGCCTGTTTGACTTCTCTGTCTTCCAGTCAGCTACCATATGCAAAGGAATAAGCACAGATACTAGTGACAAACTATTTTCCCAGAAGCAAGGGGAAAAGGAATATTTTGGTCTTCTCCCCATTCTCCTCTAAAGTAGCATAATTTTTCCTCAGCTTTTCCAAAAGAGGATCCACAGAATTAGATCAACGTTTCATTACCCACACGGAGCATCAGCAACTCTTTTTTTCCTCAAATAAACCACAATCAATTAATTAGATCACTTCAGTGGTGAAGATATACAAACAGTTGATTAATGTTTAATGTCAAACTCTTTATGAAGAAGAAGAGGCAATAAATGGTGCATGAAAAAAACCAGAGAACTCAGGGGAATAGAAGTCTTACTTTCAGGTTTACAGCTGAACAACTGTGAAAAAACTCCTAAAAAGCAGCTGATTTTTCCCCTTTCTGCAGAGAACAGTTTGTAAGAGAATCTTTGAAAATTTAAGCACTGTTTTGACATCTCTTACTCTGTATGTGAATTGAATTTGTATTAAATTCCTTCACCTATCTGCAAATAATTTTTGTTAACATTTCATTATTTGATAACAGCAGGATCCAATTCTGATCAAGTACCTGAAGGCTACAGAAATACTGTTTAGAGAAATGCTACACCCAGGCAATTATTTGCATATTATGCATACCAATTAAAATGCATTTTCCAAAGATACCATGCAACTAGAATCACAGGATACATTAGGTTGGAATGGACTTCAGCCTCTGGTCAAAGCAGGGCCAGTTGCTCATGAACTTGTCCAGCCGAGTTTTGAATAGCTCTAAGGATGGACATTTGATGGCCTCTTTGAGCAATGTCTTCCAATGCTTAACCACTCTCAGTATAAATTTTTTTCTTTTCTATCCAGTCAGAATTGTCCTTGCTGAATCTTGACTGTTGCTCTTGTCTTTTCATTCTACACTTCTGAGAAAGGTCTCACTTTATTATTTTTTTTATACCTTAAACATGTTCTTTGTTAAAGAAAATGAAATACAAAAATTACAATCTGTGAATACTGGATTGTCTATAGAGTTGTATCCATCTCTAAGTAATCAACACTAGGCTGGGAAAATAGCTCTGATAAACTCATTACAACCCACAAAAACATTTACCTGAGGACATCAGATTTAAAATGCATACAATCAGTAGGGAACTGCCAGACAAGAAGCAGCTCCACCATCAGGATATTTACCTTTTCCATCATCTTCCTAAAGAGAATATGTGTAAATCCTCTTGCACAACGCTTCTCTATCTTTGGAAAGGAAGAGAAGAAAGGAACCACACACAACTGTCCCCTTCCTCCCTCTGCACCCATTTGCATCCTACCAGCATTGAACTGCTAACACAAGCATTGATAAATAAAACACTTATATTCCAGTCTGAGTGTTTTTTATAATTTACAAAATCATAGCAATCCTACAATAATAGCCAACATTTTAATTTGGTACCGATTGCAATTTAGGCACTAGTTCTCAATTATCCTGACAGCTAAGCAAGAATGCATGTGTACATGGGTTTTTATCAAGAATGTTGCAATCACTTTGTGTTATCACCTTTTCTTTTTCTTATACCCCTTGTGGTCTTCAGATAAGGGTAAAGTGAAGTACAAGCAATTTGTTAACATAGTGCCAGTGCAAAAATACCTGTGCTTTGATGTACAAAGAAACATGAAAAAATATAGACATACCTGGTCCAATGCAGAACGATGCAATGATTGCAAGGATGCAAAATATACTGAGGTAAGGAAGCCAATGCACAGTTTTCTGGGGACATAAAGGACAGTCACGTTAAGTATATTGTACATACCACCAATATTAAAAAAAAAAAAAAAATCACAGATAATACATAATGTTTTTCACAATTCTTTATCTATTTCAGAATTTAGTCTGGGATTACTTTAGAAAATCACAGTATTTCTTTAGAACCTTATTAGATGATTTGTATTAAAGGTCTTGGTCTCTGTAGAATCCCTGTAGAGAAACACTTGACAAGCTCTTACACAACAGAAGTCACAGCCCTGAAAGTTTACAACTTCTTGTGCTCAAGTTCAAGCCAACTTGGAAAAAAGTTTTTCTTTCCATTGAACAGATTCAGTGCCTCCATCCTCCTCAGGTATTTCAGTCATGTTTAAAAAGATGGCCCATAGAGCTTCAACGTTCACCAGTTAAAAGGCTGGGCTGAAGTCTACACACAACAGGCTGCCTTTCAGTAGGACAGCTGTATCTGAACCTTAGCAAAGCATGTGAAAGCCACAGTCCAGGAATTTTTAGCCAGAATCTGATTTTGCAGACAAGGAGGGCCATGTGTGCAAACAACAGGTACAGAGGAAAAGAGAACAAACTATAAATGGCTCTTTAAGGGAATTGTAAATGGAATCACCTATTTTCCTCACAAGGCAATCTTTTTTCTACTTTTAAGTAGATTTTAAATGATAGGAACTTGAAATACAATGAGCAATTTCTACTGAGTTTTCAGGACACTGTTTCTTAATCATGTATGTGAATGTTTGATAGTTATACTAATAGATGGGAAAACCCCATTGATTCCCTTTCCTTTTTCTCTTCATCAGTGGCGGTTTTTTTTCCATCAGCAAAGTGTGAATGCCAGTTTTGTTAGAACTTTACTATTTTTGCAAAGTTGGTTAAGATATGTATAACTGTAGTATCACAAAATATCACCTTGAGTGGCACTGTAAAAATATACTTGCTAAAATGGGTAATTATTTATTTCATTGTTAAATAAAGACCCCCATTTTCTGATACTTTTTCTTTTCCAGTCTGGGTTATTCCTTTAGTTGTGTGGAAAACATGGTCTCCTAGGCATTAACATTAACCAAGAGACTTGTAGATCTATCAAAATTACACATTCTGGGGCTCTCGCCTGAACACCGATCCGAGGTCTCTAAAAGCACTGAGAGAGAGAAGGTGCAAATATGGCTTAGATACAAATTCCTCTGAGATCCATCCCGTTTGTACCCTGGTCCTTTGTTCAAAGCAATACCTAATCTCTAATACTTAACAGATTCTGAAAAGCGCTCAAACCAGAGATTTACAATAGCTGAAGGTCCTCACGCATCAAACTAGGTTTTAAAAGATTTGGAAGAGAATTTTTAACTCAGCATACAAAACTTACAGTAACATCTCTCTTCTGGAGAGCTGTCATATAGATGTCATGATGGGTACGTGAAGTAAAGCTTTATTGTACTGTACATACAGGTAAGTCAAATAAAACTTTGCAACGGTGTGGCATACACCTGCTATTCAAACTGACTTATTGGCTCTCTTCAACCAAGAAAGAAGATTTGAAAGTCCGATTAATGGCAAGACACAGTGTCCTGGTTTCAGCTGGGATAGAGTTAATTGTCTTCCTAGTAGCTGGTACAGTGCTATGTTTTTGAGCTAGGTATGAGAAGAATGTTGATAACACACTGATGTTTTCAGTTGTTGCTAAGTAATGGTTAGTCTAAAGTCAAGGATTTTCAGTTTCTCATGCCCAGCCAGCAAGAAAGCTGGAGGGGCACAAGAAGCTGGGAGGGAACACAGTCAGGGCAGCTGACCCAAAGTGGCCAATGGAGTATTCCGTACCATGTGACATTTCGGAACTGGGGGGGATCGCCGCTCGGGGACTAATGGGCACGTCAGTTGGTGGGTGGTGAGAAATCGCATTGTGCATCACTTGTATATTCCAATCCTTTTATTATTACTGTTGTAATTTCATTAGTGTTATAATTATCATTATTAGTTTCTTCTTTTCTGTTCTATTAAATAATTTTTATCTCAACCCACGAGTTTTACTTCTTTTGCTGATTTTCTCCCCCATCCCAACGGGTGTAGGGGGGAAGTGAGTGAGGGGCTGCATGGCGCTTAGTTGCTGGCTGGGGTTAAACCATGACACACAGGAATCAATGACACCAGGAAAACAACTTCATGAAAGACCACCCAAACCCATGCCATTGTAGGTGTCAGTTTTACTTCTCAAAAGCCCTCAGGAGCAGAAAGAAACTGCATCATTATGTAAATGGAAGTTAAACAAGGACAAATGACTGAGGGTCAGTATTTAGACTGGTTTAATAATCCTCCTCTGACCATTTGAAATAGCTGGGTAACTGACAGCTAGCAACATCTCAGAACTTAAGTGCAAGTATTCTGCTAAGGTTAAGTCTTTATATTTTCACTAAAAATATCAGAAATGTAACTTGAAAGAAATAGCGAACATGGAAATTTTCCACTACTCGGAAACACCATCCAAACCTAAGAATAAGGATGACATATAAAGTACAAAATAAATTCTGAAAAGACTAAATTACAAAGATAAAAACATGGAATATGGGTAAACTATTTACCCAACTATGCGTAACATCATCTTCATAATAGTTCATGATATGCATGAATCTTTGAGTTAAGGAGACTGAACGTGACAAAGCCCCTATGGCTTTTTAATGCAAAAGTTGCTATGGCTAGCCATAGCACTTTGAAACCAACAGATTCATAAACAAAAGATAGACCTTTGATTCCTTCTGCCAAACTGATTAAAAGGATTGGCTTATGTAATAACGCCAAGGCAAACTGGTATCAAGCACTTGGTATTTAAAATAGGCAAAGGAGAGAGTAAAAACATGTAGTGACTGTAGTGTTACCTGTAAAGTCAGAGAGACGGTAAGTACTGCAAAGAAGACAACCATCAACCCAAAACCTCCGATGAGAAGCGGTCTGCGTCCAAGCCGTTCAATAACTAAGCCCTGGAAAACAAACAGTGTGGCATTTGACTTTTTTGATAAAGCACTGAAGAACTCAGACCATGTAGTATGTTCTCCTAGTAAATATGAACATCAAAAATAAAACCATGAGAGTTGGTTTTATAGTATTTATCAGCTACAATGTGTTCATAATTGTGTTCACAATTATGTTTACACAATTTAACCTCTTTGAAAAAACAAGTCAGCATAGCATCCTTATTTGAGACCACTGAAAAAACTAGGAAACCGTCAAAGCAGTACTTGCTAATAGTTTTATGCCTGGATTTCCTACTACAGAACAAATATGACCATATAGATAGGAAAAACGTGCAACTGCTAAATTCAAGTTTAATACTCTTAGCATGGTAGATTTCAAAGTTACTACTACATTTAACTTCTTGTGCAACAATTTAATAATAAAACAAGCACTGTACATTAGCTGCATAAAAATCTGAATACTTATCTGCTAAAGAACACAATGAAGAGTTTCTTGAAAAGCTGTAACACGAAACTCTGCTAGTCTGACTCATTAAAAAAGACTAATATATATTTTAGGTCATAACAGCTGATGTACTATTCTTGTTGATAACTACTATCATTACTAATTACAGTTGGCTTTCTTATGAGAAAGACAAAACAATTTTACAAAGCCTGAAATGTACCACTTCAAATAAATTAAAGTCAGAATGACACAACTGTTTGCCACGTTGTTATTTACTGGAAACTGAAATCCCTCTTCCGCGCATCCTTTGAGCAAAAGATAAAATGAGCAACTAAAATGAAATCTGGAGTAATACCCTTAATTCTGGGAGATGATACACACCATTCCACTGTGGGCATCTAGAAGAAATGCATTAAAGGAAAGTACAAAGTCACCCAGGGAAGAAACGCCTTGTGTGGCAAGTGCTTCTTCCACAGCGTCGGGTTTACCAGCACGTTTTAGGACAGGCTTTAAAACGTGCCAATGCCGCACCCTGCCAAGCAGGACTTCCACGCCGGAGATGCGCACTGTGACGCTGCAGAACACGGAAAGCAGCTCTGGGGCAAGCTTTAGCATTCTTTATTTCTTTAAATGAGGAAATACACTCATTTTGACAGTTTCCACAGCTTCCATAATAGAATTTATTTTGGAGCCGTGTTTAAAATAGACCCGCACTGATGTTATTAACATTTCACATTGTGCTCACGGGGTCCAAATGTTCCAAAACTGCAACTGCTGCACTGTCAAAACCTCTACAAGATGCCAAGTATTTTCCACTATGATTAATGAGTCCATCTTGCAAACACGTGGCCACACATACGTTTAACCAACAGGCTTTTTTATGGCTCTGAGGGATGAAAAGTTGTCTGATGGGTCTGCAAGAAGACAGAGATTTCTGCAATGGATGCTTCACATGTAATTTGATATGAATTACATGTTCAGCCATAGATGCTGCACATGTAATTTGACATACCAGGGAATTTCCCTTTCTCTTTTTTTTTTTTTCAATTCTAGATCAGTGCTCATGATTAAATAATCTTGGTGTTACACCAGCTGGTGGGTTTTGTTATTAAAACAGGGTAAGGCATGAATTTTTCTCTTAGACAGAAAAAAATTCATAGATGCCTCTCATACAGAGCAAAACATGGGAAAAAAGTGCTAAGATAGTTTTTGGTTGTAAAGCTCAAAGCAAAGCAAATCCCACCCTAGTAAGGGAGGACAGTTTGGACTAAGTCCTCCGAAAAGACGTGTGTATGCACTTGTGTCTACATACACTGAGAATAAGTAGCGTGGACATGTTTGGGCAAATCTAGGTCCGTTGGTGAGGCACTCCCAGTTTTAACTGAGACCAGCCAAGCACACACAGTTACAGCAGGATCTGTGGGCTCCATATCCTTTTTACAGAAGAGAATAGTAGTTCTAATATATTTAAATTCTTTTTCACTCAGAGACAATTTGGGAAGAACTAAAGCAAATCCAGGTGCAGTCCTTCTTTTCCCTGAGCTGATGCCAGGTTTCCCAAGCATTCATCAGTGCTATTTAATACAGTAGCAATGAGGAACTTGAATGCTTCAGCTTCTGGGCTCTCCCTGCAGTTTCTGCTCCAAAGAATTTACAATTACAATTCTTGGTGACATTTCTTGCGATTTATGGAATGGACCAAATTCATTCACTGGAAAAAATAAGCAGGAATTTTGTCCTTATTCACAGGAACACCATGATGTACCAGAATTGCTGGAAATCCTATAATCATTTCCAAAGTTGATACAAAGTTAAGATCACTGATAACACTAATAAATCTAGGAAATACAGACTTGGAAGACTTCTCAATTAGACGTGATTAACTTGCACAATTACAAGGACTTCCATTTTAAAGCTAAGGACACCTCTAATTTGGTTATAAATTACAAAGCTGTGGTCGTGAAAGGCAGCATGTGTGTTTCGAAAGACATGGGTCTGTGGCTTTGTGGGTCAGGAGGCAATGCAGAGGCATCCCAGAGCCCACTGGCAGATCAAAGTTGTTCAGCTGGGAGCCAATCCACAACAGAAAAGCCTCTCAGGAGGCACCATCTTTCATCAAGGCCAAAAAGGTTTTTTGAATTGTGTAAGCACACAGATGCTTCAACAGCCAGTCTGTCAAGCTGATTAAGTCTACAGTATTTCTAACTAAAATTTGATTTTTGAGGATTTCTTAAAAAAACCTATGACAATACATCAGTACCTCAAATTTCTCTGCTGAATTGTTTGTTCCCCCTTTCTTGATGAAAAAAAACCAAAAACCAAACCCTCAGATAAATTCTGAAGTTTCAGCAAATACTTGAAAAGAAAGTTCTAACATGTCTTCTATAACATCACATTTCCCTGGTGAAAAATATCCTGGTTTTGAGGTTATAAACAGACAACAACTTCATTTTTAGTTATAATTATACAAATACAAAACTTGTTAACTTGCAAAACCCACTGAGATACTTATGACTCATATGAAGTGGAAGATGATTCACCAGTTTTCAAGTATTTATGGTTCTGAATGCTCCACTGCTATGTGCTGGTAACTGTTACCTATTGAAGACCTATAACAAGTCAAAATATACTACATGATAGAGTAAATGAAATAACATGAAATTCAGTATATGCTCAAGTACAGTCAAAAACAAGAATCTTACAACTGTTTTCTGTTATAGCACACTGAGTTGTATGCCAAATTGTGTAGGCTGATACTTGTTTATGTGTGATCATAAACATGCATTTGCAGATGCCTACACCGAGTCATGGGAATTAACACAGCTGAAATTACTGAAAATGTGTAAAAAAATATTGCAACCAAAATTCTCTCAACACAAACGTTTGGTGATAATAAGGAAACTGATATGCAAACTAAGTTAACAGTTCACACAACTTACTTTTGTCTGGCAGGAAACACTTGCGAATAAAGTTAAAAAAGCAAATGTCAATCTTTTCACTTGAGTCAGCTGCAGATACTGGGGCTGACATAATGAAAGCAGAGCACATTAAAAAAGATCAGACAAGCTTCTCTGGATAAAATGAATGTGTAAGCGAGTTCTACGGTGCAAATGGGAGGTTACTGAATACTATTCCCTACTTATTTCTTGGCCCTACATTATACTGAGAAAACCCCATTATATTTTCTTGATGTGTCAGCTCTGTAAAGAAGTTTGATCTATGTGCTAACATCAAACGTAGCCACATTTTTTCCTCATGTACTTTGGATATAGGTCTGAGTAAGACTGTATGTCTAGATTCAGACTTAATGTGACAAGCTAACTCTGTGTTATCTCCATTTTAAATAGCAGGATTAAAATGGATAATCACATTTATATCGCTGTCAGGTCTATTTATGACACAATGTGTAGCATCTTGCATCCAGGAAAAGGAGAGGAACAGAAGACTGAGCTTTATAAATTGTTTTTTGGATTCATATTTTTATGTATATCCATTTGTTTACTGGATGAATTATACAGTTGTAAAACAAAGAAATGGGTTATTTTATTTAAGTACATAAACTGGAATTTAGAGACCTAGCACCAAGCTTGACCACATAAGCACAAGCCTTAAATAAATCTGTGCCTACCCTGGCTCTCACATCAGTTTGCCTGTATCTGTGTTAATGCCATGACAGGATAAGATCCTACACATTTTCTGTAGGTACCAGGCTAGGGATTACTATCAGCAAAGGGTGCAATTGATTGCTAAGTTTGTAAGCTCAGTCTGAACTATTTTGCAGTAAAGCATCCTTAGTCAGCTTCACTTGGCAGTGAAATTTTCCACTCACTAAAAAGGGCCCCCATACTCAATGCCTGCCGGACCAGCATGACCAAGACGTAGCCCATGCAGGGATTCACTCTAGCCAGCCGCTTTCACCTCAGCAGTGCCTGGGAACAGCCCTTAGGGCAGCAGAGGAAAAGCCCATTACCTTATTCCTATTATGTCCCTTCAGTAAATTGTAGGTATTTTTGAAGCAAAGCTCCTTCTGTTGATGATTTATTTGTTAAAAGCATTAAGTTTTGTCTTGTGTCAGGTTCACGTTATAAAAGCTAGACTAGATCTTGACCTTGATCTATGACAGATTATTGTGGCTGGTGCTTTATTTTCTAATGAAGGTATTTGAATGCCCTGATGCAGATCATCTTGAATAGACTGGGGAAAAAAAATTACTCAAACCCAATTTTTTTTAATATTAAACACCAGGAGTCTTTAAAACTTTCAATTTCTGAATATATCCTGCAGAAGGATTTGTACTACATAATTGCAGTCTTTAACCAACTACACCTTGGGTCTTAGGAGTGGTGTTGTAAGGCAGACCTTCATAAGGAGACTTTTTCTCCTGGAAAGCACTACATGGTTACTTCAACACATGTAATCTTTGTCTACCCAAAAGCCCAAGTGTAATAAAATGATTAAGGAGGTATAATGTCTTTGTCTCAAAGCGATCCCATTGACCACTTGTGGATTAAAGTAGCATGCATTAACACAGTCACACTCTGCAATTCACCCTGCAGTGAAAATGTACCCACATGCACTCTGGCTGTCAACAAATACTATGGCCTGGGAAGCTGCTTGGTCAATTATCTCTTTTCTATTACTGATTCTTTCTACTTACATTTTTTCAAATACAGTGACTTTTGAGTTTCTCCCTTTGGAGAGGTTGAATGACATAGTTGATTATAAAATTTTGTTAACAATTATTTGTTACCTCTCCCATATTATTAATGGTTTTTTTTATGATTAATTGACCCAGGACAAGCCAGCACAGAATCCCACTTGATATTTCTGTGTATGACAGTGAAGTGTTGATAGCTACTCTCTAAGAGTAGTTCTGCAGTTAGCTGAGCATCCACACTGTTATCGTTTCATCCAGCCCACACCCCCTGTATCTTATATTCTCTAAGCTCAACATGACGGACTTTTTCATACAATATGTATGAAAAACTGTGAAATTCACTGCTTTAGGATGCCACGGGTTATAAAAACATACGAAAGTTGAAATGTAACTTGGCAAATTCAAAGAAAAAATTTTACCCAGGCTATTACCGGCCAAGATATTACCTTCTACTTCTGGTACTCCTTGAGCAACAGCTTCTCAGGGTGAGGGGAGCAAAAGGTGAAAAGGCCATGTTTGCTCCATTCTTGCACTCTCCTCTACTTACAGCCTATTGGGGATTATGGGTAGGTGAAGGTTGATTCTGACCTAATGTGAACAATGTTATATGGGACTGCATTAAAACTCTTACTAAAAATCAGATTATAGAAAAACTTCCTAAGAAAGCTCAAGATTAAATTATTTGTCACCCCATTTTTTCCACTTGCTAAGTCTGGCTGTCACTGGAACATTCTTCTTCGTGTTCTGATCCCAGTGGAGCCACAGAGTTTCAGTGGAGGTATCTTGCATTACCCTTTGGACACCATGGAGGAAACGTGTTAGGGATGAGGACACCTACTGAAGCTTCTGGAGTACCCTTGTTTTAAGATGAACCATGCCCTAAGCAGGGAATCCCTTCTTGTATGTTAAGATCTATTAACATTGAAAGAAACACAGAAAAAAATCTTAAGAGCCCTTTCTCATGACGTCCCAAAGCAGAATAACATCTTCTCCACTAAGAAAGCTGGCTTCCTTGACTTCTGTGTGGTACCGCAAAGGATTTCCTATATTCTTTTATGGCCTACTACTGAATTGTATTTTAACTCATTCCAGGGTTCGCATGGCTTGTCTGTGTCACAGGCTTTAGAAGGCACATTAGTAACACCTTGATGCATCACCTTATGGGAAATGCTTAAGGCATAATCTTCTCCTTGTAGTCATAGTCTCTTCCTGTGAACATTATATAAAGACCAAATGTGGTGCCACAGATGGCAAAATTGGATGTGGGATGCTTAATTTGAATAACATTCTCTTTTATTACATGCTGGTTTCATGGAAGGGGGAGGAATCTTTTCACACATTTACTTCTGTCTCCCTTTCCATTCAGCCTGTTGCCTTGCCAAAGAAAGGCACTGGTAAATTGTTCATTCTGTCCACTAAGACAAAAACTAAATTAAATTAATCTCAATTACTAAAAATTACTAAAAAGCCCCAGTAACCAATCTTACTACAGAATAACTAAGTTTGTGCAGCCCCCTTACTGTAGAATTTACAGAACAGACTTCTAATAAACACATATTTGCCAGGGAATTATTTAGGTATATTCCATCCTGCTTCAAAGCGTGACATCATGTTAGGTAACTTACTGCTGTGACACATCTATGAGTAGGAAATCTATTCAGTATTTCATTCCAGAGAATACCAAACTTCTTCAGAAGCAAACTGAAATTAATGGGCTCTCATTAAAAAGTAGCTTGTCTAGCCAGTCCTCTAAACTGAATCTGTGTTCAGTACAATGGCAGGAGAAGTCTACAACTCACTGAAAAACCTACATAAAGTTTATATCATCCCCCCAGAGAGAAGCCAGGGCACCAAGTACGCAATGCAATGCTACAACACAGGTATTTCATTAAGTAAACTAGGAAGTGATGGCATAAGCAGGAGTTGCAGCCAAATTACACGAATAAAAGGAAAATGATGATGCATGTGTTTCATTCTTCAATGTCTTGTTCATGTGGCTTTTGCTTGAGAGGAAGAGGGATGGAGCTGTAGGGAAACCATGTTACCAGCAGGCATATCAAGTGATCTGAGGCAATACAGAGCTTTAAAAAGGTTGGGAAGTTATTTGCCACACAACATTATCACTATTATGCTGCTGCTCCCAGGAGACATGTTAAAGGGAGACTTTCAAATTTTTCCACAGCTTGGATGATATTTTATCTCCTAAATATTTTGCTTCTCTATGAAATATATCTATTTCGATCTTTTCCTTTAGCATTCATATGAAGCTCATCAATATCGAAGTATTCTTACTGAGGCTCAGAGTCTCATGACCACCTAACATATGCATAATGATCAGAGATGTTACGAGATTTCATTGTGGACTTCCCCAATAGCTATTTCATTTACAAGAACAAAAACTCTCCTTCTATTACTGATATGAATATCTACTGAAATCCTGGAATTTATTATTAGTAAAATCTGGTTTCTGCTAGCAAGCACAATATACAAAAAAAACCAAAACAGGAAAATTAAGTTCTCCCCTTGCTTTCTCCTGCTTCTTCCCTCTGAGTAGCACATAAGACATATGCACCTGACTTAATATGTAATGCTGTCAAATAGATTAAAAAAAAAAACCAAACCAACCACAAAAAAACCCCAGCAAAAAGAGCAGCTGAGAGGTTGGGAATGGGAGGAAATCAGCCATGCTTAGTTCTAGGCATGAAAAAAATTTAGAGCAAGTTACTTGTAGAAATGAGAAGCTGCAAAACCTTCAATTGAAAAACCAAATTCATGTTGTGTTCCTTTAAACAGCAGCAGTGAAACATTTATGAAGATTACTGAAATAAAATTAAGGCTGCAAAGCAGCATTTCTCTTGAACTGAAAGAGCAAATTTGAAGGGAGCGGAGATATCAATACATCAGCATTTCCAGAGGCACAGCAAGTAGCTTAAACAGAGAAAGTATTAAAAAAATTCCTCTCAGGCATAGAAAAGTTACCACACATACCAGGAATCAAAGCAGACACATCCACCTCATTACGTATGAATAATGTGCTCTGAATAAGCCCCACAAACTGACAGCACCGAAGGAACTGAAAAGATGACAGATCCTACTTGTAGAATGGTTTTAGTATCATGGAATCATCTCCATGTGATTTTCATCTGT
>VYZV01033088.1:111752-130952 GCA_013401275.1 Pandion haliaetus
ACAAGGTAGCACAAACTGTGATAAAAGTAGTTTTTTTCTTCATACTACAAGATTGAAAAATTCATGCAATGAAAGTTAGAAAATATATAATTTAGGCATTTCATTCTTTATATCAGTTTTGCATAGCAGATAGAGCTTCTAAAATGATGGTGATATTGCAGGTATGCAGACCGTGAAAGAGAAGAGGCCGAAGAATCACTTAAGCAGACAACTCCTGAATGCAATTTGCCAAAATGTAACAACTAGAACATGACATGTTTCTCAAGTGGTTTTACAGAAGGGTACCACTGACCATGGATGGTAAGAGTGGTAGTAACACAGCTAGATCAAAAAAACTGACAGAGCAAAGACAGGATGAGGTTCATCGACTTACTGGTCTCTGTAGCAGCACAAAAATAAATTAGGGTAAAAATTAACAAGATGTATGCGTTTTAAAACAATAAAAGTGAATGTTTTTCAGCCTGTGTATCATTAAACAGGGAAATACATTGCTCTAGGATATTACTGAGGTAAACTTACTAAGCTAATGATGACTACTCTACTTTCACTAAGTTATTTTTCTAACATGTTCTTTGTTAGCTAATTGAAATCATTAGCTAACAAAATTAACTAATGATTGGGTTATAAGTTTTGGAATGAAAGTGCTGTGGAAAATGGGGCAGAAGGTCCAAATCAACACAGGGACATCTGACATCCTACATTCATGGTGGATTGCTGTTGCTTCTTCACAGGTGAAGTAAAACTTCGCCACTTTGGTCAGTTAGCTCCCATGAGGAACAGCTCTATCTCTGCAGTCTGATTTCTGTGAGTTTGGAGGTAACATTTTAGCATTCTTGCATGTAGACTATAGCTAGCTGCATGAAAGTTGCTCTCTTTGCTTATCATAAGCTTTTACTCCTATAAGCTCTTATCTTAAAGTGGCATGCAGTGTATGTTATCAGTGATGTTCCCAAACTTTCTCACACTATTGACCCCTCTAGCATTGACTCAGTTTGCCAGTCCTTTTAGTTCTCGTCCAGCTCCCTACATACATTTCTTCTTAAGAAATTCAACTCTCAACAGGAAAAGAAAGCACAAAAAAATGATGGGTAACAACACAGACATACACTGTATTGCACACTCACCCCTTCCTACACTGCCTGATGCCAGGTCTTCTCCATACCAAGTGTGAATAGCACACCGTGGTAGATCTATTGCATACTGAAAACATGCATAGCCGCATGGAACCCCATCTCCACCATGATTTCTTGCCATTTCAAATACACCCCTCTGCCTTAAGGACAGACCCCACAGAAGCCTAAGGATCCTACTTTGGGAATGACTCTCTTAAAGCAATATGCAGTACAGTATATTTCTTGATGTGAAAAAGTTCACCAATGAGAACTTCACTGTAGTTTTGTGTCTTCTTTAGAACTGAGATACAATGGTGGAAGATAAATAAATTTATTATGGATGATATGTATCATGGATTAATTTTATCAGATGACAAGGGACTAACACAGATTAATGTATTTATGTCAATTGAGGTCAGACTTTGTCTGGTATTTTGTTATAACTGAACACATTAATATGATCAGGGCTTCACCATGATTTCTGTTCCATGTCGAAACCAACAAATGTACTGTTTTTAAGCACAACAAATTTTTATTGTAAAGTAAGAGCCTTAAAAGGAAGCAAGTGTTCTCAGGTACCAGCAAGATGATCACAGAAGTCTGCCAGTTGATAATTTCCCCAGAGAGTGACCCGAGACTCTCGCCTGAAAGAAGTCCAACTTTCCCATATGCCCTGCCCAGATGGTAACTGTGGAAAAGACCAGACTGACTAACAGGGCACTAGAGACAAAGCAAATGGTGGGAGCTATGAGTTAGAAAGAAGAGTTCGTAGCCAGTTAAACCTTGCTGATGCTGGCTCACACCCAGCAGGTTAATTCAGAAGCAGTCAGGCAAGCCGACACCTGGGTTCAGAAGTATCTGTCACACCTGCACCTGTCCTCTAATCTCTGAGCTTCAGGTGACTTGAGCAAGATCAGCCAGGAAAGCCACGCAAAAGAGACAAGGAATTGAAACCTGGTCTCTTAATCAAGTGGTCCAGCTATTTCTCTTGACCTCTCTGATAACTGCTTGTTTTTACTGTTAACTATTTAAATAATCAATTTCAGAATCCAAATTCTGTGGAATATTTTTTTTTTCATGTTTAGTGGCATTGCATGGGAGGAGAAACAAAGTGATAAAAGTGATAATAATAAAAAAAAAGGTAAGGCTTGAAACAGCCAACTCGACACACAGGTTTCCTGACAAAGATAGTTTTTCTGAGGCACATTTTCACAAAGTGGCCACCCAATGGCACTTTAAAACAACTCTGGCATCCATTTCAGACTGGACATGTCTCCCTAGCCTTCCACGCCCCCACTCAAAACTACGAGAGCGTGGCTTTGTTCTGCCACGGCATACTCCCAAAGCCACAAAACTCTTCTATTTCCCCTATTTAGCTGTGGCATTCTCTTTTTTTTTTAGGCAAAGTGCTTCATTATTTGAACAATCTGTTTCTTACTACAAGTGTCATTTTTTTTCACTTATGCGTTGATAAGTCTTAGAAAGACTGGACAACAAGATAATTCCATTTCTTTTCTTAAAAAAGTATCCACAATGAGGAACAAAATAGCCTGTCATTAGCACTGAAATCCTATAATTAGAAGAAAATACCACTTATACAAGCTTTTTTATAGTTCACCCTACAGTATGAAAAAATCTTCTATTTCCCTCCTAGTGTTTTGTTAAAAGCTTTTAGATACCAGAGTTCTAATTGCATTAATCTTTCAAATGGTCTTCGACAAATTACTTTGTATTAGGGGTGTTAAAGCTATAGAGATACCCAAGATAAGCCTGAACTAGTTGTGTTAGGTACCAGAAGCATTTACACTTACTATCACTGATTAGCCCTGGGGGAAAAAAAAACCCCTACCTGAAGTATGCTGTAATGCACAAAGCCACAGTAAGAGATCCTTTCAGCAGCAGTAATATTGTCTTTCATATAAGTAATTAATGCCTTTGAACTACGATGAAAACCCCTTTTGCTTTGAGATGCTTCATGAGAACATTCATGTTGTGCATCGTAAAGCATCTAAGCCAGATGTCACAAGCTGCAGGAAGGAAAGTTCTAGCTGGATACAAAGAAAACACTTTTCACAGTGTAAGTGGTGAAAACACCTGGCATAGGTTGCCCAGGGAGGTTGTGGAGCCTTTACCCTTGGACATATTTAAAACTCAACTGCAAAAACCCCTCAGTTGCCTGAGCCAACCCTGAAGTCAGTCCTGCTCTGGGCAGGGGCTTGGACCAGATGACCTCCAAAGATCCCTTCCAACCTAAATTGTCCTGTGACACTCTCCTAGCTGATGCAATAGGCTTGGACAGATGGAAAAGGAGACTGGGATATCCATTAGCCTCAGACACACTAATGGTCAACAGGACTTCTGGCTATCGACTGTTTTGTGTCTTTTTTCCTCTTTTGTTCCACTTTCCAAGAAAGGCATATTGAAGCACAGCTTATTCTTCAAATTGTATGAAACAGCAAAAAAAAAAATCAAACATCCAGTGCAACCTCTTAAAATCACTTACAGGAACTTTTGCTGACTTCTGTTAAATATAGAACTGAATTAATCCAAGCAGAAATGTCTACTGAAAAGACCAAGTTTACCTAACATGAACAAACATGGGGCGTATCAGACCAGATCTTAACTGACCAGAAACAGAGAATCTGAGTAACAGAAGCATAAGCTGCACACTTTCTTTGCTAATCTGAGCTACCTTTTCATGTATTCCTTCAAAGTTAACACAACATGGCTACACTCCCTTTTTTTTTTGTTTAAAAAAATCCAAACAAATGATGTAGATCTCCATGGACCTTCCCACATGCTGGTGTAACAAAATCACTACTACTAAGCAGCAGCCAAAAATAAAAGTCATAGAGGTTGCTGAATGGTATAGCACAAACCTTGTATTAAAAAGAAAGAAAGGAGCACCCCAGGAGATGCTATGGCCTGAAGAAGGACACTTACAGCATTTAGCCCACAGAGCTGGTAGCAACCCATGGTGACGACCACGGTAATGACCTGCCATCGCACAGTGTGGGTTCTCAGGAGCTGAAGTATTGACACTAACTTGGTGTTTCTTTGGACTCGAGACTCTGCCAAAACTTCTTCTACTTCTTGAGACACGTCGTCTTTCCCAAGGAAGGTCTGAAATGCTACAAAGGAGATGTACTTTAGGCCAGACACTTGACTCTATGTGCATTTATAACAGACTTGTTTCATAGAAAGGGAAACATGTGACAACAAACAGGAGACATACATGGGCTACAACTTAATTTTTCTGCCAACAACATCATTCTGCTCTGGGTATGATCTGGCTCATCCCTGCAACTGGTCTCAGAAACTGCAACAAGAATATAAATTATGTTGCACCCTACCAGATCTCTCCTTATATTATTTCATATATAATACAGCCTAAGGTCCAGTGTGGAGTAAAAACCCTGTGTAATCTGAAAAAACGGTTTAATAGCAAAGCAGTTCTGAACAGTATTTGACTTGGCTATTTTTGCAGCCTAACAACATAGCAGACTTTGTTGCTGGAGATACATTGAATAGAGATGTAGTAAGATGTAAAAACATACCTAAGTCTGGTAAACTAAGAAAAGGCAGACATTTGAAAGGAATAGCTATTACTCTTCATATTACCTCATTTTTACTAGCATATAGACAAGAATTTACTTTGTCAAGATGATGCAGTTCAAGACTTTCTTTTTGTCAACACTGGAGACAGGGGAGTGAATTTACCTGGCAAATGTAAGCAAACAACCAACCTCATCTCCCCAGAAAAACATACCATTTAGTATTATATTATTGCACATCGATGACTTACTGAGATATCCTTCCATTGTGACTAATAAAAGCTTTCCATCTCACACCTCCTCCAAGAGGTACTACAAAAGAGATACCTCCTAACAGAGGTGGTGTATCTCCACCAACCTTGTTTTACAGATAGCGTATACGCCAATGATACTTTCGTCATAATCTTATGAACATATCCCAGGGGTTGGCTTTTCAAGAGACATTTAAAATGCTCATCATCTTGGAATGACTGCAGAGAAACAATTACTTTACACATACCCCTGCAACAAAGCTTTGTGACCCAGCAGGATGCTAACTCTAAAAACAATCCTTTACACAGCAGGTCACTTAAATTGTTCTTTTTTTATTGAGTAAGTTGATTTAGTTCTCCTAAAAGCCAAATAAATTTTTCTCTTACCCACAGTTTTGCACAGTAGTGCCTATAAATAAATGACCTTCAAATTTTTCAGGAAGTATACATTCTTTTGGGTTACAGGAAGGACTTGGATGGTCAAGAAAGCCAGAGACACTGACTAGTCATTGTTAAAATACCTGGACTCCACGTAAGTTTTTGAAGTTACAAAATTTTAACTTTACCCAGTAGCTGAAAAGGCCGAGTAGAGACATTTCAATGTTGTGAGGGAGAGGTCACACAAATGAATCGGTGGCCTCCCCGCAGCACCCCTCTGTCCCTTTGGCGAATGTGCAACACTGCACACTCTGCCTGGCTCCCAGTCTGGTGGTGCGGGGAACTAACTCAAGCTCTGGGCCAAGATTTTCAGAGGCAGTTAGTACTTCTACTGCATTTTAATGGACCCTATGTGACTCTGCTTAACAAGAAGGATGATTTTTTTTTTAAAGGATGAACACTGACCACCTCTGGGTGTTGAGTCAATTCATAACATTCATTTGTTCTGATATCCGGTTTCTCTCTTGGGAGAGGAGAGGTCAGAAATTTTTAAATCCCTCAGAAACAGCGTAAGATTTATCTTTTCACACAGGCCTTACAATCAGAAATGAGTTAAATTCGGACCTCAGAACCCAGAATTTAAGCTGCTGAGTTTTGTCCTTGTGCCACTGCCTGTTTATTATTATTAAATGACATGCTAAACACTCATTAAAATGAGTGTGATGTATTTAAAGACACCAATAAGAAATGTAAAATTAGAACAACGTGTGCCTATGGCATGTTAAAGTCAATGTCTCACACTTAAATTACACTTTCCTCAATATTATTAGAGCACTGATAAAAAAAAAACCTCAGATAAAGATGAGAACGACCAGACATATATCACCATACACTTCTTTGAAAAGATTCTCTCAGATTTTTAAGCATCTGCTTTATCCGTGTAAATTAGGTCAGTGCACAATTTTCTTTTATATTTACTGTCCTTAGAATCCTTGGCATTACTGTAGGGCACACAAGTCAAAAATATAGGTGCAGTCAAGTAAAAAGAAAGCAATCTGTCCTTTCTGCACAAGGGAGCTTGCTGTATTTCTAGAGAAACGAGGAAGTAAAAAACTGCAATTACCAAAATTACCAAGTACAAGCCAAGAAAAATATAGACACCTGCTTTCTTTTTCTTCCCTCCCTGGTATTAGGACCAGAGAGGTAAATGCCACGAGGAAACTTTGACGGATACTTAAAATTATCAACAAGTCAAGAAACGCTAAGAAAATGATATGCTATACATGCATAGTTTTGAGTAGACAACACTCATTCTTCTTGGAAAAACACATTTTCCTGCTACTCAACACATCTTCAATTTTCTTCCATTAACAGTTTTTCAGTACAGTAAGAATCACAATTTTATACATAATTAATGTGGAAATAAATTCTGCATTAGCAGGGAAATGGGAAAACTCAAAGGTCTTTCAGTGTGTGATGTTCAATTCTGTTAATTTTACATTTTAAACCCCTGCATTATTGCACTGAGAAGCACAGCAGTCGTTCATCTCCCTGCTGCAATGACTCATTTCCCTCTGTGACTGGCTGCTTCTCTCTATAAGGAAGTCTTATTTTCATGTCATGCTTAAAACCATCTAAGGAGTTACAGTTCTAGCAACTTTTAGACCTTTCCCAGATTTCTTTTTAACTCCCTTAGATCAGAGGGTCCTAGATGCTCAGCTTTCAAATGTCAGGACACTGCCTTTATAAATAGCAAAAGAAGTGGATGGTTGCAGTCAAAGGGAAAGCAGCTAGGAAACCCTTCCGTTTACACCACCAGTTTTATTCATCTCAGCTAAGTGAAGGTGAAACATTTGAAAGCAGTTCAAAGGTCTGAACGCATCAGTCGGCACTGTCTTTAAAATGAATTAGGCCTTTAAATTAACTGAAGATGGACACTCAAGAACTCAACTATATGGGGAATTATTAATTCTTTTTCCACTGTAGTACTTCCAGGGCTGTGCGAAGAAAGCAGTCGTTATCGTAAAGACTGAATTAACATGTAAACTTTGAGAAGTCATTTTAAAGGATCAAAATGCTATTGTGTGGTTTATAGAATATAGCCAGCCCCAGGCAAGAGGAGGCAGAAAGAGAAGTGGTCACAAATAGTACTTTGGGCTTATGCTTTTAAAAACTAAAAAAACACCCAAAACCCAAAACAAACAAACAAACAAAACACTGCATGAGTATTATTGTCATCTGTTTCCCATGGACACGTTCACTTTCACTTCACTGATATTAAGTATATTAAACCCAGTGTCTTTAACATGAAACGTTCTCTAAGCTCTGCTTAAACAGCATCTTCTTTGGCAACCGTGGGGGACAGAATACTGGGCTGGATGGACCCAGTCAGGCATCTCCTATTAATGCTGGCTGCTGTTCCAAGTGGCGGCACACATATGGTAGACATGTGCCTCGCTGTTTGCCTCAGCACTTGCATGAAGTTCACCCAAGTTCAATGATTTTGAATTGGATATGTAGTAATTTCCCTGTAGTAACTTCATGTCAACACAAAAATATTAGGCAAAATGCAAATACAGGTATTTTCATATACCCCTAATTTTATTAGAGTACTGAATAGCCAGAATAATAATTTAGATGTACCTTGCTAGAAGAATTTTAAATAGCTATTTAAATCTAGCAAAATACTAATTAACTACTAGCACGTAGCATAGCAAAGTTTAAGAATAAATCTCAAATTTGCTATTCCAATTCAGTAAATATAACTGCAAGCAAAAGGCTTTAGGCTTTTTGGGTGTGTCACATCCTTCTCCTAAGTAAAGGAACACACAGATCTTCTGTGAGTTATTATCCAGTTTGGGATTACATCTTAACCTGTTCTTACGTCTGGTTTCACAGACCATCAATACAAAATAGGCCTGTTCAGGTTCACTTGAAACTAGCCAACATGTATAGGTAAAGCAAAATATCTACATGCCACCCTGAAATAATGCAAGAAGCTGTAAACCCAGTTGTGTCAAAGGTGCAGTGAACCAAGTATCCTTTGTAAAAGACAGGAGGTTTAAGAAAAGTTTAAACCAAAACAGGCACACCACGATCACTCCAGCTTTTGGCAATCAGCAACCACCCGAGATGGAGCCTCTACCATAAGCCAGTAAGTGTAGTAGTCATGGCTGTCTCTTCCTTTCCAATAAACACAGCTTATAATGCTTGGAGACATACAAAAACCACAGATAAGCAAAAATAAGTCATATATATCCTTGTTGTCAGTCATAACAATTTCATTTAAATCACTGGATTTGCAGCAATTTGTTCCTGCCGTAACTTTGGTTTTTATCTCTTTTCTGTCCATGTGCACCCCATGAGGAGCTTTGTAAAAAATTAGCTACCTGCTTTTTTAAAATCGGGAATGGCCTTGCTCTTTTATCACATCAAAAAGTATAAACTCTAATCCATCTTTCTAAGAATTTAAATCTATACTTTTTGTTATACCTCTTGCAATGCTTCTTTCATAAGAATGGACGTTTTAATGTATGACTGAACATACTAGATGAACAGATTTTGTAGGTCACCAAAAGATGCTACTGTAACATTTTATCTATTTGACCCTAAAAACATAACAATATTCTTGTTCTCTGGCAAGCTGGGATGCCAGCTGAATTCCACTATTGATTTACTTGACCTGCTACTGTAGCTGCAGCAAAAATGCAGGTTTCCTCTTTGTAACAGTATTCTTCAAAAGAGACATGTCAACTCTCCCACTGGAAATGTTTATAGCCAATGTTGTTAAGTCATAAAAATGTTCTGTTTTATCACACTACTACTACTACTGGTTTTATTTATTTTGCATCATTGCCACAGTCACGGATCAGGGGTCCGCTTGGCTGGCAACTGGTAGACAACTGATGTCAAATTCCTGTCTTACTGTCCTAGAGCTTAGATGGTAAAGTGCCTGATGTAATTATAGCAGCAGCCTTTTCTTTTTCTTCCCGTTTCTATTCCTGTTACCTCTTTGCTCCCACTGCTCTCTAGCAACTGAATAACAGTCTCCTTCCAAAGTCCTTCTCCTCAATCATTTAAATACCCATTTCTCCTCCACTGTCTGGTGAGAATTAAGAACAATCACACCAGTTAAATGCTAGGCATTTTTCTCCCTTCTGTTCTTACCAAGAGAGGAGAATGTCAGTTATGGGACCTTGGAGGGGAGCTGGGATGGTTCTACCCTCTCCCCATTAATAGACCTTTATCTTCTTGAACAAAGCAAGTTTAAAGATTGTGCTGTTGGTACAGTCAACCATTCTCCCCACGCAACACATGAATCAATTCTCCCACATTCACCAGTGAGATAGCTCAGCTCCTCTCGGTCTCAGGGAGTTGGATACAGGATGGGGACCTCTGGGAAGACAAGCAGAGCTCAGCTGTTAGCATTGCTTTCAGCAGCAGACAACTGCAAGTCAGCCATGGCGTCTGTACGGCTGATCAGCCAGACACTGGCTCAAACTCAGCCACCCACAGTGTGCACCGTTTGCACTGCTAGAAAGGGGAAAGCACGGAATCGCGTAGGTCCCCATTAATGGAGCTCAGGAGACACCACTCATACGAGGCCTCACTACTCCTGTGCTCATGGAGTAGCTTCTCTCATGGTGGTGTGGTTTATGGTCGCACATGATGCCTGCCTTCTCTAACCTTATCCCTTCTCCTTTTTCATAACTTACAGAACACATTTTGGTCCTTCTCCCTTTCAGTCTCTTATCTGCCACTTAAAGACATCATGATCTTTTACACCTCTGCCAAAAAAAAGAGGATGAGGCCACTTGTATTTTGGTAGTTATAGTCTGGTTATCTCCTGAGGACAGAAAAGGAGGAGATGAAAGCAGGAGCAGATCTTTAGGGAAACCCAATGACCTATATTACCCCACTGGATTTTTATTGCTCTACAATAATTAGGAAGATTAATGTTGTCATCTCCATTTTAGAAGCTTTGACATAGACGTACATTTTAGATTATTTTATATAGTGTAGTCTTCTGCCTTAAATACAGCAGACCTTTTACAAATAACAGTTTTATATTTCACCAACAAGATGTAATCCACAGTGAAATGCTTATCTGCATGAATAGCCTTGATCTGTTAGGGGAAAGAAAAAGGATTTAGTCAGAAGAAAGACTTGCACATTTCTGATATTAATATGCACATTTAACCTAAGAGGCAAGTAATTCAAAAGCTTTACTGTAGTCATCATTAAAATGGAGAATACCGCATTGTCATTATATGGCTTACAAGAGTAGATTTTTTTTAATAACCCACAAACTCTTCTGGTCTCCCAGATACTAAGGCTTTTCCTCCCCCATTTCTGCAGATAGTGCTAACATCCAGGTGATTTTTTCCTGATTTTTGATGCACAGTTATTCACCCTCCTATTTAGTGCATTCCCCTCCCCACCTGCTTTCATTATTCCACTGCATTACTCCAGATACCCGAAACTTGGCTCACGTCTAATCTGGATTTCTCCACATACCCTGCAGTGTGGAGGAAGGCTCCAAACCCCCCATGCTGGTCTAACATCACAGGTGTCCTCTGCCCAGTCATTCCATGAATCAACCAAACTCCTTCCCCACCTATCCACATGCTGAACAGAGATCCAAAGGTACTCTTGCTTACAAATCTACATTAGGAGAGGGGCAATTACAAAGGATGTGCAATGGTAAGAAAATTGCTTGTGTTCTTAATATAAAGTATCTACATGCCTTATTATGAAGCATAACACAGAAGTGTAAGATGATATGATCTATGCTGCCTTACACGTGGATTTTATGAACTCCAAAATTATGTCTAAGAATCACCCTTACCTATTTTGCACCTGTTATCCTACAGGCTACCTTGCCTGTGCAACAAGGTGGCCAATTCTGGAAGCATGGCTGCTTGATAGGCAAGGAACGGGAGGGAAATTCAGGGGGATGTACACACTTCACTGTCCTACAGTCCTTTGCAAACCTCTGACTAGAATCATTGGTCCCTAGCTATTTTGAAAGCTCTGTAAACTACACTCAAAATGAGTTTCACTCTGTACTACAACATATCTCAATATTAATTTTTTCAAAAAATTTGATTTTCCAAAAGCTTCTATTGACAAGCAGTTAGTTTGAAAATTTTTTTATATTCAGCCTCCTCTTTTTTTCTCATAGTATCTAAATTTATAGTCTTTAAGGGGGCTCATAAAAGCCACATTCTCGTAATCAGAAAGCCAATTGCTAAAGCTCATTTCCCTTCAACTACCAAATAAGGTGTGGGTAACTTTGCTCGCCTGATGTCTTCTCCAAAATCCACCTCCAATGCTTCTAGATTAACTTTCAAATCATTTCAGAACACATATGCTGAAAACATCCCAGACTGCATTTGGCACATTACCAGAAACAGTAAGTGGTGTGAATTTCAAGGCAGGTGGTGTTATTTTACTGCCAATTTTTTGACAATTTTTAAAGTCTACCTATAAGAGGCCCAGCTTCCCTGTCAGTGCTGAGGTTTCCAGGTACTGTGGCAGGATTTCCAATAGATCCCTGTAAAAAGTGTGACATTATGCAATAGCACTGCAGATACGGACTCTTTGGCAGCCGTAGCTCTGGAAATATATCTACAATTTTATCAGATAGAAATGAGCCAGTTTAAACTTGGCACCCAAAAGTGTTTCCTCCCAGCCCAGCCGTGGTGCTGCTGAAGTTACTACCCAACAGCGAGCCCCAAGCTGCTCACCACTGCATCCCTGCAGGATGCTCTGACCACAGCTGGCAGGCAAGCCCTTTCCTTCACAGTCCCTGGAACAGCTGTTCTCTGCCTCAGCAAACCTCTGCTGACTCTGTAAAGCTGAAGAATTCTAGCCAAAGCCTTATTACTTTTGCACTTTTTTTAAAAATAACACTGAACTGTATCTCTGTCTGAGGCATTTACAGAATTTTTCATTCAACACCAAACTGAGACAACATGGGAGTCTCTTCATTAGTGTGCCACTTCTATTTCAGTGTTCATTGGAACAAAGGCCAGTTTTTCATTTCATAGTAGAAGAAACAGGATAGAGTGAGTTGCATTAATTTCACGCTAAAAGATTATTAAATTTCAGTTTCAGGGGCTGATTCACACTTTGCAAGTAATTTTGCAAGCAACTAGTTAGTGACTGAAAAAAAAGTGTTATATTCAAATGAAGATTTTAGGAATAATTTTTAAAGCACAGTTATATTCTGCAAACATTTTGGTATTATAATCACACTCCTTCCTTCTTTGTACACTCCTGTTTTTAATGTCTCCCTATAATAAGCAAAAACAAATTTTCAGCATTCTCTCAGCCATAATGTGATGATATATTGGAACTTAAAACCGACTGTAGTAATTTTACTGGGGCAGAGTATACAGCAGCTGTGATCACACAAGCAAATTCTTTTATACATAGAACCTAAAGAAAGAACAAAATATTCTGGTCTGTGAAACTGAAGCAAGCTATATGGAAGCACTGGAAATTTTCAGTTAAATAAGTGTATGAGGTTTTTATTAGATCTACAAAAGTTATTGAATTACAGAAGCTCAGGGTCAAACACAGAGACTACTGAAAAAAACCCCAGGAACAGAATTGGTGGTTTTGTTAGCCAAACTGCAAAGACTGTAGATAAGGGAGAGTCATGAAGACTCCAAAATGAACCTTTCACTCCCAAATGAACCCTGTATGTAGTGGCTGATGCACAATAGCAGGATGATTTGGGTAGGTTTGTATCACCACGCATAATGCTATATAGGTTACTTTGTTGGGGAATTTATTAAAAAAATCAAAGCAACAGTTATATTTACACACACAAACAAAAAAGGTGCCAGAAAAATAATTGCCAAGAGAATCTCTCCTATTGGAATATTCTGCTATTACTGTGATATCACAATTACATTCCAGCCTGCATCCCTGCAATAAACAACCTTTGTTGCAAGAAAGTAACACATTGTACCTTTTTCTGCCTTGCTCGTGTTATGTTTTTCAAGTAGGAGGTAACGAGGACTTTCAGGAAGAAAAGGCAGAATCATGACTTGTATCAGTGAAGGAACAATGATTGCTCCAAATAAGTAAGGCCACCGAGGTTCCTGCAAATGGATGCAAACATAAGTCAGTAATACTCTCTGATAGTGATACTAGGAGTAAAAATAGCTTTGATGGGAAACGCTGTAACTTTTCATCATTCAACATATTGTGTGAGTGAGCAGAGTGATGTCTTCTGCCTGAGCTTAGTAAGCAGTTTGAACACTTCCCCCACAGACCACCTTACTCAAGGGCCAAGGAAGACAGAATTCAAGCCATCAACTGAGAATGAAGAGACACAGGGAAGCTGGAAAACAGCAACACATAACATGTTTTCCCCTTCCTTCAGCATCAACAACTATACATGTAAAATATGACGTATACTCAAATGTGTATTCTACACGTCATCCCCACTCCCAGTAGTATAACACTCATTAGCTTTAAGAAACAGTACATTATTTTCATACAGTTACATATACCTGCATGTTGTCTCTTAGTCTAATCTAATTGATCTAAAAAAAACCCCAACCACCATATATATATGTTTGGCTCAGTCCTCTAATTGTTATAGTATGGGTAAAATCCTGATAACACTTCAGTTAAGCTGCAGTTTAGCACAGTTTTGTGGTTCTCTGTGTAATGTAGGTAGCGACCATTCAGCATTTCACAACTGCTGGGAATGAACCAAGTTGGGCTGAGGTCTCATCACAAGCCTCTTCTAATTGGCAAAACCCAACATTTGCCTTACAGGTACAACTAATACATAGGTGGGCAGTTTTCACTTCCATTCAGAAAAGAAGAGATATAGAGTTCAATGCAATTAGAATGAAAGACAGCTATATAATTTAACAAGAAAAAAAGGTACCTGGCTAACTGACGTGAGGTTGTCTTTATGAATGTTTTCTCTTGTAGCCAATGATTCCACCTCTTAAGCTGGCTTCCATGCTAACCTAAGCATAAGAAATGGGTTTCGCCTATCCTCCTGCCCAAAATCACGGGACCTTAAAGAATTCCTTTGGTTTTATGGTAGCATAACTAAGAATAACACATGATACTGTTTCCCACTCCGAATTAGCTAACCTAGCTCAGATGTTCAAATGAAACATCGACAGCCCTGTTCCCAAGTCCATGAAATAGAAATTACTTTTTCTATTGCCTGGCAAGTGATCATCTGGAAGCGTCCAGCAAGGACCTGAAACACGACAGCAATCTGCAGCATCCGCACCAACACAAAGTACCGATGACCCCTCTCTGGCAAGTCCCCCATACAGAAGCCAGGCAGTTTTAACCTGCCAGAGCTCCACTGCGGTGTAGGTGAACAGCACAAGGTGTTGCACTATCCAACACTATTTATATGAATCTACTCAACTGCGAGCAGATTTCAGATACAACTTGACTTTGATAATTTTCTTTGAAATCAACTGGAACAAAGTTGGTAACATCCTCAAATGAATTAATTATTTAAAACCATCTATAGAGGATGACCTGAGCAAACCTCTTTCCGGAAAAGTCTAGGAAAGGCAGTAGAGAGCTCATCTAGCTCTCTGGGCTTACTCTCAAGACCCAATACTCTAAAGTAGCTGAAGGAGAAAGGTGCAAGCAGTATTATTGTCTCCTGCAAAATGGCCCTCGATCTGTCCATGTTCTTAAGATACCTTCTGTTCCAATTGAATGCCAAGATGAAATTTTCTAGTCGTCTTCTCCAAGTTCAGCATTCATCTATTTAATTCAATGCTTTCTAATCTGAGACTTGGTTCTTAATTGAAAAGCCTGCTGAGACTTCAGTGGGCCTACTGTTCAGGCATCACGTCTAGCACATTTTCAAAAGCTTGGCTAGATCAAAAGCAGACTGCACTGCATACTGGCTGATCAAGCTCCAAGTGGCACCGGGGGTTTGGATCCTGTCCCTCCACCAGAATGAATCTATCCACTCAGAGCCCGCATTTCCCTAAACAGAGCTGGATAAATTCTATTTCAATATAATTTTTCACAGTCAAATCAAAGGTCACAAGCCCCCAAACTATTTTCTGTGGATAGCTTTTATTTTATATTCTCCCACTTCAGCAATGCCTAAAACACAATGTACTGAATGGTATGGGATGTAATCCAAGCCCCAAGCCTGAACTAGGGCCTGAGATAACTGAATAACCCCCTCCTAATCAAACTTTTCACTTGCTCTTTAAGTGACTGAGGGTTTTGGTTTTTTTAAAACAAAACAAAACAAAAAACTCCTGGGATGGGAAAACAACTTGAGAAAGGGATTTTTGCAAACAATTTAAAGCTCGAGGTTATCAGTCTTCCCAAGAACCTCCATTACATGAAGACTTCAAAATACTATTTCTTCATTCCTATTTTTTTTCTTTTAATGCAGTTGAGTGGAGAACTTTTATCTAATATAAGAGAATTGAGTGGTTAACAATCTATAACAAAATTATATATAAACAAATGAACCTGAATCTTATTTTAAAAACTAGAAAATTAAACTAAGGTTAAGACTTTAAGAACAGTTAATCACATAAACAAAGTAGGTACCTGTTTGTAAAGAATAACTTAAGAAAACAGGCAGTATAACTCATCAGTTTCATTCTATGTCTGTCTGGAATAATTTCCTATAATATAAACACACCTGATATGTACCATATAAAAAAAGTTTATATGGCATTAGAACTTTTTACAATACTCTAGATAAAAACCTTACTCTTGATCTGCACATCATATTTTCTGTAGTTTTTTTCCACAATGTCAAATGCACTTCTTAAAGAAAAAAAGTATCCTTCGTATTTTGTTATTATTAACATTCTGCCAACCTATGGAGACTTATAGAATAAGCTTTCACCCCTTTAAAAGTCTCCCATAGTGTATGGTTTTTCAGTTCGTCACATTGCTCTCAAATAACTTTTCTGAAAGTGTTATTTTAAAAAAGCTATGAATGAGACTGAACCTCTGAACTTACCCATCACAATAAATAACAGACCCTGACAGTATAATGAAAAGCCTTCTATTTTCACCACGAGACACTGAGCTTCCTTAATTTCCTCTATGAAAGATTTCTGTTTTACTTTTTATTATGCTAACTTTTAAAACCTTAAGGTAAAGAGTCATAAATATGCTCCCACTTGCCATTGCTGGCATGAGTTGATCAGTAAGTCACTGAAGTCAATGCAAACTTCTCCATCCATTTCAAAGGTTTTTGGGTGATGCCTATTCAACCCTATAGAACACATGTTCTACTTGCTTTTCTCTTAATTTACATTATCCAAGTTCAAATTCTTCATCCCACTACAGAAAGGAAATAGGAGCACTAAAATGAGTATAAAAGATCCATTAAAAATTGCAGAAAATCAAGCTGAACTAGACCCTATAAAGAAAATTAAAAGAAGCAGGGAAAAGGAGGGTTCCCTAACCTCTTTAAGAAGGAATAGGACAGGATACAAACTGGGACAATGCTCAGAAGCAATAATAAGGTAAAAGCAAAAGACAGTGTAGGTATGACTTAGAAGACATATTAACACTTTGCTTCAGTTGTCATCAGTAAGGAGAAGCGCACAGGCACTTCTGAGAGAAATGAAAACAACCACATCCCATTTATCTCAGGAAGAACTTAAGAGAGCATTAAATATTTTAATTACAGGGGACATGACTCATCACCTGCTCAGAATCAGTACAAATAACATGTCAAGATGGTAAAATTTTAATTTTAAACTGTCACATTATGGATATTTGCTTAGGCTGGAGCACGAAAAAACTGGCTTTGATCTATTTACAAAAGACAGTTAAATAGTAGAGCAAGTTTGACAAGCACAGACTCATTCAAAGGTTGATAAAATAAAGTGCAAAGCTGCAGAAATACAAGGGGCAGGGGGGAGGAAATGGATAATTCACGACATGGATTTATCAACTGCAAATGAGACAAGAATACAGTTACCATGCAAATGTTACCATGTCAGAGAATCATCAGCTAAAATGAAGAAAATGGAACTTACTGTAACAATTAAAAGGTGGAAAAGAAACTGACATAGGGAAATGTCAACAGGCACTGCTGACAACTATTGGTCCATATGAAGCTCAATAATCTATTTAAGCACCGGTTACATTTAGTGTTTTCACTAATTAGGAAGATTTTGATAAACTTTGAAGACACTTTCAACACAGAAAAGGCTAAGAATGTACACATAGACATAAAAATTTTAAAAGGGAGAACTGAATTGTTGACAGGGTCATACAACAGAGGTGGGAAGAAGTGCTGCACTGCCCTGTATGAGGGCACTCATTTTTGGGAAGATCTAGCAAGGTCAATTAAGTATCCAGTACAACATGTATGACAGGATCAAAAAGTGAGTAAGGAAATACATGATTGCCACAGGCCCTACTCTCTCTCTCTCTCTCTCAATAATTTTATTTATTTATTTAAAAAGCATGATCTGGACAATCCCTGAGCCCAACTGCCCCAGGGCATGCTTCCCGCATTGCTGTCTCCTGTCCATTCCAGAGCCACAGGGAAATTACAGCACCCCAAACGCAAGCCCCAAACACCTCCTCCTAGGCAGCAGCCTGCATATGGGGTAGCACAGGGCACTGCCCAGAGGTCTCCAGCCCTGCTTTGCATCCCAGTATAACAGCCACGCTGCCTCGCAGAGCTATCGAGGGCTTCTTTAGCTTTACTGCTTGAAAGGTGCAGGAGATCGTATCAAAATAAATACTCACTCTCCCTTTTTCTCATTCAGTGCACAGGATGAATTGTGATCTCTCAGTGAGCATGTCTATTTACCAGTCATTATTAAATAGTCACTATTTAAATATTAATTCTGGAACTAATTCCTGGGGGGGGTGGGGTTATGATGGGTTTGCTACAGCACTGAACACTTTACAAACAGCGATGATTTTTTTTTGTGTAATACCTTTCTTAAGTAAAATGATGTATTTTAGCCATTTTATATGTGGGGAGTGAAGAGACAAAAGCCTCTTGCATCCAATGCAAAATACTCAGAATGTCCGGGAACTAGTGATTTGGCAGTCTCTCCTTTTTCATGTTCCTATAAGAAGCAGGAACACATTTAAAACTTTAGTTTGGCAAAATACAATCTCACACACACAGCTAAAAAGCACTACATCTAGTATAATTTCTAGATGCCTTGGAGCATCTTGCCTTGCTTCCCACTGCAGGCCCATAAGGATGCAGGTCTCTGGGGTTTTCTGTGTCACATCTACCACAGGGACATCTAAAGTACCCTAGGGCATCAAAATGATACTATATGCTTATGTTCAAGCAATTGAATCTTATCCTCTTTAGTAGAGACTTGGCACAAAAACTTTGTATCAGAAATATTCCATTTGCCACACAAAAAAATCACATCCCTGCTCAGAACAGACTGAGTAGACTAACTTCGGTGTGCAGAGCCAAGAAGACTGCACAAGGCCAGCATTTCTCTGTTAAACTGTTACGGTGACACATAAAATGCTCCTAAAGGTAAAGGACAACCTCACCAGCCTGGGGCCAAGGACTGAAAAAGCATTGAGATGGAACTAATTTTTTAGCATTAGAACTGTCTTTTCTTCCTTGAGTCAAGGGTATGGCACAGTGGTGATGACCATGAGGCAACTGAGAAATGAGTACTTCTGTATAGAATCATAGAATAGAATCATAGAATCATTTAGGTTGGAAAAGACCTTTAAGATCATCGAGTCCAACCATCAACCATGCCCACTAAACCATGTCATGAAGTGCCCTGTCTACATGCTTTTTGAATACCTCCAGGGATGGTGACTCTACCACTTCCCTGGGCAGCCTGTCCCAAAGCCTGACAACCCTTTCAGTAAAGAAATTTTTCCTAATACCCAATCTAAAGCTCCCCTGCC
>VYZV01033088.1:130976-161996 GCA_013401275.1 Pandion haliaetus
ATAAGGTCTCCCCTCAGCCTCCTTTTCTCCAGGCTAAACAACCCCAGTTCCCTCAGCCGCTCCTCATAAGACTTGTGCTCCAGGCCCCTCACCAGCTTGGTTGCCCTTCTCTGGACACGCTCCAGCACCTCCATGTCTTTCCTGTAGTGAGGGGCCCAAAACTGAACACAGCACTCAAGGTGTGGCCTCACCAGTGCCGAGTACAGGGGGACGATCACTTCCCTGCTTCTGCTGGCCACACTGTTTCTGGTACAGGCCAGGATACCCTTGGCCTTCTTGGCCGCCTGGGCACACTGCCAGCTCATATTTAGCTGACTGTCGACCAGGACCCCCAGGTCCTCTTCCACTGGCAGCTTTCCAGCCACTCTTCCCCAAGCCTGTAGCATTGCCTGTAGCACCCCCAAGCCTGTATCTCAGGCTTCAGACCTGAAGACACATAAGGTGCAGGACAACTACCTCTCTCTTACCTTCATTGTGCCACTCCAAACTCTGCTCTACAACTCCTCTGGCTGCAGAGGGCACGAACCTCCCCATCCAGCAGTTGCATCCCTACCAGATACAATTTTCTCTTTGCATGACCATTCCTGTAACCCACTTCTGTCGAAATATGTTTTAGTAACATTATTTACATTATTATACATCATATATAGCTACAAATTGCTTACCTTCTGGTTTGAAAGAGAGGCAACCCAGACAGTATGCGTAATTCACTTCTGTTCTGCACCCACATGGATATTTACTTTTATAAGTCACGACTACAGATATAGCTCTAATAACAAGATTACTCAAGTCTCAGTGTCTTCCCAGGTATTAAATAGTACAGAAAGTTACTAGACTTAAGGCTGTACAATCCTCATCTAAAATTCACAGAAGTCAGTGAGAGGTTTTTGTTACTGGGTAAACCACCTTTGGATCAGGACTTAAAACAGCCTTAAAAGTGGTTGGTATTCAAATCCCACAACCTTCTGTTCATTAAACTGCATGTTAGATCATGTTGTACGTATTGAGAGGGAGAATTAAAGGTGTCGGTTACAAGTTCCAGTGATGCTTTTTGGTCCATCTTTTTATTGGAGTAACAGCTAGCTTTTTACTGAACACTTAAATGGCACAATTTGTCTTCATTGTTTATTCATTTCTGAGAAAAGTAAAAATTTCTGAGAAAAGCAATGGGAAATGGTGAGCTTTCAAGTGGATTATCAGCAGCCAGCATATATACTTGAGCTTCTTTAGAAAGAAATATTAGAGGTATGTTGGTGCTATGCAAAACTTCTGACAAAACCTTCTTTCAGCTATGCATGTAGACTCAGGTTAACTTCCGTAAGTAATAAAACAGCAAATTAAAATAATTGAAGATGATAAGATTCAGTTCCTCAAACATGAGCATACAGTGTCATTTTGATGCCCTAGGGTACCTCAGATGTCCCTGTGGGACTGGCAGATGCAACACACACAACTCGAGACCTGCAACCTCCTGGGGCTGCAGGAGGAGGTGAAGCAAAATGCTTCAGGGCATCGAGAAATTACATTAGATGCAATTCTGTTTTTGTCTGATTATATTTTGCCAAAATGAAGTTACAAAGGTTAGACTAAGGTATATCAAAATTAAGAAAAAAAACTATTAAAAACGCCAAAGCACATTTGTTATTTTAAAAACAACTGGAACAGCTGAATATTTAATCTTTACACTTTTTTAATGGTGAAAGAGCTCTTAGATTTAAAAAAAAAATCTCATTCTGACATTTACTTTAAGTTTAAAAAGTCCCTCAAAATACTAATCAAGAATATACCTCCTGATTTTTCTTTTTGCCAGTGGTTTCAAAACTAAGAAACACAAGTCTAGAAAATACACCTTATTATTCAATACAATGACTGCAGGCTACCCTATGATGCTTGACCAATTTACCACAGCATTAATACCCAATTTGTAAAGGACAAATTTACATATGAGGACATGAATTTGCAAAAATGTGTGATTTTACAAAGGACAATGGAAATTAAAACTGAAATGTTAATCATCCAGAACCTTCAAAAAGGTTTAAATGGTGGTTATCTCCCCAGCACGTGAAGCACACTGGGAAGGAAGCCACAGGTCAAATCACTTTAGACTTATTGCTTAATAACAGATTTGTAAATATTATCAGATACTCAAGCACTAAGGAGATAGGCAAATCTAAAATGTTTACTTGCTCATAAATTTCTGAAGTTGAGTCCAACAAACACAAGGTAAGGGGAGGTTCATAGACAGATACTGCCTGTTACTAGGTCATCTGCAAAAGTGAAAAAGCCCACCCTTTTAAGACTGACAAAGAAGGAAAAAGTCAAACCTTAAATATATAGACAATATAAACAAATGCTGTAAGTTTAGTTACATATGTTAACTATGTTACAGTGGATCAGGAGAAAGCGGTCTAACAAATTATAAGCAACTCCTCTCAACTTCCATGGTATTTTGAAGTCTGTCTTTACTTCAGACCTGTTGAAGGACATCTTTCCATGAAAGCTTGTCTACTGCTTTTCCAACTGACCTAATTGAACAGAGTACTACTACATAGAAATCTTATCTTCTCAAGTTAGGTGGGCACTGTTTCAACTGTGTATGAGAAAGTAGTCCTTGCTGATGGTAAACTTTCACCCAAACATTAAGTGCTCTGCCATTAAGTCTGTTGTTCAGCAGTAAGTCTAAAAATAATATATCTATCTCCATATTTCTCTTTCTTCTATAACCATGCTTCTACTTCCACATTCAAACCCTCTCCTGCAGGATGTTCTCCTTCCCAAATGCAAAACTGCAACATGTGAATATTACATATCGTCAATCAGCCATGTGTTGTTCCTAAAACTTCAGGAATTGAAGTCTCACAGCACAGCTTTAATGGACTGAACGTCATTTGCAAATACGAACTCACAGCTGTTTTCCCATGCATTACTTAATGAGTTCTGTACAGAAAAGAGGTGAATAAATACCTTTGTGTCTGTCTGGGGGAACCAATAAAAAGTTGATTTATAATCTCCAGTAAATACATAATCTCAGCTGGTCCACAATAGATATAAACAAAATACCTCATTTAATGTCTCCATTACAAATGTATCAACACCCACCACATCCCACCAACAGGGCTGGTGTAACAGAGCAGACCTTCTCTTTCCACTGGTACTACTGAACTATGAATATGCAACAACCCAGAGAGTCCTGGCAGCGTTTCTGTACCGTTGTCAGCACCAAGACTGTGTATCTCTAGCCTGGTGGCTACACAGCAGCTTCCCTTGGCTGCATCAACTATTGGGTGAGGTGACTGCCAGGCCCCTGATCAGCAACTTGCAGCTTGTAATTAAGTGCAAATGCCTTAATAAATGACACAGAAATTGCCTCAGCAATAAGAAACTCTGTGCCTTATGTGTTACTGTGAAAAGATGAAGGAAATTTCCCACCCCTAGATAAAAAGGAACCAAGAGAATATTTTAAAAAGGATTGGCATCTTCAAAATCACTACCTCAAGCAATTCTTAATTGGCATGTCTGGTACCAGTTTGCAGGAAGCACAGGCAGATTTCCATCCAGATACACGTAATCAATCCAGGCTCAGAAAGGCATACAAACACCTGCTGATATCGGTGATTATCTGAAAAAGCACTGAAATGTTTTCCAGTTCTGGTTTTGTTTCTTTCTTTTCTCCCTGCCCCCCCGCCCCATTCTTTTCTCTTTTAAGATCATATTTAGAAGTTCTTTTCTTTGTAAGGGTGTTTTTCTGAGTTATTCTTAGCAGATACCATCCCCTTACAGATTTGAGCTGCCATTTACAAGCACCAACATGTCTCCTGTATCCTTAGAAGAAGTGTTAAAACACTCTTCTGGTAAGGCTCTAGCCTTTAATTCAGAGTTTTGCATTTTACTACAAGTATATAAAAATGTTTTGCTTCTGTGCTTTTAAGAAACACTGTACAAGCTCAGCAGACCACTGGAATGGCAGGGTCCAGGGTAACTTGGAGCCACCTTTTGCAACTCTGTCTCAATGGCAGAGCGTTCACAGGAGTACTTGAAACCACCTCCTCAAAATCTTGCTCCAAACTTAGGTGACTCCTGATAAAAAAAAAAAAAAAAAATTGGGAACCAGAATTGATGAGCCAGATTCCTAGTTTATTTTTTCCCATGTCCTACACTAATTTTTGCTCTTAAGATCTTACTGAAAACTATCAACTTACATACTACAATAGGCTCCACAAAGCATCATGTTTCTATGGATATAACCTCTCCCACTGAGCTCAGGTTTGACAGCCTTAGGAAATCACTCTTGAAAAGTTCAACACAAATACACCGAGATCTTTGCATTGTAAATTGTTATATACAATTCTGTGTACACTTAATATTTCATAGAATCACAGAATGGCTGAGGTTGAAAAGTCTCTTGGAGGTCATCTGGTCCACCCCCTCTGCTCAAGCAGGGTCACCCAGATCCGGTTGCCCAGGACCACGTCCAGACAGCGTTTGAGTATCTCCAAGGACGGAGACTCCATGACCTCTCTGGGAAACCTGTGCCAGTGCTTGGTCACCTTCACAGGAAAAAAACCCAACTGTTTTCCTGATGTTCAGAGGGAACCTCCTGTGTATCAATTTGTGTCCATTGCCTGTGGTCCTGTCACTGGGCACCAGAGAAAAGAACCTGGCTCAGTCTTCCTTACACCCTCCCTTCAGGTATTTTATACACATCCATAAGATCCCCCCTGAGCTGACCCTTCTCCAGGCTGAACAGTCCCAGCCCTCTCAGCCTTTCCTCAGTGCTCCAGTCCATTCATCATCTTTAGTGGTCCCTCTCCGGACTCTCTCCAGCCTGTCCACGTCTCCCTTGTGGACCCAGCACTCCAGGTGGGGCTTCACCAGTGCTGAGTAGAGGGGAAGGATCACCTCCCTGCTGGCAGTACTCCTGCTAATGCAGCCCAGGATACAATTCCCCTTCTTTGCCACAACAGCACATTGCTGTTCAACTTGGTGTCCACCAAGAACCCGGGTCTTTTCTGCCAAGCTGCTTTCCAGCTGGGTGTTACCCAGCATATATATCGGTGCCTGGGGTTGTTCCTCCCCAGGTGCAGGACTTTGCACTTCTCCTTGTTGAACTTCATGAAGTTCCTGTCAGCTCATTTCTCCAGGCTGTCAAGGTCCCTCTGGATGGCAGCATGACCCTCTGGTGTATCAGCTGCATCTCCTAGTTTGCTGACCCCTGAAAACTTGCTGAGGGTGCACTCTGCACCATCACCCAGGTCATTAATGAAGATACTGAACAGGATTGGACCCAGTATTGACTCCTGGGGTATACCACTAGTTACTGGCCTCCAACTAGACTTTGCTACACTTTGTTATATTTCTAGACTATAACTAGGCAGAATGAAAATGTTACATTTTTCTGTTCTACACAGCCAGATGTTTGAAATAATCACATATAGGACATTTTGGGAATTGGAGTGATTCCGGAAAATGCTGAACTAGTGGATGCTTTTGTCCTACTCTAATGGAAGCTACAAATACCTTTTCATATTCTGTAAATAGCATGCATCCATGAGGCGTAAGCTGCTTTCATTTCAAAGATACTTCACGCAGTTGCAAGAGTTACCTGTCTCTTATTGCCCCAAGAGCTCTCAGTTCTATATTATGGAGTAAATTCTCACTCATATCTTGAGAGGTAAGTATCTTCAACTATAGTTACTATTGTGGCTCAAGGAGAAGATAAACGTATAGAACAAAAAGACCTCACAGAAAAATATGAGGAAACTGGTTGATTCATACTTCGTGTTATCATGCTAATGTCTAAGATTCATTTCAAGAGCATCTCCAACAGACCATTTTGTCATTGATGTCCACCTGCAGACTGCAGGTCCCCTGAGCAATTCTGAATTGCTTTATTTTTTCATCTATAATCTACTGACAGTTTTTAAGGAATCCTTAGTCAACAGTCTTAGGAAAAAGGATCAGTTAAAAAAAAAGAAAAACAAGGGAAAAAATACACTAAAACTGAAGCTTTGCAAGTAAAATCAAAGCTTAGTTTTCAGAATGGTCTTCAACTGCACAGGCTGTACGACTACGTATTCCATCACTATTTTAGTGCAAGCGAAGGAGTGAAAAAGAACTTGGTAAAGCAAAATGAAAAATTCCTATATAAACTTTCCTAAACCCACAACTATCTGTCACTTCAAATACGTCATTTTTAAGAGGTCTTGTAAGGAAAATTAGTTTGACATGGCATCTACAGAAATTCTTTGCTTGATATTTAAAAAAAGGAAAAAAAAATATCACTATTCCTCAGCACAGTCCACTTGTGTAAAGAACTAACTTGAACGGGACTCATCACAGAAATCTCTCCTTACGAGACATATAGTACAGTGTCTATGAAGTTCATTAGTCCTTTCCCAAATTTAGCTAATCTTGCTGTAGAAATTGGTATTTATACCAATTTGCTAGAATAATCAGTTGTGGGGGGAGGACAGTTTGGCCAGCATCACCATGTGTCACAGATTTATTTCCAGCTAACTTCTGTTTTAAAAACAGGTAATGTTTAGCCAGATATGCATTAAAGCTGCTCAAATTCCTCAGAAGAGTGGAATGTACAACTGTAACTCATGTTGCTTCAATGACAAAGACAACATCCAATTAATAAAGTTCATAACCGTAACCACTTACACAACAGTTTTCAACATGACAAATTCTAAATGTACTTAAAGAAATATCGAGGAAGATCTAGACAAAGATATTGTGTCACTTAAAGACAAATTCTGAGTCTTCTCTGGTGTACTTTGTTTCGTATTGGTTTAAGTGTTTACCCAGCATGGGGTTACCCATAAAAGCTACCCAGCTTTAACCCAGCCTTTTCTCCTCAAGAAGCCGCTTCCCATCTCTGATCATTGCTGCCTCCTCCTGTACCTCATATTGCTCGATTACACTGCAGGATGACCAAACTACCTACAACATTCAAGAGATGGACACATCAGGAATTTTACAGTTTTTCTGTTTGCTCTACTTTTTTTTTTTTTCTTCTGGAAACACCTACAGCAGCAATAGGAATTATTCAGAAAGTGTTGCCCCAATAAGCCTTAGGATGCAAGCAGAGCAAGGCTTTTAGGACAACATACTAACCACTATGAAACAGTGCAAAATAATTAAAGACAAGCTTGCGGGTGCGTGACCTAGAAACACTTTAAGTGTATAAAATAGGGTTCCTGAAGTAAACAAAATCTATTTTTCCATTGGCCTACCTATGGCAAACAGCTGTTCTGGTCAGAGAAGCAGCCAGAGCCAGCCAGCCAATGCGGGCAGCTCCAGGGGAAACAACTACAGCTTGGCACAACCTTACACACCACGCATGGGAAACAGAGCTCAAAGCAGAAGTCTGAGGAAAACATGGCAACAGGCAACAATTCCAGTTTTATCTGTCCTGAATACATATACACACTGTGAAACATTTTTTCTCCCCTTTCTCATGTCTGTACACAGATGAAAGAAATACTGAGGCTCAATGTATAAAAAAATACAAATACAGTAACTACAGCAAATGTATTCATAAACTAAATCCTCTATCATTTAAGGAAAGATTAAAGACCACCTTCATTAAACAAGCTGAAGCAATAGAAGAGACAGCCTGGTGGTCTACAACATTTAAAAGATGCTACCATCCTAAGGAAAATCTTTGGAGCAGGACATTACATGCAGGAGGAACTAGATGAGTTAGTTACAGAGAGATACCTAAGGATACACAGAATATGCCAGAATCAGGCCAGACAATATTTCCCCAAGACAGTAAGTGTAAATTTGAACTTCAAAACTGAAGTTGATAATGCATTGGCCTTTGCTTTGCAGGGAGCAATTTTGTCAAAAAAAATGGGCTGGGTGATTAAATTGCAGAATCACAGAAACAGAGAGAATGGAAACACCTGATGGGCAGTGTTTGAAGAAATGACAGGTCTGAAATAGTTCCTCCTCATCTTAGTATCTTTTTTGTTTCAGTTTGATATATGGAAAACTGCACATGCTACATAACCAAAAATGCCCCAAATAAATAATCTTGTAGCCAGTAGCAATAATTCAGTGCCTACATTACAGCAGGTAACATGATTGCACACCTGTGCGCCAGCACCAAGTTGTCACCTACAGTTGCCATGGCTTCTGAAGAATTAAGGGCTCTGGCTGACAGAAGACTAAAACAAGATGCTAGCACACAAAAACAAGCACACTACTCTCAGCAGTCAGGGTGGTGGAGAGAAGCAGGTCACCAGCTTGTAAAGTCATTGTGCTCTGTAGTCTGATCGCCAGACAGCTTTACCATCGTATAATTTCCCAAACCTCAACAGAGACACAGTAGATGTGGTTTCCCATAGGTCATAACCTACAAGAATCAGAAGCTTGAATAAACAGTGTTGCTGGGATTTGTTGGATGGAAGGGAATTAAGACAGAGGAAATAAAGTAAGAATATCAAACCACAGCAGCAGAGGACCATTGTCACGACTGCAGCTTTTCTCCTTCAGATAATCACTCTTGGTAAGCACTGCACACTAAAGGAACACCTTCTTCACACTCAAAACTCTAAAATTAGTACCTTTGGAGACAAAGAGAGTAAAAGCCTATATATTCAGAATCCAAAAGAATGCCTGTATTTAAGTCTTACAATCATTATTAGATTTTTTTTTTTCATCTGCTCCTTTATACTATAATTTTAAAATTGGATATAGTAGTGTTTGGCAAATTTGTATCAATATGGCATGACAGAAAAAAAAGTAAATGCATTTCTGTAATATTTCAGCCAAAACATTTCCAGAAAAATGGGGAATTAAGGAAGTATTTCATATAAATCTATTTTTAGGAGTATCATTTCATCTGGGTTATGTGTATAATCTTGTTCCCCTAGGTTCAAATTTAAAACCAGAATTATTACAGAGAAAGGGACATAGGATGAGAAAGAGATTAAAGAGCTTGTTTTACTAGAGGAGATGAAGTCTAACCTGAAACACAAAGATCACAAGTGATGGAGGGAGAAGAAAGTAGGTGGGGGGAAAAAAAAAAGAAAGAGAAAGATACTAAGGGATAAATAACAGTTGACCAAAATAATAATGAGAGTAAGTTGACAGAACTGGCATGAATAAGGTATTAGAAGGAAATGAGAAGATAGTCAACCCTCAGCACTTCCAGTAGAAAACATGGGAAGGCTGAAGGAATAGGAAACAGCCAACCAGTCTTAAGACAGTCACACAGCCAAAGCTGACAATTGCACCCCAGCACCGAACCTGGGGCTGCCCACATGCCCCCCGCTTCACCCAGGCAGGTCTTCATAAATAAAAGATTGATAAAAAGTCACCTTGGGGCTGCTTAACCTACTTGACACAAAAAGCAGTAACGACTTTCTGAATTGCCTCAAGTAATACTCGGGGCTTCAGAGTTATTTTTATCACACTTCCACATTTAAAGGAACACTTGCACTTGATAATGGAGGAAGTTATCAATTAGATTGTTAATAAATGTTTGTAAGGCTATGCCCCACAGCCTACATAAATGCTTTCCTTTTCTGTGGAGAGACTTCTACAGAACCACTGAAGGCAACAACCTCATATAATCCAGATAAATGCATCAGGATCCATTTTAAAAGTTAAATTTTCTGCTCAAGCTACTTCGGCTGGGAGTCTGTTCCAAACATCACTCTGCTGAATTTCAGCATGCAATTATACTCACAGAACATTTATAAAAAGTTATTCTTTTAGCAATATTGTCCTTGAGATTAAGCCACTCTATTCCTTCTGCAGTTCTCGTTTCTTGTGTTAACATGGTGCAGTCAGTTCCTCTCCCTTCCCTCTATTTACTTGGCCACACAAGCAATGTTGCTGTCACCTCCTCTTACAAGACAGGACCTTGGCCATGCCTGCAGCCCTCCCCACGTTCATTCCTGTTCCAAAGAGTCTCTTCCAGAAAGACACCCAAATCCATTTTTGTCCCTCCTTTCTTCAAAACCATCACTGCTTAGATACTATGGTTAATAACCTCGTATCTATTTACCTAAGTTACAATTAATAGTTACATGACAGAGCTCACGATAAAATTGTTATGAAAGATTGACAGAAGTATTTGTAACTAGTATTATTTACAACAAATTCTGATAGAAACAACCAACCACAGAGCAACAAAAACACTCCTGTGAGGTTTTATGCCACGATCATTAAAATGCTGGACATTGTTAGATAGACTTAACAAAGGTGTTTTTCTACATGCTAGTGCAAGCAGTTGCACAGAATGGTGATCACTGGCCACAAGCTCCTACTGATCACAATTTCTTGTCTATTTGCTTTAAACAATTTACGAATTTTACAAAGGTAGAACTATACCACAGATTGGTATATTACAGAATGGTTTAAGTATAACGCAAATGACCTCGGGCTTCTGAGGAAAGCAAGGGTTTGCTTTCCAGTTACAGCTGAAATCAATAAAGACACCATGAATGCATAGCTGTCTCCAAAATATGGTGACTGTGGATCTGGAATACTGGCCTCACTTCAAATGCAACAAAGATTTCTCCAACAGAAGTAAAGGGAGAAAAAAAACCCTAAATAATATGGGAATGATTTGATAAGAAGCTTTTACATCATTAGTGAACGGAAGTCATGACATTCATCAAAGAGAAGCCTACAACTAGAAAATAGCCTGCAAACATCTTGAACCTACTTTTGAACTTGACCAAAGTGACGGAAATTTGACAAGGTGTTTGCTGGGGAGAGGAGAGGGAGAAGTGCTGCAAGGACTAAAGAACTCAGGAGAAGGACACCATGTTTGCTACCTCCCAGCTTCAGCAGAAAAGAACTCATCACACATACCCTCTGCAGGAATGTCTTCTGGCAATGACTGCTGTTCCTGCTGCAAACCTCCCACTGACTTTGATGGAAACCACACAAAGCTAGGGAAGACAATCCTGGCTTGACTGAAACCAACAGAAATTTCGATAAAGCCTTCAAAGAAGGGTAAGACTGCACTAGGGAATCATATTTTAAACATCCTGAGGTTTCCCCTCAGTACTAAATTTTATTAATACATTAAAGGGAAAATACACCCACATACCCAACTGGAAAATCCAAGCTGGCTCCAATAATTTTCTGGAAATAGGCTAATTTTGCTCCTTTTATATGCTGATGTTACCCATCTTGGAAAGAACTAGTTCTACAGATAAAGCATATTTCTTCTTACATAAATTAATGGCTATCTTTAATGGTCTAATATTAATTAACTGCATACTAAAGCAGGTTGTAGAAGCAGAAACGCAAGCTCCGTAATTTGGTAGTGATGACAATTGGGAGGAAGGAAAGGGGAGAAGAGAAATAAAAAGAGCAAGAGTGAGCTGAAACCAAGGAATAAGTATTTCCTATTCAAAATGTCCCAAAGACCTAACAGGGAAATAAGAATTTGCATGACACCTCACCTTTAAAAGTGTATGCATGTTTCCAAAAAAAAACCCCAAAACCCCTCAAACCAAAAGTACCCTACTACATAAGGGCTGACATATTCTAAGCAGTCAAATCAGCCTCTTGACATTTAATACATTCATTTGTAACAGGCTAGCTTTCAAAGCAAGAGAAGGGACATCTGCAGAAACCACACAATGAAGGTCAGTGAAAGCCATTTTAAACATTTCCCTAAACTCCGTTGCTTTGGTGGGGGAGGAGGCGGGGGGAATGTGTGGGGGAGTGGGGAATAATCTGTCCTTCAGTAAAGGGTAAATTGCATCAAACCATTTGCCTTCAGGAGAGATGAACAGCATAAGTGAGCCCAAGGCTAAACAGACAGAAGAGGAGAGCTGGTCAGACAAAATAAAAGTGTCAGGGAGGATGGTATCACGAATTTACAAAGGAGTTGAATTTGGATGGACACAAGAGGACAAGCTCTCCTCACTTTTCAACTGTTTACTACTTTTGCTGGCCGTCAGAAGGGATTCTTAGTTCAGGTTTCTTTGTGAGAGAATTGTTGCACACGTTTCCTCCGTACTGCCTTGAAGATTCATCTCCAGATGAAAGGCATTTCCAAGTGCCAACCTGAATAAACCTTGACTTCATTTATTCGGGGTAATGATGACATCCAGTAGCCACCAAGTTAATCTCAAGCTATGACAGCAAGATAACCTCTTATATCGGAATAGATAATCTCTTTCCATAAAGGTATATAACAACTCTGCTCTTCCACGTCCTAGTCTAAAAGTAGGAGTGCATTTCAAGGAACACTATAAGCAATGAGCAAAAGTCTTCCTATTCAGGTCCTCATACGAACTCTAACCAAGCCTTCCTCAGTTCTATCTCACATTGAAAAATTACAAATGAAAAACGCAAAAACTCTGACGCACTTCCACAGTACTCAAAGAAACCGGAAATCAGCAAAAATAAATGTACATCAAGAAAGGGGGAGGGTGGGGGACACAACACCTGCATATGCACACACACAAGCCACCCAAGCTGTTAAAACTGCTTGCCACATCTACCAAACTCAGTCACATGCACACACTTTTAAAAGACACAGAAGAAATCACTTTTCAAAGTGCTTCAAAACAAACCCCCAATGTTTCTGTTTTCCACTTTTGTCAGGAACTCAGTCAAAATATGAAAATATAGCACTTTAAGCAGGCTTGTGTTCTTTCACGGAAAACACTGTTAAATACTTACTTGCCCAAATATTTCTGGCAGCCCCAAAACTTGACCAGTGAAAACACCAATACAGATGAAAATTGCTGTGACCTGACCCAATGAACCACGGATTTCCTTAGGAGATATTTCACTCAAATACATGGGAAGGGCACTCAGAGAAATGCCTACGAAGGAAAGAAAAAACCACATATTAAGTCAAATGGCCTTTTCATTATGCCAGGTACGAGACAAACATCTATTGAAAGCAGTCTGAGTGCTAATCTGCTCACAAGAGTGGCATAAAAACATACAAAGAACAGAATCATATCTATCCACAGATAATATAAATTATCTTCTCTGCATGTCTAATTACTCTTGCACCACTTAATAACCATGGGATTGATTATCTGTTACAGATCTACAGTGATGTGCATCGGCTGCAATTTGATGAGAAGCACCAAAGGTTACTCAGAGATGAGAATCACCAGAAGAGTGGATTTTATGTTTTACATTTACTCATCCCAAAGCAAGCAAAATCATGTTAGCACTGGTGCAGGTAAAGGAAAAAAAAACCCCAATGTGTGAGGCAGCGAGAGCAGACACTGTTAGATGAAATATTTTTACTGTAAACAGTATTAGCAGGTGTTCCTCTCAATACAGGCTTACAGCTGCAGTGAACTCTTAATAGCAGGCATAAAATAAGGGTGAGAATGCTGCTCGAAGTCTGGAGAAAACAAATGCATGACCCTGGTTAGTACACTGACAGTATTTACACAGCTCCAGAAGTTTGGTCAGCTGGTGGTAAAGCAGTCAGTACTAAAATCACCCATGAACTTCACATTGCAAGTGATGGACACATCCACTTTCAAACAACCACAGTTTGTGCTTACTAACAACATAGCCAAATCTTGCCAGAAAGGGGGCTTAGTGATGCAAAAGTCAAAGCACTTCCCATTGTTTAGATGGGATGGGATAATTACACTGAGAGTGTAAAACCATCTTAATTCATTAAGTCTATCTGCACATTAGGTAAATAGTTTTCACCATCTAGTGACCTGTGAAGTTGCTGAGAACCTCACTGGTAGCTGCAAGACTATTCTGGAGCAGCAGTGCCTCCATGATTTACTTTTAAACCAGAAATACTATGTTGCTAGGGGCAAATGATGATGTACCAAACCTTCCACTTAATCCTGCTGGTATTAACATGGGATCCAACAACTTCTAAACACAAAGCAGCAAGCAGCTTTAATAAATAGATGACATTCTGCTAGCCAAAGGATTTCCATGCCATGAAGACAGATATGCTCCACTAAGGCTGGAGGAGGAAAGGGGGAGGAACAACCAGGGTGGACAGCAGCGGCTAGCATCCACTCCAGTGTCTTCTCTGCACATCAGATGCTCCAACCCTTAGTCTGCTGTTTTGTCCCAGTGAAATCAGTGTGGCTAGTCCCTGAAATGCCTCTTTCATGTAAAGAAAGATCTAACTGGAGGAAAGGAGAAAGATTATCTATGGTGCAAGCATTTCAGATAGGTACAGCATGATAAAAGCTTACCTGCATCAACACCCATTATAATGCGGCCCAGTATGAGCATTTCAAACGACCCCGCCAACAAGGAAAGGGACATCAACAACGCAGCTGTCACTGCAAACACATTATTGAGCAGCAATGTACGTTTCCTAAAAGGAAAAGATATTTTATGTAGATACCAGCATCACGACAGTTACATCTAGTCATATTCAAAGCACACTAGGCTATTATTCTTCAATATCCATATATAAAAACAAAAAGTGCCTAACAAACAAACTCTACACTGTGTCGAGTTCCAAAATGCAGTACTATACCCAAACGCATACAGTTCCAAACCTATACCACAGCTTTAAAAGAAAACATATCATAGTTAACTAAAGAGCTGTACTTCAAAGGCATGGCAATTAGCCATCCTACACATCCTAAGAACCCAAGTGCCGTGCCCGAGACTGTATATGAATATAAACAAGCATACTCTGTGTAAATGTATGTATGTAGGAACCAGAAAATATACTTCCAATAGCAATAAGCTGATATAACTACAGGCATTTTTATGCTACATACAGTTTCTGACATTTTGAGAACTTCCCAACACTGACATATTTATGTCATTATAATTCATCCTTAAATCCATGATATTAAAAAAACACATTGACGAAAATTACTTACTACTTGCAGAGTTAGAAAAAACACTTGGGCTCATATGACTGATAAAAATCAACCCTTTTCCAAAAATTGTTGAAATTAACCAAAACATAGATTTACATCTTTTTTTTTCCCAATTTTTAAATTATTCAAATAGAACATGAAAAAAATATTTCTTTCAAAGAAAAGAAATATTGTTTATGGAAAATTATTACTTTTTTAAAAAATACAAACAAAATCACAAAAATATATTTTAAAAATTTCAAAACATCTCAATTTCTCATTCTTACTATACCAACAGTTGTATTTCTTACAGTTTTCATCTTTCAGAACTTTCTGCTCAACTTTGATGGACTCATTAATTCAAAAGTGACTTGTAAGTCTCACAACTTCTGCAGAAGGAAATACTTTACAAAAAAATGATATCTAGGATTTCACAGGCCTTTGACAGTCAGATTCAAACACTGACAGTCAAGGTTTCATTTCCCAAACACATGGAAGAAGAGTGGTTAAAGATACAAGATCAACAGCCCTGCTGCAATGATTCTCTATTGAAAGATGAAGTAGAAAACCCACCCAGAACTCAGAGAATCACTGCTGCCTTATACACATTTCTCCACAAATATGGATTTAAGTGGCTTTTTGCTAAATTACAGCCTGCAGGTGAATGGCTGGAGAAGCCATTATCATCAGGTTCACCCTTGAGAGTGACTGAAAAATTTCTTATGATTCCCAGGCAGACTGCCAGGGATATCTGCTGGCAACGTGGTGGCCTCTTTAGAGCACATCACAATAAGATAGCTGCTTTGCATTGCATATGATCTAATACAAAACACCATAATTTTCACAATTATGTAGCCAGAGAATGATCATACCCTATGTTTTCCATCTGTGAGTCACCTCACTTAGCTATACACAGTAAAGCAACAGAGCTTTGTCTTTACCAGGTTTTGCAGTCACATAATTAAGCACAGTCTTGGTTTGGCTCTAGAGGTACGGCTCAATAGTGAAGCCTGCCAACCCACTCACAACAACATATGAAAGAAACAACCGACCTGAAAACAATTTACCTGGAGATAAGCATCACTGATGACGTAAATTATGAGGAATCCATTAACTTTGACAGTAAATGACACAGGCTGAGAATACACCAATTTTATTAAAAAACTGAAGTGGTATTAAATTTGTAAGTATTCTCAGTGGATTTTCAACCTCTATATATTGTAATTTCCATACAAAAGAAGAGGAATGACCAGAAAGGCTGTCTACCCTTTTCTTTTCCAAAGCAAGTAACAAACTGACCCAGCAGTCCTCATTCTTCTCAAGTTCAACGCATTGGTACCAACTGGAAATCTCCCACTCATTGAACAAGTCATGCAACTTCTTACAACAGATCAATACATTTTTGATAGGAAATATTTTTAATACTTGTATTTTTAATTATTTTCCTGCTTTCTAGTGATTTTTGAACACTGAATACATAACGTGAAGATCAGAAAATAAGATACAGCTCATTTAAAGTATATGTTTATACAACATAGCTGTCAAGAGTGATGATTTTACCATTTGAAACAGATTTTTCAAACAGATATAATTTGAGAGGGCTGAAGTGGTAAAAATAATGCCAAAACCAAAACCAAAATGCTCATTCAGGTCAAACAAGTGCTATACATTCATCTGAAGATATTACTTTCCTCTTCTTTAATTTAAATAAAAACTACAAAATACGTATCTTTTCAGAAAAAGTTGGTCAGTGACCCCTTATGCTATGCAGCAATGAACAGAAAAGTGCAGCCTAACTAACCAAGATAAAACCAAAGGATTTTGTCTTTGCTAGATTGAAAAAAATGAAAACAAGAAAGTAGCACACTGTTTAGAGTGTTACTATATATAGCATGTAAATTTTTGGTAATGAAAACACTCTGCTGGCTCGCTGTGGCAAGTTTTCGGAAGTGAAGGGGCTGCAAGGGTGGCTTCTGTGAGGAGATGGAATGAGGGAGTAACAAGGTCAGTGGAGGAGAAAGTGCTCCAGGACTGAGCAGGTACGTCCCCAGAGGGACTGTGGCCCATGGAGAACCCACACTGGAGCACAGGAGAAGAGTGAGAAGTAAGAAGCGGCAGAGAGAAGTTGCTACGCACTGACCCCAACTCCCTGCACTGCCCGTTCTCTCACTGAAGGGACTGAGTGTGACCTGCCACAGTACCAAGAGGGAGGAGAGGAGCCTGGAGTGATGTTCAGCCTGGCAGAGTGGGAGGAAAGGTATCCTAATGTTCATCTTGTTTCCCAGTACCTGATCAGTAATTAAATATTTATGCTAACTGGCAATAAATACAGTTAAATTCCCCGAGTTGAGCCTCCTTGGCCTGTGACTAATTGGTAAGTGTTTTCCCTTTCTTTAGTTTGACTCATGAGTCTTCTCACTCCTGTTCCTCCTATTTCTCTCCAGTCCTCCTGTCCCACTTGGGGGGTGGGGACTGACAAGCAGCTGGGTGGGTGCTTGGCTGCCAGCTGGGGCCAAGCCACCACAAACATAAACAGTGAGAACAACTTCTCATCATAGCTTCTAAGAAAAAAGTACAGCAAACCCCTCCAAACTCCCCACGCTGTCTGAGTTTACTTCCAGTCAGGTCATATTATATTCAAAATTGCTACAATCATAAAAAACCCTATGCTTTCCTGGTCACGTAGGCCAAAACTGTATTACCTTAGCAGCAAGGCACAGGAAGAAGAAACTAATCAAAAAAAACCCAACAAACCACTGCTTGTATAGCTCTAATATAAGTGATAAAAAGATATCACACTTCATAAAGCACCGCAGCAGACACTTTCGCTTTGGGAAGTCCAACCAATCTTGTCAGATAACTGTGTTCACCACACTTACGAAGTGTAAGCGTGCAAACTTCAACACTAAGCCACCATAAGAAAAGACACACACTGACATGTTGGTCAGCCTAATCATTTCTCTCGTATCCCAAATCACAAACTGATCAAGCAACTGTCCAAGTGGTACATGAAATCTATTGAAGTATCAATATCATACCTAGTTCTCACATAGCATATTTCATTTTTCAGTCTTGCTGAGGTTATAGAACACACCAATATCCCTATTTCTGTAACTGGTTAACAGAGGAATAGACAGCAAAGTGGACTTGACCTAAAGCTAACAGTGGCCAGACCTGGGAAAGGGAACCTGAACTCAAGTTCCAGTCCAGAGCCCCACATGGTTCTGCTGCAGCTACTGCACTAAAAATACTAGACTAGCATTGATTTAGATATGAAGATTTTTGTTCCTTCCATTCAAATACTTCAGAATTCTCTCCAGCCCAAGGAAATAAAAGCATTTATGCATTCCAAAAGGAAGATGCTTTCAAAAACTTCTGATTGAGCACAGAGCATTGGTCACAGCTGCAACCTAAGCCAAACAGTAAGTCTTGCAACTTAGTGCCAAAACTAGTTCTAAGACTGACTATCCGTACTGCTGCAGGAATGTAACTTCCAATCCTGTACTCAATCTAAAGTAGTCCGGAGAGCCATTTGCTCAGTGGAAATCAGTTCCCATAAGCATCCCAGCTGAGACAGGCAGTTCACCCATCAGCTAGACACAAGTAGAACTAAGCTCTAAGGATTTTTTCTGCTTTTTTCTTCTTTAGGTATTTTGGATATTAAGAACACTTGAGAATCTCTTCCTCAAAATTGTCTTTGGCTTTTTGCAAAACCATGTATGATTAATCTCTTCTGATTTCAAGGTTTTCATTTGCTCTCATGATATTGGATAGTTCCAGAGGCCAGAACAGAATCCTAGTGACTACGTGTCCTCCATGGCTGCAATAACTTTAATTACAGATTTGAATTAATAATCTTTCTGTCTAAAACTCACAACTAGGAAAATGATAGAACTGAAGTTTCATCAAAAATCTATTGTTGTCTCAAAATTCACTAACGAGAAAGACTCTAGAAGCTCCACTTGGGAGCAAATACAATACCTTATACAAAAAGTATAGTAAGGAAACTAGGTGTTTAAATAACAAGCTGTGTGTTCTTTAAACTAGGTGTTTAAATAAAAGCCATTAACAGACTGAATACTGGATCACCACTTCAACTACAGTAGATGACTGCAGAATAACAAAGTGGTAGCATTACTAAGATAATCCAGATAAATTCCCTTAATCGCTTCATACTCAAAATGATTCACTGTGCTTGAGGGAAGGCCTTGTCCCTCTCCTGCAAATGCCTCCCCAGCAGAGGCCTAAGCAATCCACTGACGATATTGCCCAATCTGGGTGTTCAGGATACGCAACAGCAGCTGCTCTTTGGTAGAAGAGAACTTAAATTATGAAGTGTCAAAGCCACATCTGAACATGGGATTTCTGCTTATGTGGATGAAGGCTCTCTTTGAAAAACTTACTCTACATCTCTCTTAAAGCAAGTAGGGCCTAGGAATCCGGTAATTTGGAAATTATGTTATTAATCTTAGAGCAATATGACTCGAAAGTGCTCTTTTTAAAGTCATACATTATTTCTGACTAACGCTTTTGATCCCCCTTAGTTCACTATTCTGTGTCAGTGTAAATGGAGCTCAGCTTAATCATACATACAACTCTCCAACCTACACTTGAACAGTTTAACAGTGAAGTATTTTATTGTTCTGTCAACATTTCATAATGTGCTTCTCAATTACCATACCGATATGTCAGTCTGGTTTCCTAGACCAGATGAATACACTGCAGTGGGAACAGCAAACTCAAGAACCATACTTTGATAAGCAGCCTATATCCAGTGTCCCTGAGATGCAATCCCTTCCCATCTCTAATCAAGTACTCGTACACCAAGTCTGTAAGAGAGCTGTTTTCATGGTTTAACAGGGATAAACATAATAAACAGGGGCAAAGTCTGCAAGCTTTAAACCTCTGCCCTGGAAATATGATCTGCTCCCATCAAAGTGGTGTATATATATATGACTGAGATCAGCCACCACTTTAACAAAGCCACATAGAAAGCTGTTCTACATTTCACCAAAAATTCAAGCTTTCTGTGAACCCTTTTTTTACTTCACTTTTTTATAAAGTGAAGAAGACTCAGTGACAATTCTGGGAATTAATCAGTCTGAGTCAGGCATAGTTTCATATTTTAAGAAGTGTGTAAAAGCCAAATTGATGATTTGGCAGAAGAAACTGGATAACTAAAAAAAGTAACGTGACTATGAAAAATATTTAAGAATTGAAAAATCAAATGGTGAAGTGAATGGACAGAATAAATTAATGAAGAATAAATAATAGATTTACAGAGCAGAGAACACTAACTTGCTGTAAGCATGAAATAGAAGAACCTGAAAACTTACTCTTCAAGGTGAAAAATGGGATGTGGAAGGGTTGGGAGAATGACAAATGGGCCTAGGACAGTACAATCTAAAGTGAAGGAAATAGTCAAAATGTAAAACATAAAAGTAAGAACATGGAGGTGGACGCTTAAATATAAGCCTCTGTGATGACCTTCTCCAGTGATTTAACTGAGCAAAAATTTAGAAATTATATAGAATTTACAATTAAGGAAAAGCCAAATAAGCAGTTAAGATGAATGCTGTAATGGCTTTTATTTCATGCCCTTCTAAATATAGGTAAATTACAAATTACTTTTAAAATTTTCTTTGGAAGACTGTATGAAACAAAAATTTGACAGAAATATCTAGTTAGCACCGGCAGCAAAAATGAAAACACATACCAGCACAAACATTCTTAAAATACTCATATTCTCTATGGTCAAGACTTTGTCAAATACTGCATTGCATAGAGCAGGGAAGGCATTCCCATGCTTGGGGAAGACCAAAAACAAACTTCACCATAGTTTAGGTCTTCAAACTGTATTTTAAGTTGGCACAAGAAAGAAGAACAAAGAGCAAATTTTTATTACCACATGACAACAAATGTTGTTGAGAAGCAAACGAGACATGCTGATAGCTTTACTTATGTACAGTAAGATACTCAGCAGACTCGTGAAACAAGAATCTGCCAAGCCTTTGTGAAATCTTCCCTATTTTATGGTATTCTCCTTTTGCACTCTTGACAGTTCAACCTGACATCTCAACCCACTGCCCATTCAGAGCAAACGGCTTCTGTGACTCAAATGATGCACCGTAAGGCCAGAGAGAAAGGTACTAATTTTACTCTTGGAAATTCAGAACTCTAAGAAATGAGCTTCCATAATTTGAAGATGTTTAAATTTGCATTCTGGTGAAAAGTGTTTTTAAAAAAAAAATAGAAGTAAAGCCTTCTAGAGAGACTAAGTGAGAAAATTAGAAAATACAAATCTTCCAACACACTTACCGTCCGAAGAACTTCACAATTGGGGTAACAATAATGGCACCCACAAGGCCACCAATGGCAAAAATAGAAACAGTTATGGACCAGAGGAGAGTCAGCGTGCTTTCATCCACCGAGAAGCCGTATCTTCTTTCCCAAGTTTCATTGTAAAACTTCTTGATATACTGAAAGAAAATACGTTAATAACAATTCATGTAAAATATTGCACTTAAAAATACAACTGAGAGAAACAGAAAAAAAAACCCAGTAGCTTGCTTGCAGGAATCACCCTTGCTCTTCTATCTCCCTCCTCCAAAAAATGGGGCCTCACTTCTAGACACAACTGCAATACAGACTAACTGAACCAGCTAAAGCGTACATACATTTAACTACATGCTGGTCATAAATAAGGTGGGGAAAAAACCACAGGTAGACATGAATGAAGAAGAGGCTTATAAAAGAGAAACTCCTATAAAGCAAGGATGTTACCATTGAAGTTACCAGTATAACACTAAGAACAGTTTGTTCTAGCCTTACTATGTACACAAACATTTCAGCCTGATCTGTGGCTAAGGGCTCAGACACAGAATCACAGTATAGTTGAGGCTGGAAGGACCTCTGAAGGCCATCTTGTCCAACTGCCCTGCTCAAGTAGGGCCACCTAGAGCCACTTACCCAGGACCATGCCTGGAAGTTTTTAAATCTCTCTAATGGGGGCGACTCCACAAAATCACGCCATGGGCGCTTGGCAAGGTACTACACATCAGCTGAGCTCTGCTCACTGCTCAGCTACACACTCAACCTCAGGCAGGTGACCTACCACAATCTAGTATAACAGTTTTTTAGACAAGTGTGCTGGTTTTGGCTGGGATAGAATTAATATTCTTCATAGTAGCTAGTATGGGGCCATGTTTTGGATTTGTGCTGGAAACAGTGTTGATAATACAGGGATGTTTTCACTATTGCTGAGCAGTGGTTACACAGCATCAAGGCCTTCTCTGCTTCTCACACCTCCCCACCAGTGATTAGGCTGGGGGTGCACAAGGAGTTGGGAGGGGACACAGCTGGGACAGCTGACCCCAGCTGACCAAAGGGATATTCCAGACCATACAACGTCATGCTCAGTATGTAAAGCTGAGGGAAGAAGGAGGAAGGGGGGGACGTTCAGAGCGATGGCGTTTGTCTTCCCAAGTCACCATTACACGTGATGGAGCCCTGCCTTCCTGGAGATGGCTGAACAACTACCTGCTGATGAGAAGTGGTGAATGAATTCCTTGTTCTCCTTTGCTTGCGTGCACGGCTTTTGCTTTACTTATTAAAACTGTCTTTATCTCAACCCACAAGTTTTCTCACTTTAACTCTTCCAATTATCTCCCTCATCCCACTGGGGGGTGGGGGGGCGGTGAGTGAGTGAGCAGCTGCATGGTGCTTAGCTGCTGGCTGGGGTTAAACCATGACAACAAGCCATGGAAAACTGCACTGCCTAGCATTTGCCATGACTTTTAAAAAAAACAACACGCACAAATTCTTAAATGCTAACTACCATTAGTCAATGATCATTACTCAGAGTCTTATGTTAAGAGCAAATAGTTTTACTGCTTTTTAATGGATCTATAGTGCCAAAAACTTGGGAAGGGAGGCTCCAGTAGCAGGTAGAGGTGAAAATGTCTTGAAGAAGTTGAATTGGCAGAAATGCAAAAGTAACAAAGAGGAAAGGAGTTACAACCAATTCCCGCCAGATAGCAACATGACTGACATCAAGAGAAGAGTTTGGCTTGTCTTACAGGACACAGCACCAAAACCCTATGTCGATAGGTTTGGGGGGCTGTGTGTGGGAGTCACATGTAACTTAGGAAACTTCCTGGAAAATTTTTAAAGATGCTTTAAAAGTTATAGAAGTAGGAATCCTTCTGGCAAAACCCTACACTGCGCTTAACATGAAACAACATTTACCATCTCTATTTTGTATTTCAGTCCCAGAATGCAGATCTCAGATTGGCTCAAAATTAAATGCCTTTCACTAGTCTATTTTTTCCAAAAGGCCAGTATCGTAAAAGTGAGTGATTCTACAAATTCTTTAGCATAACACTAGAAAAAAGATAAGTGAATTGAGAACAATTAGCATTCATGGATTGAGGGAAGAAGGGAGGCTGTGTCCACTTTTGCGTGGTATTTATGACACTACCACATCTGGAAGCCACACAAAATCAAGGACCTACTAATCCAAGCAATAAAAGATAACATTTTTCTCCCAAAGAATTTACAGTCAAGACAAATAACTGTTAAAGGAGGGAGGCAAAAGCTGACAGCTTTTGGTGTGATACTGATGGGGAAAAAGAAGTCCACAGCATCAGTCAAAAAGAGCTAGTTGTCTGACACTGTTAAAATTAAGAATCCCAAATCACTTTCATAAGTATGTTATAGCTTCTTCCCTTCAAATTTACATAAGCTGCTTTTTGAATGAAGTTCAAGCTGCTAAACAAAGTACACAATTTCTTTTCAGTAATGGAAGATGTATCAAACATGAAATCAGACACCTAAGACCCTGACACAAATCTATCTGCCAGACAAGCTGGTTCTCTTAAGAAATGAAAACCTGAGACCTATCTTCTAACTCTTCAGCTATCCCGAGACCTACACTTTTCTCCAATGACAGCTTAATTTCCTTAAGAGCCTTCAGTAAGGGCCCTTCCAGACTTATCTTTTGAAAGTCCAAGTGCCTCTTGAATCTCTGGAGAACTCTGACAGATGCCTGAGCCACAGTTCTTTGCAAAAGCCATACCAGCTCTTCCCCAAATTCTTACTTTTCTACTACAGTTTCTGTTAGTTTGTCAGGTACAAATAACTAATTCTTAACATTATGTTCCAAGTTTTCCCCCTAAAAATTACTTTTTTCTTAAAGTCACATTAAACCTCTCAGTTTCTCTGTTACTGAGGCTATTTAAAAAGAAGCTGAACTGTGATACAAAGCCTGTATTTTGAGGACTTTTTTCAGTCTTGAACAAATGTTAAGGTGTTTTGGCAACCTGACACAAAATTGTTGCTAATTTTATTCCATATCCCTACTGACATTTCAGCTTCTCCAATACATCCCCTATAAAGAAGGTTTCAGCGTGGGACCTCCCCAGACTTTTCCAGTTCAAAACATTAATTCAGGTTTCTTCTGTCCTTGTATTTTCTGAACACCCTTTTTCAGCTTCATCTATCAGCCTTAAATCCCCAAGCCCTCTGTCTGGACATTTTTTGTGCCTGCTGAAAGTACCCAAACTCCAGGACCAGCTCACTTTTTCAGCCTTCAATATGCCAGAGATTATATTCTCTTCCTGCTCTCCTCACATGAGCACAACTGCAGGTTTTTGAAGGATGCCTCCTAAAAACTTCCCTTCCCTAATGTTTATTACACCAAAGTTTCTTCATCTTTCAAAAAGGTAAAGATGTCATAGCTCCAGTATGACATTTTTACATAGTCTCTGTATCGCCTGCAGAGACATCGCCTATTTACTTTCTTTTTAGTTAGGCTTCCTCATTTTTATGCTGTTCCCATTTCAAAAACAAGCAAAGCTCTGATGCCACCATGGTGTCTGACAGTCTGGTGAGGACACAGTACCAGGTGGTCACTACTGCAGAAAGGCTCAGCACACTTGTGTAACGCTCTCACCCGTTCTGTGTCACTGCTCCCTGCTAAGCTCTACAGTATCATGAAGTTTAATCTCGGCACTTTTCTCTGGTTTCTTCTCAGATTTCCTCCAGCATGTCAGAGGTACTAAATTATCCCAGGGCAGGTCTCGGCATTATAAGCCTAACACCACATTTTCCCTGTTCAAACTAGGAATTTCAAACTTTAGGTATTCCAGCCTTGGACACATGGACTATTCAATTTGAGGACTTTATTTAGTTTGAAACACCACCTCTCCACCTGCAAAGTACCCAAGAAAGGTGAAGATAGAACTTCTGTCAAGTTTCTAGTAGGCCTCTTATGCCCTGAATTAAAAGGAGGACAGGGATATTTCTTCCATCCTATCTTATATGTTTCTATACAAACAGGCAGGAAAAAAAAACACAAAAAAGAAAAAAAGTCAATTTGGTACTTGGTCCATTTAGAGGAATCTCACAGCAAACTTTCAAATGAATCTGCCATTAAATCAAGTAATACATCTTATCTCTTTAACACCAATACTCAGATTATGTTTAGATTCAGATATCTTCTTGTTTATTTGAAATTCATTTCTGATAGTAATGAATACTAAGAGAAAACATTTTTAGAACATTATTAGCATTTCTTGCTAATGATAATGGCTAAAAATAGCATGCAAATTATTCTCCTCTTGTGTTATAACTAATTTTCTCAGCATAGCTTTGTTATTTACAAGGACACATCAAATAACTGCAAATATTCAAGAAAAGAAAGTACAAACTACCACACTCAGTAGTAACAGATAAATGTGCTGGCATGTACATCACCTGTGTCTGGATTCCCATTGCCAATAAATGGGAAGCTAGTAAAACACACAGGTTTTGAGGAGTTGCACATGAAACAAAACAAATCTGATCCCACAAATCCACTTGATTTGAATCCACCAAATTCTGTGGAAAGGCTCCTTTGGAATTTTAATCCGTTGTCTGAACAATGCTAATGGCATAAACCTATATACAAAAATTTTAGCCGCTAACCAAAGTCTACAAGGAACAGTAGCTGACTGATACCGGTATCTCGTATTCTGCTGCCTCAGTTCATTAAGGCAGTAGTGCTAGGGTGGGAAATACAAGGGGAATAAAGGATATATTTTTTTATATATACATAAATATAAGGGTTATATTTTAAATAAGGGAAATATTTTCCTTTTCTCTGTAACTGTAAATAGCTTACATCAAGAGAAGAGATAAGCTGGTCTTTAGAGAAGAAAAAAGACCTTGCCTATAGTTATGAAGGTCACTCACACACAGTGACAACTATTGAACTGGCTGACACAGCAGGCTATACATTTTTGCAATAGTCTCATTTTTCCTTTTTCAGAAGGAATGCAGAGCTGCAACCGCCCGCAGGAAGGAGGCAAGGGCTGCGTGGCAGTAAGTAACAGAGACTTTGCTTCCCGCACAGAGCACAAAGCACATCATTGTTCTACAGACCTTACCCACAATCGGTCCACGAAATGAATTGTAGAAATTCAGCTCAGAAAATGACAGCTTCAACTTGTATTCAATTAAAGCATTTGTCTTCCTACTGCCAAATGCTCCCATATATTTTCAATAAATTCTAGTAACTCTTTGAACAAGCCCATGGAGATGTCTCATTCTGGGTTTCCTGTGTGGTCAAGCGCTGTGCACAGGGGGATGCATACCTGCAATGCGCCACTGCTCTTTCCCACAGAAAAGTAGGGAACTGAGTGGGAAGCGATCTCTGCTCTGAGCAGAGCTGGTGCAGTTTATTCCCCCCTTACAATAAAAAGGAAGTTGGACTGACTCTACCTTACAAGATGACCTGCAGTAAAGTTCACCAGTGAGAACTGCAATGGTATTCCCCTGCAGTTTGATGAGCTGGCACATATGAAACATAAGTTAAAAAAAAAATTCTTCTTTCATTATTTGCAGAAGCATTGCATCCATTTTTCATGTGACCGACCTGGTTAGGTGGAAAACTAACCACACATTTTAATAAGAGATTTCCCTAAAAGAAGGGGCTTAGCTTTGGAGAGGAACTATTTTGAAATGGAATTTCCACAGTAACTTCCCAAAATTTACTAGCTACTTTTTCAAAATAGTGTTGTTTGCAACTCCACTGAATTGCTTACTGCTGTGCTTAATTCGTTAAAGAGGATCTCTAGTATGCCAGTGTAAAAACAAAATATTCAGATTTCCATTTGTGATAACTCGTATTTTAATGAAATCACCCAAATATTGTACACTGATTTCACAGTACTCTATTCATCAAATCTATTCCATATGTTGCAGCCAACAGATGGCCAATTTTGAATTCAGAATCAAACAAGGCATCACCACAAAACGCAGAAGAGGAGGCCCATTATTCAAGAGGAAGCCAGAGGCATTACTTATAATATCAGTACTATGGGAATGAAATGTTGTGCAAACCTCCAGAACTGAAGGATGCGGACAGAAGTTGCTGAACATGTGCATAAGGCTACCAAATATACACTAGTTGGAAAGACAGACTATTAAAAATATCTTATAATGCAAAAGTGTGCAAGAAGATTTAGTATTAGTCTGGGTGAGAAGCAAGCCACGTGCACCCACTCACCTCAACAGCGGCGTTTAGTTTCCTGACAGCTACTGAATTTATGTGAAAACCTCATGGACAGCAGAAAGATGCTTTCAGGCAAAGTAAAGTTACCATATGAGATTTAACCTCTTCTACTACATCAGGAGGATTATAAAAGCAGGATGTTGAGAAGTGCACAAGAGCTGGACAAGGCTGCCCTCTGCTGATACTAAATTCCACTTTTGTCAGTCACTTACCCCTGCAGGAGCATTCACCACCGAGAGATTGTAACCATAAAGGAAAGACGAGCCAAAAGCACCAGTTAAAGAAGCTACAATAAGACTCCCAGACCAATTCTGAAAAACAAAGAAAAGATGCAGCCACTGTTAGTATACTTTAATTTAATGTACCTCAGGTTTTAGACGCTCCTTATGCTATCTTGCATAGCTCCTGCAGGCAGATGCCCTTGCTGCAGAGTAACAGCCTGAAACACTTCCCCTTGCTGCAATCCAAGGAACAGCAAATTTGAACTGGCAGCATCTCAGTTAACATTTACCGAGGCATAAGTGAACATTTGAGCTTCTTTCAACCTCACAGATTTTTGCTGCAAGTATCCCATCAGCCCCCACACCAAAAAGTAAAATGCTGGAGAGGCATATTCTCAGCAAAGGAAACTGTTGGCAACATATCACTAACACAACAAAGCAAGGAGAAGCATATATTTGATGCAACAGGTCTGTTGGAAGACCTGACTTCAGTGTTAGTGCCTACAAACTAGGTTTTGTAACCCAAATGCAAGTCTCCAACTGTAATTGCTGCCACACGCACACACAGTAGAAACACTACCAGTTTTCCCCAGCGACATACCTGTACCTTTCCCTTCTCAGGTTTGCTCCCTCCATCTCCCTCATCCTGTTTTTAGCCCACCTCTGCTAACAATTTCTTCCTCCACATCAGCTGTTGATTAAAAGGTAAGACTGCGTTGTTGTGAGAAATTTTGCATTTCAGGGTCCTTTCCACCTTCCCCAGTATTACTCTCTGCTACTCAGTTCTCCTGCCGGTTTACAGAGCTGCAGAAGTCACCATTGCCATTCCCAAGAGATATTAGTGCTTTGGTGGCTGGTCAGTTGTGAATGTCGTTTTGTAGATCATAGAAGACAACTCATCTTTCTTGACCTCTGAATACGTTAAAGTAGATGGTTTTTTAATGTGTTTTGAATTAAAAAAAAAAAAAGCAAACAACAAACAAACCTCTGCTAAGACTCTAGAATTTCAGGCACAGCTGTCATTTTATGCACAGCCTCATCACTTCAAAAGGAAGCCTCAATCCTTTCAAAAGGAGAAAGACCTGCTTAAGCAGGCCGAATAAACCCAGCATCAGTTATATCACTTACAGCAGACACAACAGGTTAATGAGTCAATACATTCTGTCAACTGCACAAAGCTGTATGTTCACCTTGGAAACTGAAGATCTGGAACACAAACTAGGTCTGCGTAGCTAGCCCATAGCATAGCAGCAGTGATGGACTGTACTGAGCTCCACCAGCCTCACAGGCACAGCAGGGCAAGTGAACGCACCGTGGTGTTAGCATGTGCCAGAGCTCATGTTCCACACTGTCGTCGTAGACTCACTATGATCTGTGAAGAAGGGATGAGATACTCGGGTGCCAGGGCAGGGACCGCAGCATACAACCCAGCACATGTGGGCTATGCCACGCTCCGTAACTGTCACTCCTGAGGGCTCAAAGCATGCCCTGTGGGACAGCTGAGTGTTTTTAACTTCTTCCACATGATGTGAGAACTTTTTAAAGAGATTACACAGTTCATTAACCAGCCTGTTTTCGGTCAGGTCAGGAGGAAGTATACAGGAGGAAAAAAACCTCCTGTAAGAAATATATCCCGTTGAGTTCATTACATAAGCCAAATACAATTTCTTGTTATTAGCCAGCTTCTTAAAATGAACCTGCCCCCTCCCCCCCCCAGCTTTACACCATTACTTTGGTAGCAAAGAGTAGGTATTTTGACGTAAGGCTTTATTTAGCTTCTGGTGATAATACCTCATATTAGGTGCCCATTATTTCTCTACTATGCACAAGTGTTCCTACACTTAGGAGAAATCACTACTACTCTGAACTAATGATGCTGAGGAGAATATTCCTGGAGGTCTACCAGCCTGCTCCCAAAGGGTTCACAAATGATGAGTGCAAGTTCACAAGTGCTATGTGGTAATCTTGATGCAATACTGCTAAAGGGCTCTACTCTAACAATGTTAGACCCATCAGAAAAATCCTGCAAACAAAATGATTCGGATCATATAGCCTAGTGCTCGTTAAAAACTCCAGTGAATGCTTAAACCTTTCAGCACAGGCAAATTATATGCACAAAAGGCTAAGTGGAAGATAATGTAAGACAAATCATGGAAGCACTGCCAAACTGGAAAACCCCACATGCACTTTATTTTCAAGTGTTGCAAATAGCTGGTTTTCGAGCCTACTTCGATACCAAGAATTTCTCAAGTATACAGCCTGCTGCAGAAAAACGCAGACTTACTCGATTCAGAGTTCTTGGAACACTAACTTCAACTTCTCCATGACCTGTCTCCTCATACACCATTTTAAATATTTGCTCAGGCTTCAGCAATGCCAGATAAAAGATGAAAGCACAATGAAGCAAGAATGCAAAAAAAAAAAAATCAAACTGTTGCTCAAAAAAATATTAACCCTGTGGCAACATTAACAAAAGGAAAGGGTGAAAAAAAAACCCAACCCCAACGTGTTTTACAGCGACCGGGGAAACAAGAAGGCGCCCACGCCTCCCTTCCAGGTGTTCCTTGACTTCCCCGCCATCCATGTGCTCATGCGTCGCTGCGGTCAGCTCAAGGGCAGGAAGGTGTGACCGTCACCACAGCAGTAAGCGTTCCGTCAGGAAAGCTGCACGTCAGTTCACAGCAAGGACCTCCAGATACTTGAGAACCCCTAATTTGTAAAAGTCCACATTTCTGGTCTGATCACAGGTCCTAGGGCACCATGCTCCGAACGACACTCTTCCCAACTCCCGTCCTTGTTCAGCACGCAGTCTAACATTTGTGTTGGCCACCATAAGTCTTAAATTGTCTTTTTTTTTTTTTTTTTAAATGCATGACAGTTTGCATTTCAGTTTTCAAAACACAGTTTAGAGAACTGCACTTTGGTTAGCCAGTTACAACCCCCTTCTCAGATTCACGTTAAACGCAATCATAAATGGTAAACATTGCACGCGTACATAAGGAAGTTTTAATTTGCTTAAACGGATCTTGCTAAGACTTTCTATTGATAGCGGGAAGGCGGACCTTGGAGCACCTTACCCGGTACCCTTAACGACACCCCGTTTTAGGAAAGCACCAAGCAACCTCCGGCTCAGAGCACGGCCGTGCCCGTTAAGCACCGCCGCAAGCCGGGCGCTCCCGGCAGGTGCGCCCGCTGACACGGCGGCCCTTCGCGCTGCCCTGCCCTGCCCCTCGGGGCTCCGGGAGAGGAAGGGAAACCTCCAGTCCTCTCTCCCCGGGTCTGCCCTTGCCCCGAGGACGCGCCGATGCGGGGGGTCCCGGGAAGAAGCGGTGAAGCACCAGGCGCCCTCGCCTCGTTCCGCTCCCACCGCCGCTCGCTTCGCCCCCGCGGGCGGCCGCTCTCCCCGGGGCGGGCGCACGCCGGCTCCCGCCCCTGCCCTCCG
>VYZV01033088.1:162676-207502 GCA_013401275.1 Pandion haliaetus
AGAATCATAGAATCATTTAGGTTGGAAAAGACCTTTAAGATCATCGAGTCCGACCATCAACCATGCCCACTAAACCATGTCATGAAGTGCCCTGTCTACATGCTTTTTGAATACCTCCAGGGATGGTGACTCCACCACTTCCCTGGGCAGCCTGTTCCAACGCCTGACAACCCTTTGAGTGAAGAAATACCCAATCTAAAGCTCCCCTGCCACAACTTGAGGCCATTTCCTCTCATCCTATCACTAGTTACTTGATAGAAGAGACCAGCACCCACCTCACTACAACCTCCTTTCAGGTAGTTGTAGAGAGCGATAAGGTCTCCCCTCAGCCTCCTGTTCTCCAGGCTAAACAACCTCAGTTCCCTCAGCCGCTCCTTGTAAGACTTGGGCTCCAGGCCCCTCACCAGCTTGGTTGCCCTTCTCTGGACACGCTCCAGCACCTCCATGTCTTTCCTGTAGGGAGGGGCCCAAAACCGAACACAGGACTCAAGGTGCGGCCTCACCAGAGCCGAGTACAGGGGGACGATCACTTCCCTGCTCCTGCTGGCCACGCTGTTTCTGGTACAGGCCAGGATGCTGTGCCCGAGCTCATTTATCTGCATGCTTTGCACTGAACTTGAGCAAATGTGCATGCCTGGCACCGTGCGTGGGTTTTCCCAGCAGGCCTCTTCCCTCAGCGGGGATTTACCCAGCAGCACAGGCAGGGCAGAGAAATGTCACGACCGGGTGTTCGTCTTGACCCCCCACACCCGCTGAGTGGCACAGGAGCTGGGGGACCACCCGGTGCCACGGGTGCTGCCTGGAAGCCTGCGCTTCCTTTCTGCGAGCAAGACGGTACCCTAAGGAGGGGAAGAGTTTTCCCCTGTTGCCGAGGCTGGAAAGTGAAGATACCACAAGACGTGTAGCCAATTAAGATGTTAACCACACCGCGTATGGATGATTCCATGGCCTTGGGAGGTTCAGATCTGACACGCCACACTACTGCTGCGTACACATGGTGATTGGACATGCTACCTGGGGAAGACAAAAGCTTTCAGCTATTCTTTTTGAAGGTACCTATTTGCAAACATTGGGATTTTGCACTGCTAAGAGTTAAACTACACCTACTAGTCAGCAATGGATGAGTATTAAGTGCATCTGGGAACTATTCCCAGATGTCTGCAGTTCATATTGGTGTAAATCTTCACTGGTTCCATTTCTGACATGCTACATACCTCAGCTAGCTTAGAGCTCTCAAAGACACGGTAAGTAATGCCATAAAGCACTGCAGGTTTGAAAGCAGTTTATGATGTAGCAACTTTGAAGTGTCATTGGCTCAGCTCAAGCTGAGCAGTGTTTGAATAGAACGCCAGGCGCTACTCATTAACATGTAAAATTACTGTACGTATTGAGAAACATCAGCATAGATAGATGATCCCGACATCATTTATAATCTCTTTGAATGGTCATAAGCGGTAAAAGACTCAGTTTAGGAGAATAGAGCCTCTAAAATACATGGCGTGTATTTGAGATGAATCAGACATCAGTGTTTTATTTAGTTTCATTTTAAATAGCACAGTGCAAGTAGTCCAGTTCATACTCAAATACAAATAATATGGCTCATGTGATTAATATGTACATAATTTCTCACCTTAACACACTCCCATTTTTTGACCTTTTACAATTGCCGTAAGTTACAGAAACTAAACGCATGCTACTCTCTACACCCCACAAATTTTCATCCTGGCAGCTTCCCCTTGCTCAAATCTCCATGTTAAAGAAGCATCATTTTGCTCTTCTCATACATATCAGAGCAGAAGAAGAAAAAGGGGGAGGATACACAGCTTTGCGGGTTTTGTATAAGAAAGGCACCACAGACAAAATCAAAGCTTTTTTTCCCCACAGAATACATCCTCCCAAAATTTCCTTTGGAAGGCACAGAAACTCTCCTCCAAAATGTTACCACTGTCCTCAATGACAGAGTCCCTCCCATAAAAGGGAGGCTTTAACCTATCCTAGAGTCAAATAATCCCAGAATGGTTTGCCTAAACTGTTTTTTGGCTAGTTCAAAACCAGCCATACATATAAAGAGAAACACAGGAAAAAAAATGAGAGGCCTGTGGTGCAGCCTCACAGGAAGCCCGTTAGCAGTCCAGGTACCAAAGGCAGAAAGGGAACAGCAGTGTTCCTGTGTTTAGGACACTGAGCCTGTGCCTGGAAGTGTTCATGTAGGTTCCAAATAGTTATTTTCTGCCTCCAGTCCCCAAATAGCAAACAAATGTGTTGACAGAACATTTAGGGACTTCACTCACCATTTGTTTCTTCACTGCCTTATTTTCCTTCATCTCACCATTGCTTTGCTGTTTGTTCTCCATTCTGTTACCTTGTTAGGTAATAGCTGAGGAAGAAAAGAGGGAAAGTTGTGTTACTGTTCAGCTGAGGCAAATTTTTTTTTTTTTAAATAAAATCATAAATAGGACTCAGGAAGGACTTGAAAAAGCCTATAAGAAGTCTAGCTGCTCCCTTCAAAAGTCAGATCCTTGTTCAGGAAGGCGTAGCAGCACCAAACTGCATGCAGTTAAAAGCAACAGAAACATACATGCTAACTCTGTTTGAGTAGTCTACTCAGAGGGTGGCACACCCTTTGGAGCAGGCATAGTAGCTCCTAGCACAACTAAAGCATGAAGGGGAAAAAGCTACGGTCTCAGGCCCTTCAGTGGATGTGCTGTCTCTGTTAGAATAGGAGCATCAGACCCGCTGGAACTACAAAAGGAGTTTAGATAGTCAGGTGGAACTACATTACTATGGCTGGGTTGCAGCCAGGACATTTGGATTAATTGGTGGTGTGATTCTAGTGATTATTAGACTTTATATTAGCTGGGGCATTGCCTGAATGCATTTACAAAGGAGGGGTCCATTTGTTTACTGCTCTGTCAAGAAAATTCTTGCCTGAACATTACCGTATATGCTTTAATAATGTTAAAGGACATTTTAATAATAATTTATTAAGAAACTAAACTGATTTCTGGGGTTTCAGAGAGGATGGATTATCTGTTATTTACACTGTTGTCCTGGTTTCAGCTGGGATAGAGTTAATTTTCTTCCTAGCAGCTGGTATAGCGTTGTGCTTTGGATTCAGTATGAGAAGAACGTTGATAACACACTGATGTTTTCAGCTGTTGCTCAGTAGTGTTTATACCAAGTCAAGGATTTTTCAGCTTCTCATGCCCAGCCAGCAAGAAGGCTGGAGGGGCACAAGACGTTGGGAGGGGACACAGCCAGGACAGCTGACCCAAACTGGCCAAAGGGATATTCCATACCATGTGATGTCATGCCCAGTATATAAACTAGGGGGAGTTGACCTGAGGTGGGGGGGATCACTGCTCAGGAGCTAACTGGACATCAGTTGGCAAGTCGTGGGCAATTGCATTGTGCATCGCTTGTTTTGTATGTTCCAATCCTTTTCTTATTACTGTCATTTAATTATTGTTATTATTATCATTATTAGTTTCTTCCTTTCCATTCTATTAAACTCTTCTTACCTCAACCCACGAGTTTTACCTTTTTCCTTCTGATTCTCTCCCCCATCCCACTGGGTGGGGGGGAAGTGAGTGAGCGGCTGCGTGGTGCTTAGTTGCTGGCTGGGGTTAAACCATGACAACTGTGCTTCATTGTATGACCTTGGGCAGTCTGTCAGTCTGTTCAGTTCATTTGGAATATGGATTACAGGATTCTTCTACCTCAACATCTTGAGATGACAGCACATTTCAAGATCTTGGCTTACTTCGTCATTACAGTAATGATAGATCCAGTCTTGAGTGCAAGTTGTCTTGTAGACAAGACTCTACAGGATAGTGAGCTATGATAAATTGGGAGTAACAGTCAATTTAGTGAGACAGCATGTTGGAGTGGAAATTGTGTTGAGGCCATCACAGATACAAGAGGTTTTCTAAGAAGAAATCCTGTGTGATAGAAGTACTGCCATTGGCAGTACTGGGGCCATTATATCAGATGGTTGCCAGAAATCTGGCTGAGTTTTTAAGAGAAGCTAGAGACGTGACAGCATCCTATGAGCACTAAAACCAGAAAAATGACATTCTTCCCTCTCTACCTCACAGTGCAGTCAATACTAAAAACCTGCAAACAACTTCTTTCCCTCTGCTGCAAAGGGCCTTAGTCAATTCCTGCTAAATTACTCTTCAAAAAGAGCTTTCAAGGCAAATGTATTTCACTTCGTAGGAGAGATGCTTAGTCTCATCATCAGACAGTTCACCTGTCTTATGCCACATTTAACAAGCATGCCAAAAATAATGTCAGACTTGCTCACTGCAGCACCCACATGCTATACAGCATTTCATATATAGATAATGTAGATAATTAAATTAATGAAGGTTCTGACAGAGCATGAGCAAAGCATCATCAAACTGGAATTTGAGAGCTTACAAGACAAAGATATATGGGGCATAGGACAAACAGAAACAGCACAGGCTTGGTCAGAAAAAGCCTGCTAAGCGTCTGAAGAAACAACTCAACCTCACAGCTAAGCCACTAGTGAGGATAACTTGTGTCTGCCTTCCCTCACCGCATTTTTTTTTTATATGGCTGAATCTTCCTCTTGTTCTCTGAGCAGTCTTTAAAATGCTTTTAATATATGTCTGTTGCTACTGGAAAGTTTAATTGCTAGCAGTGCACCATCTGCGGAAGTGTTCAGACCGAACCATCCCTCCTATATTTCGGGTAACCCTTGTTTGTGTCACAATTTTTTGAACATATCCACTTGAGTGTAGAAAAAGGAATGTTACCATATCCAGGACAGACGTCCAATGTCATGCAAAAAATAAGAAATCTGAACTGGGGAGGGAGTAGAAATCACTGAAATCCTGCACGGATTTGTGAGTGTTACTTTTGCAGTCTTATTGACTTGTGTGCAGGGAAGAGAGACACGATTACAGTAAGAAGAAACTTGATCTTCAGATTGCAGTGTTTGGCAAAATCTAAAGAAGTGATGTTCCACTTAGAGGAATAAAAGTCTGAGATTTGCACTGCTGCTGGTGTCCTTTCACTGAAAAGTTTTAACAGATAGGGTGGAAAAGTGTAGCCCTTCCCCCTGAAGTTCATATTGCTAGTACCAGCTAAGTTGCTTAAGCCATGGATCCAGAAATATTCATTCATTATTCATTCTTTATAATGGAAGATTAGGTCTGTCTGCTCCCTAGCTTGTACAGTTAGTTAGGAGGTGACCCATGAATCAGGAAAGGCTGATTTACATCAGGCCCGGGGGCACCTTCCATTTCAGCATTACAATCAGAGCTACAGTTTTCTTAGCTACTTATCCAAAAGTTTCTTTAGCAATGTATAGGTTGAGTTTATTAGTAGGACATGCAATCCAACTCACTCTCACAAATTGTTAGCCTTGGCAAGGATGGCTCAGCAGTTCACAGAGCAGGAGCGTTACGACTGGCACAGCAAACTGACTTGAGAGAGGTATGAATAAACCTACTGTAATCTAGGTTTGGTTCTGAACTTCTATTGAACATTCAACATTCATTAACTGACTGCAAGTCAGGAAAAACAAAAGCTTTTGGAAAGCTGTCGTATTCACAAAAAGCAAATGTGCAAAGGGAGCAGTTTCAGATGAATTCAGGTTTTAAATAGCGATATTTGTTATGTTAGATGACAAGAATCACCAAGGAGTTGACCACCTCAGAAAAGCTGAGTTATAAACCACAGTTATTAAGAAAAAAAAAAAAAACCTGACTAAGAAAAGTATAAGACCCAGAATAGATCGATTATTTTTGTTGTCCAGTCTGAGCATAAAACACTGTTTGGGCGAGTAGCCAGTCAGGGCCCACTTGCCCTCTTGTTCAGGTGCGCCTGGAATTACACCAAGCCACCGGTCATTCCACCCAGGGCACAACAGAGGCAATTTATCGGTGACATAAAAGGTTCTGCTGACACAAATTCCTCATGATGTGCATACATGGCCTCCATGTCTGTCTCCCAAGTGCAAAATATATTGCCTCTATAGAAAGATTACGTCTGTGTCAACATTGCACTGCAATGGACAGGGAAAATGTGGAGGTCAGAAGAGCAGCCTCCAGCTGACAAAATTCACTTGTAATTATAAACCAGCACAGCCTCTCAGGGATAGAAAGGGACTGCTTTGTACTTCTCAGAGTAAACCTCTTTCATGTGTAGCACAGAATAGTTTGGTTTCTTTTAAAAATGGGAAAAAGAAGCACTAAGAGAGACAACACTGCAGTAGGGTATGAATCGCAAAGCTTTGGAAAACAAGTTGATGTAAAAATAACCCAAACAGACTCAGTAAGTCCTATTGGGCCACGGTAGACTGACATCTAATAATTTTTGCTTTTGCAAAGGCAAAATTGTCCAACTTGAGTACTTTGGTTTGCTATGCATTGTACTGGAAATAGCTGCTTCAGAAGACTGTTTTGGGGTTTTTTTGATTCAACACTAAAACTCTAGTAAAAGAGGATGGGGGAGAAAAGTTTTGAATCTCACTCCTATCCTGTAGCTTCTGTGCTGCTACCTTTCTTCCATTCACTTACAGCCAAAATTCTCTATGGCTGAGCACTTGCACCTGTCAAAAAAGGAGCTGTCCTTGCAACATAACAGACTTCAGCTGAGGACTTCCCTGTGCTTCAAGCTAGATGCTTCTGTCACTAATCTATCGCATGTACTTCAATGAATGTGCTCCTCTCCCTGGTACTGTAAGTCACACATACGCACTCACACAAAAGAAATCCACCATCAATTAATGGAAAGATTGATTAATTAGAGCATCCAATGTGAAGAACACATTTCAAGTTTCTGTGTCCCCCAAATCAGGAACACTATGTATTAGATCCTGGTAAGTGACATAACTATCTGGTTAAAATAGGTGTTCTGGAACTCCATTCAGAATTGAAGGGATTATTTTCTTCTCAAGTAGTTTTGTTAAGCTAGATCTATTCTGGTGAAAGCGGGACTGTACAAGTCAATCCTTCTTATGCTGTTTATGGAAAATGTCAAACAGTCCCAATATTAAAGTACTGTTGCTGGAGTCAGGTGTGGCATGACTTTAATTTGGCACAGAGCATTCCAACGGTACTGAACTATTTAGCAAGAGTTAATCTCAAATACTGTAGACACCCCAGCTTCCAGAAATACCTGTTTTCTTCAGTAATCAGTTGACATAGTGTTAAAAAAAAGTGTATGTCTCTTTTTTCCTATATCTGCAGTATCTATCCTAAAATGTCTTTACAAGATGATGAATTATTGTATCTGGATTTCAGTATTTCATACAAGTCACAATCTGATCTCTTACACTGAGAAGGGGAAAGACTGGATTTCTATTTCCAAATGAAGTGTTTTGGTATGTTTTTTTAAAATATAAATCAGGGGGAAATTAAAGCTATTTTTCATAGAAATTATTAATCAGGAGAGGAGGACAGAGTTTTCAGAGTTAATGACTGCTTATATAGAAGCTGAGTACTTGACTAGCATAGGAAATTATTTGTTTACAAATTTCACAAAAATGGCTTATACTAAGATAAATCTATTCCTTTCTACCCAAGTCAAACCCTTGACAACATTGCCAAATTTGAGAAGTTGCTCCAAAATACCAAGTCCAACTTCTAGGCACTACTCACCACTTACCCAAAGTATTCTTCACTTCCAGTGATTTCTGAAGTTCAGTGCAGTTCAGAAGCAGCCCTCTTCAGGATTGCTACAGCAGCCCTCTTCTCTGAAATAGGGACAGTTAAATCATTGAATTAAATTCAAAGCCAGCTTTAACTCCTTTATACCTTTTCAGAAGTAATAATTAACAGTAAAACCAAAGAATAGTATGACACTTCGGCTGGAGTTCATGCAATAAGTCTTTCCTACCCAATAGAAAACAAACTGCCTTGTATGGCTGTAATGCCATACAAGAGGTCTTTGTTTCAGTCGTCACACAACATGAAAAAGCTTTCCTTCCCACATTTGAACCAATAGACATTTGAATTGCAAGTGCCTAAGGCTACGACTCACATTCATATACTTTTACCCCAATTACAAGTGACCAGGTGGAGGAACACCCACAGCATTCCATGTGCTGTAAATGGCTTTTCACAGTGATGTGTTGGACCAGACCAGTACTTGTGTGTGAGAGGCACTGTGTGGTACTTGTCAGGAGTCACCCCTCTGCAAGATTTTGAAAGGCTAGGACAAGACATACTGTACAGTAATAAAAACCACAGTAGTCTGTGAAAAGATTTACTTTGTCTGCTCTTCTGGCTTTGTGCCATAGAGAGGAACTCCATATCAAGTGTTAGTTTAAATACTAAACAAAACATGGGTCAGAACAAGGGTGTAGCAGTTCTGACTTTGCTTTTGCTATCAGTTCCTTACATCCTAAAGCTAAACAGAGGTAAGAACACTCTTTGGTGTGAAAAGGTGCTCTCTCTTGTGGCTTTTCCCTGCTGGTAGGTGTATTTCTTTGTTTGAAAATCCAGTACATGTTAAATTAGGCTCATCAGCATTTCCTCAAGGCCCTTGATAGCTAATTTAGTTGGATTATCTGTAAACCTGCAGATGCGATGCTATCCAAGATGTGTTAGGTAGAGAGGCAGCTGTACAGACATGAGTTGGCTGAAACTGTAAATTCTGGCTGGGATTTGAAGTAACCTTGTTCTTTTGGGGAAGGTGACATTATTGAGCATGTGGTCCTTGGTTTGTATTTTAGGTTATGATTGTTCTGGCAGCTCCTATGGATCACTTTTGATCCTGTTACATAAATCTCAGTGAAATTCTCAAAAGATATTACCATCAAATTTACTTCAGCTAAACATAGGCATCCTTCTCCGATTACAAGATGCTAATCAATGAAAACACCACTTTTGAGGGACAGGAAAGAAGTTCCTTAAGATCCCCTAGCATATTTTATCTGTAAGTGTCTTTAGACTTGGCACCCAATATCTTATAATTAACAGGAAAAAAAAATAGTCTTGTACTTTAGCTCTCTAACACAGTGGTTATAAGGAAATAGATTCTCCCATTCTCTCGAGTGAGAGTGAGGGAGCAGACAAGATTTTTCTGAAACTCACCTGTATCTCAGATACAAGTGACAGGTGATACCTTCCAGACCTATACACATTTAATTTACATTTTAAATAATCTACATTTTAACTGAAATCTTCACAACTTTTAAATTAATTTGTGGCGCCTAAACCCAAGACTCACTACTTCTTAGCAGCATCTGTCATTTGTGGAAAGGTCTTGTTCAGCATGTCCCATGATCAGCAGAAGGACAGGAAAATAAGCAACACAAGGCTATAAAACTGGCACTGCTACCTTATAAAACAAGTTATACGTGGTTATGTAAGCTTTGGGAAGGCATGCCTGTTCAAAAAGCATGAATTCAGCAATTATTGAAGAGCAGCCTGCTCTATGCTAGAACTAATCCTTTCAGACTAAACAAAGCTACCTCTTTGATCCAAGTTTTCCCAAGTTTTAGATTCAAGTTTATAAATTTGGCCTTTATCAACCTGAGCAAGAATACAAAGAAACCATCTCAAGGGCAACTTAGGAAGTCATGACCAAGAAATAGGACAAACAAAACAAGAATTGCTTTGTTAGATACCGCACAAGAAAGAAGCAAAAATTTTTTTCATGGAAATTATAAACAGAACAGGAAAAATTGAGAGAATCTTTACAAGCAAGCTTAAGTTAAAAGCTCACCAACTGAATATTCAGAAAGAAGTCTGTGAAATTTTAATTTCAGGTTCAAGATGAATTTTTTCATTGTTAGGAAGTTGAAAACAGAAATGCTGGAGTAAATGTGGTAACCAGAGAGTATGCAGTGTCTGTAACTATACGTGTGAATGCTCATTCACATGTAAAGACGTGGTTGATTTCTATGCAGATAAGCCCCTTTGGAAATGCAATCTCAAACTGGTAAGCCAAACTGATGCTTGGATTTTAGTTCTGTAAAAATGCCCTGATCTGGCAAAGCAGTAGTATACAGTTTAGTTTTAAACCTAATTCCATAGGAAAATTAACATGTACATAAATACATTGCTAGTGAAAGTGAGAGCATCTAGCTTCTCACTTCATCAAACCCCCAAAACTGGAATTTGGTGTCTATCATGGCTGCACGTCCTTGATGGAAATGTATCACATTCCTGCACTGCTAAAACCATAGTTTTGAGAGAAAAGCCAGGGCACTGACCATTTTTATTTAATAGTCTTTTCAGCTTAAAAACCTCAAAGTTCCCAATATGTAAGCATCAGTACAAGCAGATCTAACAGATTGGGGGCGGGGGGGAACAGAACAAGAATATTGAATATTAAAAAATATTTTTTACTGATTATTACATAACAGTGCCTTGGATCAGCTACAGCAGAGTATTTCCCAGTTCTTTGCAAGACAAAGTGGTTAATAATTACTCTTTGCTGTGTTGGCCATTAGTGTTGTTTTAACCATTTTCTCCCATTTACACATGCAAGTCTGGTATGTCATCATTTAGGAAAAATCTTATGAGCCATGAATTTAATGTTATCATTACGTTAGGCTTATTTCCAACATTACCTTCCATGTAGATTAAAGCTAGTTAAATCTTTGCCAAGTTATTTCCAGTGAAGTCAGCCTAGCATCCACCTGCCATTTAGTAAATGTTGAATTAAATATTGACAAGTAAAAGCTTTTATGTTGTAAGGTCATGCCCTGAGTTAAGACCAGAGCTGCTCCTGGGTACAGGTTCATTCCAGGTGGAAAGAAAACACCCTCAAACTAACTCTTGTTATAAAGAAGGATTATGCCCCAAAATAAAGCCCTTTTAGAGTGGGAATTTTGGGCTAAACCCTGGAGAAGGTAGAGTACCCAGCATCTAAGTGTTTTTTCATTGAACATTGGAGAATACTTTCAAAATTCCCAGGACTGATGTATTTGAGCAGCTTCTGTTTCTTTATTAGTGCTGTAAGCAAGGAAACTTCTTACCAGGGTACTAAGAGCTTGAGCCTCCCTCCTCTCTTGAGCAGTAGCAAAACCTGCTTCCAGCAGGCAGATATACCCTGACTAGATGGATACGTTACACATCTTTTCCTAAAGTCTCATTATAGGCATCAAGAACAGGCAGGCAGTTTCTACCAAAACAGTTTTTCCAGTCAACGGTCCTATTACACTTAGGAATTGTTTACTACTACTCTGAGGATTTCAAGAGGAGAACCAGTGATCTTCTTGAAAGATCACTTAAATTGCTAGCCCTCCAGGTGAAGTTCCATGTTCTGACTCACACAAGGATTATCTTCATCAACACAATGACTCCTTCTAGCCTCAGACATCACCCTTGACCTGTGTGGAGGGGGAAATGAAACAAAATGCCTTTGCATGCATTGCACTCTCAGCCGGTATCTAGCTTGCTCAAGTTTTGAGTTGCAGGGCTCGAGCTCGAACCCCCTGGGAGCAGCGAGCACTGCTTGAGCCTGGAGTCCACACATTCCTCACAGTGCTGAATGTGCCTAAAAAGGATGCAGAGCAAGCCCAGAGTAGACATATATACTCATGTTGCTTTCTTATGAAAGTTGGTCCTGGAAATCAAGCTAGGAAAATAAACTTTGCCAAACTTTGCCCTATCCAACCTGCCCATATATTTTAAATAGCCCCAATCCCAGTTTCAATTCAAGCTGCCAGACCCTTTTAGCTTGTCTAGCTGTAGTTTTATGTCTGATACCTCATTTTTCTTCATCTAGGGACTAAAAATAATGCAAAGATATTTGTGTAACAAGTTATTCTCTCCACAGATTCATGAAGCCTGGCAAGCAGCAGCTCACCATTTATTCTCTTGAAGGCTAAGATATTACTGAAGTATTCCCCTCTAAAAATAGGGAAAGATAATATAATATAAAAATTTACTTTAAAGTGTCACTACCTTAATTTGTGTAATTAAAGCTTCATATGTAAATATGGTAAAATTCTGCATCTTGTGAACATAGGTGTTTTTCTCCCACTTTGAGGAATTGGAGAATGAAAGAAAAAACTAAGTTAGAGAGATCCTCCCACCTCTCCCAAGCTTTAGCTGTGATTTCCAGGGGCATTTAAATGTTTCTGTTGTAGCTTTAAAAATGTTACAAAAAAACCCGTTTTGTCACACTCAGTAGGTTTCAATTACGTGAACGTAAAGGTGCAAAACTCTCTTACATTTCCAGGGGTTATGAAATACTGGAAAGGCTGATGGCTGAAGTGCCTGCTTTGCATTTGAGAAGCTATTGGGGTCAAAGTCTGTTAGTTATTACCATTTTCAGCAGCTCTTGGTGTCAGGGCCCTGAGCACATAACCCATCCTGGGCTCAGGGCCAGCTTCGAGGATGGGTGCAGGCACCCAGCCATGAGGAGAGCCTCTCTCAATAGCGGGGACTTACCTCCACCTTCGCTCAGGAGAGCGCAGTAAGGGGACATTCTCGGCCATTATCCTCAGTCCAGGTTACACTGATCCAGATCTTTTCCCTGACCGACAGGCCTGACTTTGCGGCTCAAACTCAGACCTGCCTCCTCACCGTGGACTTGCCTGTTGATCATAGGGCTGTGCCCAACCTGGGGTGCTGGGGTCACGGGACTGACCCTGCCTTGCTGACTTCAATTCTCACCTGAAGCCCAGACCTGCCTGATCACTGGCAGGTTGTCTGCAGGTAGGGGCTCTTGGCTGAAGATGACTGGCAGTCAAACAAAGAAATAGTCAAAGAAATAATATCTAACATGCATAAGATCCACCGTTATATAGTAAATTCAGATATCATGTGGAGCTGCAGACCAATAAAAAAAAAAAAAAGCACAAAGGACTGGAGAGACAGATGACTTGTCATAACCCACCCCTCACCAGGGTGAAACCAACTTCAGGGCCCAGAGGAGCAGGGGAGGGACAAGCACAACACCAGGGAGAGGAGCAAGGTCTGAGGAGTGCATGTATAACACTTCTGACTGCATTGTTATGCTCTCTTTCTCTGTAATAAATAGATCTGGACTAATAATGGGACTCTTAAAATCCCAATTATAGTAGCAAGCTCACAGTTAACAGTAAATTCTTACTAGATCTAAGGTGTGCTTCCTCTTTGCCAATAAACAATATATTGAGCATAACAGAGTTTCCATTCCACATTTTTCTGCTCTGGAAAGTAGAGTCATTAGGACTGTGATCTCCAGAAACAGGTGTGGATAACACTACAAGAGTTTAGTATAGCATCTTTATTTGTCAAAAGCAGGACTCTTTCAGCTGGTTAGCACTAGTAACAGCAAGACATTAGAAGTGAAATTAATCTCACTGTTTTCAAGTGAGTAAGGTATCTTTGTACTCAGTTTATGGAATAAAAGGGCATTGATAGAAATCCATTATTTTGGATCCAGACTTTTCCTATGGAAAGAAAGAATAGCTTCTGTAACAGGCAAACTCACATTGCTCCTTTTCACACAAGGTTTGCTACATTTAAAGCCCATTTCTACAAGGAGCTGAGCACATCCCCTGCAGTGTGACTGAAGGTTGAGGATTACTTTTTCACCAGTTCAGATCCTCTACGTCACATTATGAAATAGCTCCATAAAAACTATATCATGTGCTCTCCCCCAGTGGTGTTGATTGTAATGTAATGAACAGAACACAAATTTGTAATTCAGGGTGGGTGCAACAGTGGCCTGCCCAAGGGCTGTTAAAGTGTTTCACACTGCACTGTTGCAGGCATTGATTACTAATGTTGAAGAATGCACCCTGAGCCTGCAGAGAAGATGCCTAAACCCCACAGGAAGGTATCATGCATTTGGTGAGCGGCTCTTGGCAAGAGAGCTGTTCCAGTGAGTAGATAGCCTACCCTGTAACCACAGAAGCTTCCAGACAGATGTATATGCAGCTTCTCAGGTAACATAAAAGCACCAAGCTATAAATCCACGTAATACCCTATGATAGATAGCCCAATATCTTCTGTTTGGGTTGCTACTGACAGCTACCGTTTAAGGTTTCTTTCCACCTTTTCTGCTTCACTCATACTCAAGCATTTCCCATTGTAGCAACCTTTTGGTCTGTTGAGTCTTAAGTACTGGCTTTTAAGTTCAGTTGGAGTTGACCTCTGCCCGCTCTTGCTGCTGAAGATTTCCAAGTTGAGCAAGCTACTGTAATTTCATAGTACAAGCTAGTATATGAAAGGAAGAACACTGATATGATATAAGGCAAGTCTTTAACAGTGCAATTGTCACTAGATTATTAGAAGAACCTAGGACATTTCAAGAGACTCAAGTTTTATTGCCAATTATACCAACAGGATGTGATAGTGACTGAATTATATCCAAGTACATGACTCATTCCATGTATTTCAAAAAATCCTGGAACACTATGTTACTGCATTTCACTTTGCTGTTGGTTCAAGGGGCATTACTTTCATGTTAGGACTTAGGTTGTTAATTAATAAAACATTAACCTGAGAACAGAAACAGGAATCTATAGGTAGTACACACTAAGCCATCGGGAAGCATGTACAAAGCCATAAGCTTATTCCCCAAGTGAGCACTGAAACAATCTGTAATTGCATAGAAGAGTTTTGGGTATAGAACCCCTCACCTCCTGTTTATGGCTGCAATGAAAATCAAGGTTTTGAGTATTTTGCGTGACTCGGTCTGTGAAAGGTAATTCACTGTTCCAGACCAGTGCAGGATGCAAGAACACGCTAAGCACACAAGCAAGTCATGCAAGTACTGAAACTGGATGCTAAACTGGATATTGGTCATACTGCTGACTTTAGCTACTTCTGCATAAAATTAATTCCATCAAATGTTAGAGTAATGCACAATACCAACATTCTCTAGGGATTGTATTGCTCAAACTATCATTGAGTTATTTGGAAAAGGAGGGCAGATGTGAAGAAAATGTTTGCCTAAGTGTACTGGGGACAGTCAAATCTAAAGCTGATTGTGGAGAGCTGTAGAAAGTCACTTTGTGTTTTAAGTGACAGATAAAACTAATTGCTCACACATGCATGTTAATGTAGAAAAAAACCCCTTAATACATATACAGTCATGGACTCACAGGTAGCTATTTTATTTGGGAAGATCTTGAAACCATTGTGGATAGTCTTAGGAAGCTGTCAGTTCAGTTCTGAGGCAGATAAACCAAGCAAAGCATTAAAATAAATCTTAATAAAAGAGTCCTTATGTTGGTACCAATCCAGTCTGCAGCCAGCAGTACATTCTCTTACAGGCCTTTCCCCTCACAAAAGTTGCAGAGGACAGAAATGATGAATGCCACTGTATGAGACCAAGTATACTAAGGACTCCTCAGCTTAGCAAGGAGATGTGCCCTTTCCCTCAAGTTGTCCTTTCTTTGCAGAACCTTTGCAAAGTACAGATAATTACACAAACAGTCTGACTTTAATAAAACTAGCTAGTGCTCTGTTTGGTCCAGCCCCATAGTCATGTCTTGTAATGGTAGTAGTGGCTATTGAAGGATGCAATGAGAAACAAAGCAAGTATAGGAAAAGCCTTCCCCAATTCACCTATCCAGCTTCTGGTTTTTTGTTTCTTAGGAACTTCCTAACTTACAGTATGTATTTGGATCCACTTTTTGTGCTCCTGTTTCACTTCAATTTATTTATATTTTTTGTTCCAACATCCTATGGCAATGAGTTCCACAGGATCAATACAGGAGGTTGTCAATTTTAGCTTCTTTTCTGGAAGCTCCCTAATTCTCATGTTGTGAGACTTATAGGTCATACCCTTCCTAAGCTAAGTTGTGCTGGTTTACATGCACATTTGTGCATCAACTGTTTGGTTCCCTGGGCACACACCTGTTGTGCCACATTAAGCAATTATGCCTCACAGGCTGTATCTAAACTAGTCATTAAAACAGTTTTCATTTTCCTAAACTTTACAAGACATCCAGTTCACATGCTCAAAGACTTCTTTGCCTCACAAGCCAGAACACATCTTGGTTTACTGCAATTCAAACAAAAACACCACTGTGGTTGCACCATAATCTTCCCAATGTGCCCAAGGAATCTCCCTTCATTGCTGTAACAGGCAACCTCAGCCTTAGGTTTCTCCCCTACCAGTAGTGGTTTGGTGTGTTTATTTTAAAGAGGAATTGCTCTGCAGAGGAAATGTGTGGCTTGGCAAAATTCTCCACTTTTCCTGAGGTGCTGCAGTACTGCCAGGAACTGGTGCAAGAGATCACTCAGAGCAGAGGCAAAGCTGAGCTGGAGCCAGATGTTCCAGGTCAGGGAGAAGGAGGGCACCACGGCCAGTACTACTTGCTGGGGAAGCCAGAAAAGGGAAATTATCAACAAAATGGAGCACTACAGCCTACAGAAGCAGCCTGTTGCTAGTATAGTCCTACAATATAAATACCCTCTGTTAGAGCAAGAGGCTGAGAGTGGGAAGTGAAAAGCAAAGGAAGTGAATCTCATATTGACAAAGACTGGACTGCTATCAGACTGCTCCAAGTTATTAGTCTGCCTGTGGGCCAATATTTAATTAATTTCTTTTTCCTCACATTTTCTCCATCCTCTCAAGCCTCCTGCAATAAAATTCTTTGTTCAGTTGTTTACTTCCATTTCAGAATGAGTTTAATTGAAGTTCTCTCCCCTTCACTCCCACCTTATTTGATGATTGCTTATGCTGTTTCTACTTCAGTTGTGATACAGCAGATCTTTAGTGTCTCTGGGGGAGAGGGGTCTGACAGTTCCTGGCTATCTATTCATAAAGACCTGGAACAGGAAATATTGTAATTATGTAAAAATGTATAGATTCTTATACTTGCCTGTTTTTTGTGGCTGAGGAATACAACCCATCAAAGTGTTAAATATTATAAGCGTCTGTCATGCCTGTTCCCTTTTCCTCCCCTGCCCAACCCCTGTCTGAGTGGACGGCATGCACATTAGGCTTTCAGAGTCATTTTTGTTCACTGACATTGAGCAACAAAGATTTGTGCACGTGGGATGTGCAGGATGTGCTCCTGAGCCCCGCAAACTGCTGCAGTTCCATTACTCTCAAATCTCACTACGGAGGGGCACAGGGAAAATAAGACTATTGGCAAACTCATTAACCTTCTTCCTTTCATTTATTTTATCAAATAGAGTGGATTCTCAATTAGTGAGACTAGGTCTGGTCTAAAAATAAGGGCTCAGCCAGGCAGGTAACTGTAGCAGCAGAAACAGACATGTCTTATGGTAACTTCTGAGAGCTTTTAGCAATATATATAGTAAAATACTTCTCTGCTTTTATGCCCATTCTCTCTTCTCCTCCCCACCCCCCTGACAATTAAATTCTTAACATGAAACTTGCAAGTCGTATATACAAGAGGTCTGCTCAATAGATGGTTAAGTCTAAAACTGCTCATTGATCTTCCATAACACATCATGTATCAATTAGTGAGATAAAGATAATATATTAATCCTGTCCCTGAAAGAATCTTCTGCATGGCATTTAAGCTTCAGACTAAACAGTGTGTAAAGCATAACATGGTGTTTTGAAGAAACACCAACAGCAAATGTCCACCCTGTAGTTTAATAACCGATTATCAACAAATGGTATGACATTTAAATAGAACCAATACTGTTTTATCAGCTGCACCAGAACAAGCTGATAGTCTGCAAGCAAACATGATAATAATGCCACTGCACTCAGTTTTTCCGGCTTTGTACTCAGGATCTTAAAAGACATAGAAAGAAGAGTTACCATGGGAGAGGGAAACACCATGAATTTGTCTAAACTGAAACTCATGATGTATGTTTCCCCAGTTAGTACGGACTCTTTGCTATTTCCAGTTCTTCCTTAACAGGGAGCAGATCAATTCTGTTACTAACAGCTGGAAGCTTGCCTGATTGTTTCATTAGGCTGCAAAAGCATAACCCGGGGAAGCAGGAACAGTAAAAAACTAACTTGTGTATTTACTGTTGCAAAAGAGGCATGCAGCTTCTAGCCAGCTGTTCTTACAGGCTATCTAGTGTGCCAGAATAAGATAGACAAACTTTTAACGTAGCTACTGTTATTCCTGTATGAATTCTTACTTTGTATGAATTCAAAGGAAGCAAAACAATGACATACCATACAGACATAACCTCTCTCGCTACAGTACCTGCCATCATAACTGCATTGGGTGGATGCATAAGCCATACACTATAAACATAGATGCTATTTTCATGGAATACACTGAATATATGTAACTCCTTGAAATAGTTCAGTGCTGGTGTCAGCTCTAGTTTGATATGCTCTCAATGATCCTCAAGCAGCAAGGTAGCATAAATGATATTTTGCAGATCAGATCTCTCAAAACAGAAATTTGGGAAATTTTGGTGATCTCCTCCATTCAGTCTCCTGTAGGTGTTCTTTTGTTACTATAGTTTCCCACTCCACTTCTCAGAATTTGGTCAAGGCATGAAATTAATTCCCGAAGCTCCTTAAGCTGCTGTCCCCATCTTGCCTTTCCTCATATTTCTGCAAGACCAGAACATGATGTTATCTGAGGCTCAGTTCTGCCCCATGGCCCCCACATCCTCCTGGCTTGGTTTGTCACTTAATTGCTTTGATTAGTATTTGTTTCCCTCTAGGTGCAAAGCACTACTGCAGCATCCTGCTCTCTGCAATTATCCCAGCCTCAATTTTGCTTGAAACCCTAGCTTTAACTCTTCAACTCCTTTCTCTGTGTATAAGTAATTCAGACCTAATTCCAGCTGGAATGAATACATAGCATGCTGTTCCTCATATCTGTCTGGGGACATTGCCTTATGCTCACACTTCACCCCAAAATCCACAACAGCATATACTAATGCCAAAGACTGTTTACCACACCAGACCCTATGGCATTCAGACCTCATTAACTGACCTCTGTCCTGACCTACATTGGTTGATTAAAGCCTAGTATTCTTTGTGGGATAGTATATACCAAGGACAAGATAATCTCTCAAATCGGAGGTTAGATTGCAGCACATTTGCATGCACATCTTTGCTCTGACTCATGTCTGTACACATAGTTCTATGGAAGCCACAGCCCTCTGGCCAAATCAAGACTTGTTTGTGTTATGCAAGTCTCTTGACTGACCGCAGATTATATACAATGTAATTCCTCAGATCTACACTTACCTGTTGTAGTGGGCTGTATGTGAAGGTGAATATGGAGAAGACTGAGTGCATTTGGACACTGACCATCCAAATCTATCTAATTCACTGTCACCTCTAAGCTGAAGTGATCTTAGCTACTGATACAAATTGTTGTTCTATCCATGTTGCCAAGGAAATGCTTGGAGATCAAAGTGAGGGAGCTTGCAGATATGAGTAGTGAAATGGATAATGTGACAGATTCAAATAACTGCTGAGATTGAGAACAAGATCTCACAACTTTTGATCACATGCTGCTTAACTTTTTTTTCAAAACCCAAGGAGGGAGGAATCTGGTTGTGACTTTCTTTTAAGCTGCCCTCTTCTCTAAAACATGTTCTCTCATGTTTGCAGGGATTGCCTTGAAATACTGACAGCTCAGCAGACAAAACATTTTTTTAACTATAGTTGCTCCTCTTCAAGGTTACTGTTAGGTGGTTTTGCATGAAATGGAACCATTCGGTTTCTGTAGCAGTGGAGGATGACTCCAAACCCTTTGTCTGAGCATAAGAGCTGATACCACTCTCTTCAAAGAGTTCTGGCAATACATGTTCTGTGTTATGATCTTATTCTATCTGCTTCACTTGCTCAAAAGCTCCAGTAAGTTATTTTTTAATCCTTTTGAAAAACAGTTTGCCATCCAAAAAATTTGTACTGGAATATATTCCTGTTATAGAACCTGAAGTTTTTTCAGCTGGAAATCTAAGTATCTTCTTATATCATCTATTTGTTCTTCCTTTAAAACTTAAATTAAAAATGTATAGTTGTTTTATGACCACAAAAAACCCCCTTGCCAATTTGTAAACTAAGAAGCAGTAATAAAGCAATGGAATGTAATAGACATCTCATTCCCAAACTCTGTGGTGCAACTCAAAATCCTTCCGCTGATTTGACAACTCCCTAGTTAAATAAGTCTCTGCTATTTTTCCTTCTACCCATTGTCTGTGATGTTTGTTCATAAAATTTACCCTAGTAAAAGTCTAGGATGAGTCAAAAGCTTCATTGCCCCCTCCACTATAACACCAGGGTTAGGAATGAGGAACAACTTCTGGCTGCTAAGACAAAGCCGTGAGAGAGCCATGTCCCTTGGCAGGATTCTCGTTTCACTGCAGTGGGGAAGAGAAAGAAAGCCCCTTGCTCCATTACTTGACCATTTGCTTCTTTTTTTCATTCATGGACTAATTTTGTCTGACTTGAAAGCCAGAAGTAGAGAAACCCTTTTCAGGAAGTTTGGATTATAGCATAGCACCAGAAATAAGGAGTTTGTTTTTATTTTTGATCTGCCACTGGTTTTACTATGAAGAAGGACTGAAGATTAATCTGAGTGATTTAGTGTACAGTTTTAGAACCTATAATTTGATGTTTTGTTACTGTAACACAAAACTCACCGGGAAACATACACCCCTGAGGAACAGAGAGATAACCAGGTGATTACAGTCTGGTGTTGGATAGGGGAGACACACACACCCCCCCACCCCCACCCCCCACGCTTCAGCACAGTGCTATTTGGTGGTTTTGTTTTTGAAACCAAAACCAAAAGCCACACAGATTACCAGAACTGAGAAGCAGATTTTTTTGATCCTTTGCTTTTCTCTGTACAACCTCTTTCTTCCTCCTCTTCTCCCCTTGCCCTCTCACCACTATGGCTGAGCAATACAGAGCAAATCTCATCTTCAGGCTGAGGACCAAAACTCTTCCTCAGTGTGAGGAGGAAAGGAAGGAGTGAATGGGGAATACGAGGTTGACAAGACTAGAACAGGAGCTTAGAGCGAGCTAATACTGTCTGGACTAGTAGTCTGGGAGGTATCAGGTCTTGTTTCTTAAGGAGCAAACAGGGCTGCATGCAGACGCTAGCATCAGCTGGCTCTCCCGTTCCCTGCCAGTGGTACTGAGCAAGTCAAGCCAACCATTGCAGATATCTGGGACTAATTGAAACATTTGGATTTTATACACATTTTGACTCATCCTCTTATATTACTGTTAAATATATTCACTAGGGTAAGTCTACCAATACAACAGGGAAAAGCTTACTGCCAAACTCCAGTTCTCAGCCAGCCTAACTTCCAGCTTTGCAGCCTTAGAGCTTTGAACTCTATGACTTAGTACAAGTGGATTTTTTAGCTCTTCCAAATAAAGTTGGCGATTGAGCTGTTGTGTGGCACTCCAAAACACTGGGGACAACCGATCAGACCATTTCTGAACAAATATATAGAAACAAAGTTCAAAGTAAGCCAGTAAGGATGCCTACAGATTCCATCTCTGGTTTTGTTAGTTATTGTCTTCTGCCTCTGAGGACAGATGCCCCGAAAAGCACTTGGAGGAGGAAGGTATTTTATAGGCCTTGGGTGTTGTTCCTTTTAAAAATCTTGAAGTGAAAGTTTACTACAAATCAGTTAACACCAAAGGTTATTAAAAAGAGATGGGTTTGTTTTTCTGATCTGCTTGACAGACTTCAGGCAGTCAATCTTTGCTTGTCTTTCACACTGTGTGCCTAAGCAAAGGGTGCTTTCTGTGGTTTGCTTTCTTCTATCTTAATACTCAGAAAGATAATGGATAAGAAGAGATACAAGATCAGAACCTCAACTTAAGCCTATAGTACTTTTCAGTGTTTTTCAGAACAGCTTAAATCTTTCCTCCATGAATTGTCTCACCATAAGTAACATATGTAAAACAGAATTAGGCCCCTTGACTAAGAAGTATCTTAATTTATTTAATTAAGAAGGATATGGTGCAAAGGTTTCCCAACCCTACTTTCCTGTCTTCCAGTTAAGAAAGTATCCTTCACAGTTTTAAAAGTGTATTTAGACCTAAACTAGATCCCATAAGATCAAGTGGAGAAATTTCCATTAACTTACACAAATATGTGATCAGCCTTCTCAAATACAAACAAGGAAGGATACAAGAGTCCCCATCTATCTGTTGCAAGTTTCCACATACATTACTACACACTCTAAGAAACCACCATATATACCCCCTTTTTTCTTTAGATCTTACTACTGTAAGATTATTTCCTTGTGTATTGGTTAGAATACTTATGCCAGACTCAAGTTTACAACTCAGAATTTGTGCCAAGGAGCTGAAACTCCCCATGTTGTTTTTTTTTTTTTTTTTGTTTTTGTTTTTTTATAATGAGCATTTTAGTGTGCTTGAAGACAGAAGCAATTTGCAATAAAACCACTTGCCAAGCAAGTTAGCATATGATTAATCTATACTTACATCAATTAAAGAAAGCATTAGAAAATTTGTTGCCTCCGAGGAATGCCGTGGTTACAGAACAGTGCCTTCAGAAGATAAAAGCTGTGGCATTACATGCACAGACTTCTCTCAATCAGAAGATTTCACTTAAAAAGAAACCTTTTGTGAAGCAGTAGACAGATGAGTGATTGCTGGGCATCCTCTGCTGTGCTGGCACTCAAGAGAAAGGATGAGAAAGTGAGGAGCCTCTTCCTTCCCTCCCAGTCAGCAGAAAGGACTCCGGAGAGTATTAGCGAAGACAGCCAACCCCTATGTTTGCAAATGAAATTTCAGTGCACGGCTGATGGAGTTGGGGGGAGGCGTGCCTGCTGTCCCAATTGGCTAGAAACTGCTAAGGTCTCACTCTGCTCCTCTTGAGTACAGTAACCAAATACATCATAAAACATACCTATCTCCATTCACCAATAAAACTCTTCCTGTGTCCTGCACATTTGCTTCCTGCACTGGGGTGATAAATACTTAGCCTTAAGTTTCTCAGGAGGGAAGAAGCTGAATGGTACGCAAGGGACAAAGTCAGCTAGCAGGTGAAGAAATGTACAGCAAATAAACTAATCTGTGGGCTTAATATTAAGCCATTAAGTGTACTAGAATAAAGATGAAAGAAAGATCAGCATAGTAAGTCTTTAGACAAAGCATGCATTTATTTGCTTTGTTTCATTAGCTTTCCTGTCATTAACTTTCCTGTCAATCTGTTTTACTGCAACAACAGCCTTAAAAAGACAATAACACCTATCTTAGAAGGTCTTTGGGCTTAGAAAAAAGCAAAGTTTCCTACATTAGATATTAAAACACTAACATGGAATTAGCATTCATTGAAATATCCAGTTCTATACTTGCTATTTTTTGTTTGATCTTACCTTACAGAGAGTTCTGAGGGACACACAAGCTGTGGATTTAAAGAATAGGCACATCTAAGAAATCCTTCATTTTATAGCTTCAGTCACATGGGTGCTAATCAATTAAGTAAATTTGAAGTTGAGTAGAGAACCTAGTTGGTTCTTTTAGAATTCTTTTCAAATCAGTATCTTTCCCTGCCTGAACTTTACTGCAACTCAGCCTTGGGCTCACAAATATCACAGAGATTAGCAACTTCCACAGACTCAGCACTATCCAGCTGAAGTGACCACACACTGCTTGAATAGGCACCGAGAGAGAACACGCTGTTGTATTTACATTAGTGCCTCACTTAAGGGTCTAAGTGTGCTTCCTCTAACATCTGCCAGATCTTCTGGCTTGGATCCAGGAGACTGTAATAGCAGTGCCAGTAACACTTACGGGTGATACACCCTTTTTCCCAAAGAGCCATTATCAGTGGTATTAAATATTTACACAGTAGTGTCTACAAGCCCCAGGATCAGCATTCTACTTCACTATCCAGTAGATAGTTTCTTGGTCGGGAGTTCACAGCACCTGGGATGAAGAAAGTAAGATAAGAACAACAAACAAAAGAAGAAAGGACAAGTCCCAATGGTCATGTAATACACTTGCATCTCATCCTGCTGGAACCTCCTGACCAACACGGTACAGGATTATTCTAAAACATCGATGAGGTTTTCCAAGAAGTACTGAACAGTTATGCTAGTTTTCAAGACTATGGCGGAGCCATGAAGAGTTTGCTGAGGATTTTGTGTCTCAGGACTATGCAAACACTTTAAAGAAAAGCATATTCCATGGACAATGAGTCATAGAGTGTGCTGCTGCGTTTGTCTCTTGTAATCATGTAATTCTTACTGCTTTGGAGAGTTACAGCTCAGAAACCTGCTGTGAGGACAGTGCCAGCAGCCATTCTTTGTGGGAAAAGACTAATACCCACCACCTGTTTGTTTTTCCCCTAAAAACCCAGGACGCTTATGATTCCAGCAATGCCAGTACCATCACGTGTAACAGCCTAGGAAGTGGGAACCTTGGCTTCAGTCTCTTCCTCAGCATAAGGAAATTCAGTCCCATTCCTCTAGTTCCTACATAGATCAGGCTTAGACTATGGGAGACTTGGAAAGGCACTGCTCCAACCTGTCCTGATAAGGTGGCACCCAGTGTCCAGCAATGAAGATGAGGTTCACTAGGGAAAGATGTGTAGCCAAGGTAAAGCTTGAGGCTGTTTCATAAGTGGCTATAGCACTCCAGGTTCACAGCCCAGGAGACGCTTACGAAACAGGCACAAGAAAGACTGTTGGTATGATCTTTTTCAGAGTGACACAGTCCTCATCACTTCAGCCATTCAAGAGCAGCCGACAGCCCATGACTTGGGGTGAGCAAGCCTTTGAAAGTTGCTGCAGTGAAGAGGGCTTTGAAGATGCTCCTCCAGCTACATGTCCGCGTCTGCCTCTTTTCATCAGGTCTGGTCCTAGCTGCTGCATTAGGGCATGCAATAAATACACCCGCTCAGGGAGCTTCTCGGCACGCTCAGAGCAGATGCCTGGTTGAGACCATTTCTCTCACCTTAGCCCAAACTGAGCACTATGGCTACTGCAGAAACAGAAGACCTCTACAGAGTTACCTACTGTGCTTAGGGCTATCCAGTTCACACAACTGAGTTTAAAATCAAAGTTGGCTGGACTTTCCATAAGATCAGTTTTGAATGTTCCAATTCCATCAAATCCTGTGTTGAACTAAACCTAACATGCCAAATAAACCCCCATATAATCCTTTTAATCCGCAGTCACCAACTGATCATCGTTCCTGCCTGGAGCTGGATTTACAGGAGATTAGAGTGGAGAGGCTCCAAGCTGGTTTAGAGACAAGAGGCAGTATTAGGCACAGCAGCCCACAGCAGCCCAGTGGCCACAAAGCTGCAAATGGGGAAGGGCACAGCCCAGAACCAGACCCCAAGACCTCACTTTCAACACTGGGCTAAGGGGTTGTACCAGCTCACTGGACTAGTGTGGGACTCCTGGCACTATGCTCCTATAGTCCCTGTAGAAGTAGCTGCAGATAGGAAAAAATGGGCTGTGTAGCAACTGCACTAAAATAAGTCTTAAGGAGTTTTCCTATTAACAAGGCAAAATGTGGAAAATATTGAGCTAGCAGGGTAAGTATCAAAGGCCATTAAACCTCCACTGGTCAAGTTAAACTGAGCTTAGATACTCCCTGGAAGAACACAGGCCATAGCTAAAAACAATATACAAGTACTCAACCCAATGATTAATCTCTGATCTCAAGAGTCAGTGTGCTGATGTTTATGACATCTTCCGTACCAGAATGGCTTCTCTGTGGAACTGCAGGAAAACTTAATCCAGAGACAAACTTTGATGAAATAATGGAAGAAATTTCATGGACTTCAATACTCACTCAAGTATATTTGCAGTCCAGCTATGTATCCTTATTTTCCACGGGGAATCTTTTTCTCTCTATATATGAACCTTATGCTGAACCACAACAAACCATACTTAATCTTGGAGCACAGTAAGTAATAACCCTGTAAGAGAAGTAAAACCCCAAACTTGGTTTCGGTGTATAGTATTTGTGTTTTGAACATTTGAAGACCTGGCCTTTAAAGTTAACTTTGTTTCTTTAAGAACTATGTTAACTATGCACAAACACTTACTTGAAATTGTAAGAAGCACAAGCTATATTTATTATTTCATATTGTAACATTTATGTAAGATATTTCTGCTCTTTTCTGTTAGTATTTGCATTGATTGTTGCTTTATTCTACTTCTTATGATTACCTGCACCTAAAGCAGTTTATGCTTGCATGAGAACTCCTGTTCTAACACCCCTCTCTGACCCTACTAAATACATGCTAATGTGAGAGGTAGCACTGCTAGACTAGATTATGCTAATAAATATGCTCCATTACGCATAATGTGATGAACTAAGATTTTGTGGAATAAAAATATGCCTCTGGGATTTTATGGTAAATGCTAAGTTTTGTTAAAGAATAAATTGTGGTTAATTATCTGTCTCAAAGGATGGGACTTCTGGGGTTCTTAATGCTAATGCAAACAACCACAGTGTCAGTTATTCAGCAGTAGTAGCAACTAGAAAGTTATCCAAAGGTAAAGACCCTTTCTGGAAGTTGTGCAAGTGCTGAAGGCAGGTCAAGGAATATAAATATTTCATAGTTTTAAGGTCTGTTATAAATAAAATTTTAAAAAAGCTTACCATTGCTTAGCAATATTTCTTTTTTGACCTAGAAGCCATATCCTAAGTAATTTGAACAGAATAACAGATATGAAGATTGACATACAAATGGAAGAAAGACCTGGAATCTAATGTGTGCCAAGACAATTCAGTAAGTATGTTTAAAAAAAAAAAATATGCACACCCCATAAATGAAACCCTTGCCTGAAATACAAGACAAAACCTATATATGGAGACATCTAAGTGATTATAAGGAGGCAGTATTAGTCAGCATGTAAGGAGTCTGGTCATATAAGCTTTAAACAGATCACAACCTATGCCAGCACATGGTATTTATATACAGTTGAAAAGAACACAAAAAAACCCCACTCATCTCCCCCCGGCACACATACACTCTTCTCTTAACATGCTAGCTCAGAATACCCCAATTCAACATCCCAGCTTGTAAAATATGTAAATATATGGGTAAAAAGCACCTATTTTATTAGATGAAGTCTTCTACTTACTAAGGTCTTAATTCAGGCAGAAATTTATTCTTTTACACATTCTTCCAGCAAGTCTTCAGTTTCCCCTTTATCAGGGCTGCCAGCCCTCTTTTATACTGCTTGTCCTAGGAGTGTTAGTCCATCCTCAATTCAGGTAAACTGACTAATCAAGTAAAGCAGTTCAGCTGCATTCCCTCTGCTCAAGTGTTCCTGGAATGGGAGGAACTCTTAACTCCACTCTGAGAGGAAGTTTCACACCTAGTGACTGTTGGGAAAAAACGGACAAATTTCCTTGAGCATTTATCTTTGGATATTGCTCTTGAAAAAAAAAAATTAAAATATAACACTGATTATATTCAATTTAGAGCAAAGCCAACAGAAAAAATTTTCCTTTTATTCAGTATTTTCAAAAGTTTTCTGATTTCAAAAAAAGCAAAATTAGGCAAAAATAAACATTAAAAAAATGCTTGGTGATTTCTGTAGAAACATGATAAGCTAATCCTGAATTCTTTCATAATACTTTCCTCTTATATTTAAGCATTAGTCTATGGTAAGGATTTAGCTACTCTGAGATATGATTACAGATCTTTAAACTCACACAACCTAGAGAAATTCCCAAATTAGATTCTCAAAGAAAAATTATCGTTCTGAGATCTTTTCAATAATTCGATAGTTTAATTCTTTAGTATTCTAAGAGATTTCTGTATGAGTAAGCATTGGTCTTAAAATGTGATTACAGGAGAAATACTAATGGCACCTTAGGCTGTAAGTCAAGGGAAGTGATAATGGACGATGACTTTGCGTTTGTGATACTGCCTCTGCAATACCCTGACAAGCTCTGGGTATCCTGGGACAAGAGAGAGATGTGCAGATGGGTGGGAGCTCAGCTGAAGGCTACGAAGCTTCTTGGGGGGGGTTGGAGCATCCAACATCGAAGCAGAGGCTGGGGGAGCTCCAGGCTTGTTCAGTCTGGAGAAGAGGAGGCTTAGGGGTGAATTTAATTGCTGTCTTCCACTTCCTGAGGTAGGGCGAGGTGAGAGAAGACATAGCCAAACTCTTCTCAGAGGCAATGATCACCAGGTGCAGAAAGGGAAGTTCTGGTTGTATATACAAAAAGACAATGTTCATAATGGTTAGTGAATCACTGGAAGAAGTACCTGCAGAAGCGCTGGCTTCTGAGCAACCTGATTTAGCGCTGAAGTTAGCCCCACACTGCTAGTCCAGGAAGCTGGCCTAGGTGAAGTCCAGAGGTCCCTTCCAGCATAAATTATTTCATGATTATATGACAAAATTTTAATAGACATAGCTTTTGACAACTTAAATTATACAAATTCCCTCAACAAAATAAATTATACTGCCAAAAGCGCTTTTTAATTGGCATACTTCAATATATTTAAGGGCTTTTCCTGTATATAAAGACCACAAAAGCAGTCAAACTAATAAAACCAGTGAAAACACTGTCATACTGACAATTGTCTACTGTAGTTCCAGTCTAAATCTCTAGTCAGTGGCCAGCACAAGGAATATGCATATACTAATCCCAAATCTTTCTGATTAAGTGTAGAAATGAAATCAAGTTTTGAGGAAAACACATTAACGGACACAGAATATTTCAGGCTATTTGTCATTCTCCACTGGACTTTGAACTGCTTGACTTTTAGCTAATACAAATTAAAAGCTCATTGTAAGGGGTACTGCCCACATTTATAAGAAATGGTTAATTTGTTGTCTATACCCAGGTTTCATTCTTCCCAAAAATATTCCCCCTATCCTACTTTGTTTTTTTTATTTCTGTCTTACGTTATATGCCCAAAGCAAGTGGTCTGCCAGTCATGTTTTCTTTACATCTTGAAGTTTGCCAAGGGCAAGTGAAAATCCGAGAACTATTTTTTAGCAGTTCCATAACCATTGGCAAGTTAGTAGTTTGAGGACTTAGTTCCAGGCAACTCACAAAATCATCCTAGAAGTAATTGATTCATTGATATGTTTAAACTAGAAACACCTTTAAAATGTAGGAGTTGAAGGATCAGGATATATAGCCCAAGTTGGTACTTAAATTACTTTGTACATCATTTACTTATCTAAAAGACAGAAATATCTGTTCAGCAGGCAAAGCTCAAAAATATAATTCCCTGTTGACAGACTTCAGCTATATTATGTTTGGGCAAAAGGGGACTGAAGATTAGAGTTAACAGCTCATATAGATTTTACTGTGTTTGAGATCTCTGTGCCAAATTATAAATGTAACATGGATTCCATGACCTTAAGTAATGTTTTGCTTCTGCTTCATTTTGTAGCCTGGCTGCACTGCAGATAAAACCAGTTATTGGTACAGACTGTAAACATAGCCTGTGATAAGGGTTTAGAAATGGTCTGAATGTTGGAGTCGGATAATAATTATGAATAGTTTTCATACTAGAGATTATTTTGACTATATAGCTGATGAGTTGGAGCAGTTCATGGAAAGAAAGTCAAGATCTGTTCCCACCCTAATATTAACCTATTTCTGGTTTACCTACTTGTGATTATATAGCTTACTCAATTAGATAGTTATTTGTCATTATCTCTTCTTTCCTGCTATTTATTTTAGTCCTCTTGTTCTAGTCCAGCTATATTTAACACTACCTTCATATCCTATCCTCTTCTCCATCCTGCCCTAGAGTTGGGCACCAACATATCACACATGCTCAGGAAGAGCCCTAGTCCACTGAAGTCCTGACCTTTCTTACACAGTGTTACCCAGCTGTCCTTGACCCCAATGATCTGAAGGGTCTTTTCCAACCTAAATGATTCTATGATTCTATGATAGGCAAGAAGCTTGGATGATGGCCTTTTGGCCACCCAATACCCTCTGCTCATGATGAGACTCCTGGCGCTCTAATCTTTCTTACATGGTTCTTAAGTACTTGTATCCCCTTTCCTTCCTTAGAAGGGCAACAAAGCTGGTGAAGGGCCGGGAGCAAAAGTCTTATGAGGAGCAGCTGAAGGAACTGGGGTTGTTTAGTCTGGAGAAAAGGAGGCTGAGGGAAGGCCTTATCACTCTCTACAACTACCTGAGAGGAGGTTGTAGTGAGGTAGGTACTGGTCTCATCTATCAAGTAACTAGTGATAGGACAAGAGGAAATGGCCTCAAGTTGCACCATGAGAGGTTTAGATTGGATATTAGGAAAAATTTCTTTACTGGAAGGGTTGTCAAACATCGGAACAGGCTGCCCAGGGAAGGGGTGGAGTCACCATCCCTGGAGGTGTCCAAAAAAACGTGTAGACATGGCACTTCAGGACCTGGTTTATTGGGCATGGTGGTGTTGGGTTGACGGTTGGACTTGATGATCTTAAAAGGTCTTTTGCAACCTAAACAATTCTATGATTCTATAAGTCTATGATTCTCTCTTTGGCCCTCTGGGAGTCTTGTTCTGCCCATAGGCAGCTTGCTCGCCTTCAGAGGTTCAGTCCTTTCTATTGCCATCCCCAATCTGTACTGGCATGCAAATGCTCATTTCTACTCTGTACTGCACAGTAGTTGAGGTCCCTGGTATCTCGTGCACTTCGCAGCACTATGTTTTTCAGCCAGCAGCTTGCCACCAGGAATATCTTGATTTTGTGTATAAAAATGTAGAATTGAGGGGAGACTTCTCCCTTTGATAGAAATGAACCTATGGTGGATCTTCAAGTACCTTTTAAATCCAAGAAATTTTCAGGTTGAGAGATTATACATATATTAGACACTTAATTTACACATCGTTTAAGTACATGAAGAATTTTACCATCAACCCTTGTTTAGAGATGGGGAAACTGAGGCATAGGAATTATAAAGTCCACAATTCTGATTTTTACTATCATGCCGTACTATATAAAGACCTAATTGGGCAGAGATTTTAAATCTATAAGCACTTGTTCAATCCTGACCTCTCCTGCCTGACCAGCTTAAATGTCTCTTTTGGGTACATAAAGAAAATATATTTAAGCCCAAACTCAAAATCAGAGTATCTCAAAGGAATAGATGTAAAATGCAATATGTGAAAAAAGCGAAGTGAAAACCAAAGGTGGAAATATGACCTTCAGATGAAGAAAATAACTTATTGCTCAATTTGGAAGTATAGGCCAGAATAAACCCCTACTATTTATTAAAGACCACCCTGTTATCTCTCTCTTGGGAAGAGAGTCACCTGGCACTGTAACAGCGCAGCATGAGCTCCTAAAATGTCACTGAATAAAAAACAGAGATTCTGAGTCCGCATCTGCGATCCTTTCAAATCCTGCTCCTCTGGTTCATGTATATTGGATTTCTCCTGCTTCATCTGAAAATGAAAATGGGAGGTTCACTTGAAGGCTTGAAGCCTTGGTGTCTGCTCAAACCAGGGCTTCTAGAGAAATCCTTGGCGTTCTTCCTGAGGCTCCTGTGAACCTACTTTATTTTCCTTTAGTGCTCTCAGTGCCCATATGCTAATTTCTTCATTTTCATCTCAGAAAAGGGTGTCTCTAATTCATGAAGGACTGCTTTCTGCTCCAGGGAACCCCCAGGGTGCTTTCCCTTCTCAAAGAGCACGCATAGCAACACAAGTCTGATTTTTCCCTTAAGGATAGAGGAGGAGTACTGTGGAAGATGATGCCAGGAAACATTGGCTAGACTCCACTCACTTCTGTTTTCAGGCTATGCAGGCTGCTTCCGTCTCTGGGTAAATCATGGTTGTCCTTGCGTTTATTTCAGCTTCCTGCTTATATATGGAGTTTGTTCATTCTTTAAATGTACTTCTTATCCATACAGTCCAGGTGGCCTATTTTTTTGTACTTAACAGCCACAATTTAGAGGTGATGATTTCCTTCACTTTATCTGTAAATATGACTCATTAGAAATTAGGGCACTTTGTAAGCACATTGGTCATGGTATTCACTTCCTAGTGGAACTTGGACTGGTTAGGCAGACTCAGCTTTTGTAAAGACATACGGAAACATGTTTACTAGAAATGTAACTGTTCTTAATTGTTGGTTACTTTATTGTGGATAATTGCACATCATTCTTAGATTGGCTGAGAAAATATAAGCATAATTTAATGTGGTTATGAGGCTGGGAATACCTGCAGTTCCCTAAACCCCATATGCTATTGCTAAGGGCTGGCTGTGCTACTTGCTTGGCTGAACTCAGAGCTGGCAGTATTAGTGGTGCACTCACTTGCTTTAATGTCAAAATGCATGGAAGGACAAGGACTCAAGGGAACCCACTCTGTCCCTTTTCCCTTCACTGGAAGGTAAACATGAGGATTTGGAAGAAATTGCCCATACTGAAGAGCCATTGATGTACCACAGTAAGGAATGACCATGCTCTCCCTCAGCTCACCTGTACCTTATGGTTGTATGGTAAAATACGCAACTACTCAGACTCAGGAGTTAATGTTGAATGTACCACTTAAATATCTGGGGGATCTTTTTGTACATGTATTATGGTATAGTCTTTAACTATAAAATCATATACTCTTTTACAATTGTACAATACAGAGACTCAGTCTCCCATCAGCCTTGACATTGTATTAGTGGTCTTAATATGTCTTAATTCATAGTGCCTTATGAATCCCTATTCCTTTTAGCATGCTATATTTTGTGAATGACAAATTTGAAAATAAAAATACCTGTAGTTATATATCATTCAGTCATATTGCCCAGGAACTTTCAAACATATTTCAAAATGAAATTCTTGAACACCAGGAGGTTTTTTTTAAAAAGGTCATTTTTGGGAATCATAGCACAGCCCAGGTTGGAAGGGACCTCAGAAGACCGTCTGGTCTAACCTTTCATGGGAAAGAGAGCCCAGATCATGGAATCATAGAATTATTTAGGTTGGAAAAGACCTTTAAGATCATCGAGTCCAACCATCAACCATGCCCGCTAAACCATGTCCTGAAGTGTCTTGTTGACACGCGTTTTGAATACCTCCAGGGATGGTGACTCAACCACTTCCCTGGGCAGCCTATTGATTAGATGAGATTATCTAGCATCCTGTCCAATTGCATCTTGAAAACCTCCAGTTATGGGAACTCTGCCATGTTCCTGGGGAGGTTGTTCCAGTGATCGATTCTCACTGTAAAAAATTTCTTTCTTATATTGAAATGAAACCTCCCTTGGTGCCACTGGTACCCATTTCCCCTTGTCTTCTCCATGTGGCTTCTTGTGAAGAGAGAGCCCCTGCCTTCTTTGTAGCCACCCTTTAAATTCTGAAATACTGTGGTGAGGTCCCCACTGAGTCTTCTCTTCTCCAGGGAGAAAAGATCGAACTCCTTCAATCTTTCCTTATAGGGCAGGTTCTCCAGCCCTTTGATCATCAAATGTATCACTTCAGAATTATAGTCACCATACAAGTGAAACACAACCCATTTTGAGCCTAGTCTTGCTTGCTCTTGTCTTTGCGTAATAAGAAAAATACATGTCCATTTTGTATAAAGCTGGACTTTTATTTGATCCATTGTTTTTCTAGCACATTGGTAACAGCTTTCCAAACACAGCTGTTAGTAGATGGAAAATTCGAGATTACAGGTTAAGATACTAGGTGTACGGTTAATTGTTGCTTCTTGTGGGATCAACAGATTTTGCCAAAGATTTTGCCATAACATAAAAAATGCTTTATATTAGCTATTGCCCAATAAAAAATTCATGTAACAGAGCTCACAGAGAGAAAAAAGAAAAAGGACAACATTTATACATTGAAACACATACAAAAAAAAGTTTTGTTTTGATTTGTTTTTAAACAGCTAGGCCACAGTTTATAGGCAATAAAACCATAAACTTTGCTCTCAGTGTCATGACTTCCTTTTATATGCAGTTCTTCCCTTTGACATCAACAACCACACATTCAAATTACACTTGAGCTTCTACTTCATAAAAAGTGATTCCTCCGTTACATTTACCTGTGAGAATAACAGATGTAGATTGCAGCCGACCTCCATCTCCTATTTCTAAACTAAAAATAAGCTCTTCCCTTCAGCTTTGGTGGAAGATACGATGACTTTTGCTGAGAGTGTTTTGGGACTGGAAGCTCATGGAGGATGCAAAGATGATCTGCCTGTTGGGACAGAAACTCCAAGGACTCAAGCCTTTGGCTTCTCATGTATGAAGAGCATCTTCAGAGTCACTGTTTCCACACTACAGTGATGCAATCTGAGCAGTTTCCAACGCTAGTCTGGCTGGTTTTAGGTCACAGTTATCATTAAGGTCATGTTAAACAGTGGATACTAAACCTTGCCTCTAGGCTCTGTAAAATACTGATTAATGAAGTATCTAATTAATTTTCATTGAGTTCTTATCAATTAAGGTCTGAAAAGATCATTGTCATGGTTTAACCTCAGCCAGCAACTGAGCACCACGCAGCCGCTCACTCACTTCCCCCCCACCCAGTGGGATGGGGGAGTGAATCAGGGGGAAAAAAAGCAAAACTCATGGGCTGAGATAAGAACAGTTTAATAGAACAGAAAGGAAGAAACTAATAATGATTATAATAATAACAATAATTAAATGACAATAATAATAAAAGGATTGGAACGTACAAAACAAGTGATGCACAATGCAATTGCTCACCACTCACTGACCGATGCCCTGTTAGTTCCCGAGCAGGGATCCCTCCCAGGCCAACTCCCCCCAGTTTATATACTGGGTGTGATGTCACATGGTATGGACAAAGACCCCTTTGGCCAGCTTGGGTCAGCTGTCCTGGCTGTGTCCCCTCCCAACTCCTTGTGCCCTTCCAGCCTTCTTGCTGGCTGGGCATGAGAAGCTGAAAAATCCTTGACTTAGTCTAAGCACTACTTAGCAACAACTGAAAACATCAGTGTGTTATCAACATTCTTCTCATACTAAATCCAATACACAGCACTATACCAGCTACTAGGAAGAAAATTAACTCTATCCCAGCCAAAACCAGGACAATCACCTTGTGGAATAGCCTGCAATATCTGGAAGCTGGGTACAGCATTTAGCATGTCAGAGTCTTTAGCCTTATAATTTTCTATGGCTTATTACATCATTACATTTTGTACATGACAATAAATTATATGCATTATATCATAGAATCATAGAATGGGTTGGCTTGGAAGGGACCTTAAAGATCATCCAGTTCCAACCCCCCTGCCATGGGCAGGGACACCTTCCACTAGACCAGGTTGCTCAAAGCCCCATCCAACCTGGCCTTGAACACTTCCAGGGATGGGGCATCCACAACCACTCTGGGCAACCTGTTCCTGTGCCTCACCACACTCACAGCAAAGAACTTCTTCCTTATATCTAATCTAAATCTATCCCCGTTCAGTTTAAAGCCATTACCCCTTGTCCTATCACTACATCCCCTTGTAAAAAGTCTGTCTCTGGCGTTCTTGTAGGCCCCCTTTAGGTACTGGAAGGCTGCTATAAGGTCTCCCCGGAGCCTTCTCTTCTCCAGGCTGAACAACCCCAACTGTCTCAGACTGTCTTCATAGGAGAGGTGCTCCAGCCCTCTGATCATCTTTGTGGCCCTCCTCTGGACTCACTCCAACAGGTCCAGGTCCTTCTTATGTTGGGGGCCCCAGAGCTGATTTTTAATATATATATTTTCATATATAATTGCAATCATGTATTGCAAATCCAATCGATATTGAAGTATATAATTCACTTCTATATTACATTACATAATGCATTGTTATATATTGAATTATGTAAATCTTACAGTTTATTCCAGGAATTATACCTTCAGTTTTCATCTGCAGAATTCAAACTATTGGTTGAGTCTTACAATTTCCTGCCTGTTACCTCAAGTTCATTCTATCCAAGAGGATCAAGAAAGAAATGAAAAGGATTTAGGAACAAAGTTAACTATACTTTTCAGCATTATGGTACAGTGAAACATTTCTCCAAGTCATTGAAAATAATACAAGGAGATTACTGTTACATTGGATCTCCACGTTACCATTTCAATATTCTGGATGAGCTCCCCTGCTGGATACTCCTTAAGAAGATACTACCACCAACTCCTCAGAAAGTTTCTGGCCTCTCAGGCTGTGTGTGCCTGTCTTACCAAACAGCTCTCCTACCTCCAGCTACCACCTGAGAGACCTTGATCCATTCGCCTATCCCTAGGTCTACTAGTAACGCGTCAGACTGACACAGTCCCCTTCAAAATTTGAATCGTCTGATTTCCTGATGATGTTGGGTTTATAGATGACTGATGTAAACAAACAGATGCACAGAGCAAGTCTTTGGATGGAGTTTTTAACATTCTATTGTTTTTTGTTGTCATGATACAAACAAGAAAGTAAAGGTCGTTTAGAAATGGTCCTGTTTCCAAAATGTAATGACCTTCTTTCTGTTCACCCTTGATATCTGATTCCTTTCTTGAAGCCCAGAAAACCCAGGTCCCCTCTCCTTCATCAGGCTGCTTTAAGCACAGCTTAGTTCTTTTGTCTGGCTGAGGACCAAGCCCTCAGTTATTTTTTTCTCTCTCTTGCCAAAGTCTTCCTGTGTAAGATGTACACCTTTGTCTTCTAAGATCTAGTTTCTTTGTTCAGATCCTGATAAAATTCTGTTGCTCCAAGGCCCCTTCTGAGGAGAAAAATAATTTATTTTCTGATTTACGCCAACTCCTGACAATTCAGGTACTTTATTGGTCACAGTGCAATTGTTAATAAATCTTTTTTCTCCTGCAATAGGAGTACTGCCTCATTATGACTGAGGCAGCATCCCTGAATGAGGCTGTTATGGGGTTTGTAACTGAAGGAGAACTCGGGGAGCGGGGGAAAAATACAAATGTAAACAGATATTACTGTAGATCAAGTGGCAAGAGTACACTGCTTTAAGGACCAACACAGTGGTAATGTGTGTGTGGGGATTCTTTGCCTGGCTCTATTTTTTAGATTCTGGATAGGAATTTCCTTCCTGAGAGCTGCTGTTCTTTTTCCCCAACTCCAGCTTCTGGGCAAGGGAATGGAAAAATGCTTTGCTAGTGCAGTCAGTTCTCAGCTAGTGGAACAGGCCATGGGAGTTATCAAGAGCTAGCACAAACTGGAGTAGCCATTTCTATCACTCTTTACTGGATTCAGACCCATGGATTCTTGGGTAAGAGCTGTCATCAACACAGATCACAGTCTTTTATAGGCAGATTCAAAAATGTGATACTTCAACACTGTGCAGAGAATATAATTTGGTGTAGACTCTCATGGTCCACCTTCAAAAAATATATCTAAAATTAAATGCTTCTTAGATGTAGAATAACTCCTTGTAAATCACAGGAGTTGGCCACAGTTTCCAGGGCAAAACCTACACTGTAAATAGTAAGGAAACCACTCATACTGCTACTTGTTGAGCTTTTAATAGGTGTCAATGTTCAAATGAGAAGAGTGTATTCCTGAAGATATATAGCAATAAACTACGAAATAAATTATTTAGGAAGAAAGGAACACTACCTTTTGCTCTCTATCTGCATTTAAAATGTGCTTTCAGAAACGCTGGAGTCAGCAAAGGGCCTGTAGGTGCACGCCTGACACAGAATAGGATCAAGGTGTGAAAGTCTATCTGCAGAAATAAAAAAATTCTTCACCCTTTGTTTTCAGCTACTAAGTCTGTTACTCAGAATGATAATGTCAAGAATGCTTCACTACAACATTGTTGGAAGAAAGCCCAGGTTAAGAGTTTAGAGCTTGTACAAGCGTTAGCCACAGGATTTCTCCCTGAAACGAAATTATCCCCTTTAATATACCTTTTTATCTCCTGCCTTTCTTATACTAACAAGAAACCACTTTAGTGGTTTTCTGTATCCTGAAGAGCGCTCCAGTCACTGTGCTGCAGTCTGTCTTTTGGAGGTAAGGCAGAGAGAGTTACCATTGTCACGTTCTCCTAGTTCTCAATGAAAATTTTGTCCAAATGAATATATCTTCAGAAATTTTCAATTTAAAGACAAAATATCAGAGTGTTCTTGATGAATCCTACTAAGTAGATGAAGTAATCCAGAAAGTTAAAATATGCCATGTTTTAAGATAAATATAAATGGATTTTTTGCAGCAAATAGAAGAGTGAACCTATGGTGAACAGGTGGAACATGACTCAGGTCTATACCCATCTCCACTACTTTCCTAAGGGCATTTCCACCACAGTATGTCTTGATTTTCCTTCCTCTTACACAGAATAAATGACACAAAGAGCAAATACAAACATCAAAAAAACAAAAACTAACCGCTCCTTTTTCCCAGGATTAATATAAAGACTACGTATTAGTTTCAGGAAACAACTGCCTGGGGAAAACCTTTTTTTCTGCCTTATACAACCTTGAACCTCCTGCAGCCATAGATCATAATGACGTCAAGATCCTCTGACTGGCTTTGACCTATGAATCCTAATCCTACCAGCAAGCAGATCTCATTTAATTTCTCTTCCTTTTCTTCCAGACTATTGTTAATTAGTTAATACTTCTTGAATTGTTAACAATACATAGTTGTCCCTGTTTCTATACATTTGCTTCAAAAGATAAACTGTGAGTCAAGAAACACAAAGTCCATCTGGGAAAGGAAGTGGGGAGAAGAATAAGCAAGGATGAGAACATCAAGAAAGAGTAGAGTTTATACAAAGCATATTAAGAAGTAGAGCTGGCTTGGAATATCTTCTCTCCTGGTTCATTTTTACTGTCTTTTTTTAAACACTGAAATAGTTATTGCTTTAGTGAAAGTTAATGCAAAAGGTGGGGTTGATGTCCCCATTTTTAATGAGTGATTTTTTTTTGTTTTTGGTTTACCTTTTTAAGTATCTTCTCAAATTTATGTAAAATGAAGAACTCTCACAGAAAAGCACATTTCAAGAAAAAAAAAACCCCCATTGTTAACACTGCTGGTAAGAGTTTCATAATTTCTGTGCTAGGATCTTTTTTTTAACATCCCAAAAGGCACTCTTAGCTGGGTTAATTTTTCCTATTTACAAGTGTGTCTTATTAAGATGGGATGTCCATTTAAAGAAGAATGTTCTAAAATGTTTTGAAATGAGACCTGAAAGAAGTAAAGGGTTGGGGATTGAGGGAGGCCAAACAACATCATATATTGCATTCTTTTTCCTTGGACAGTTCCATCTTGTTCTGTGACAGTCAGAGTAATAACAACTTTCTGTACATTGATCTATGTTGTAAATAAGGTGGATACCAACTGCATTTGAACTGATAAAACAGCATAAGCGAGTGCTTTAACATTCTGCAAAAGGTGCTCTAAAATGCTTTCTTTATCATTAGCTCCTGAATATATTAGCAGATGTGAAAATTACCTGCTGAACCCAGGAACAATTAAAGGTATTTTGTTAGTTGTGAATCTTTTTATTAATTATTAAATTTTTTAACCTGAAGGTCTCAGCACCTTTTTCCTTGTGGGACCGACCTAACTGTGAAGGAACAACCATATCTGAAGAATCCCTTCATAAAAGGCCCAGAAGAATCAGGAGAGACTGTAAGGAGCTTTTATTTCCAAAAGCAGAGAAAACAAAGAATATGTTCAAAAGTTTTCTGTAATAGCCAGAGGTGATGAACAAACACAGAGTCTGTAAGCAATCAGATCAGCAGTCACCTCTATATTGATTCATGTCTGCAGTGACTGATCTCTCTGATATATAAAACTGATTTCAGCACTGGGAAGAAGAAATTTCCTGACACCAAAATGGCTATGACAGCCAAGTGTTGATGTCACAAGCTTTCCAGAGGCAGAGGCAGCAAGTGGCTTCCTGCCTAAATTATTTTTTGTCTGTTTGCTGGCTCAGATATATGTGATACATGCATGCTCCTTAGAGAGCTGACACATCTCCTGTCAACCTAATGAAATTTGCATCGTCTTGAGTTTTCAGTATGGACTCCCTTCTTTTTTTTTTAACATCAGACTATCTCAAAAATTCAAGAAAATGCCAGAAAACGTTGGAAACAAAACAAGTTAGTGACATTGTCTTCATCTGGTCTGAGTCAGGCTTTTCTTACCAGCTAACTGACATATATCAAACTTAAAGTCTACTACAAGCCATCCTGTAAAGGTAAATATTTTGATTAAAAGTCAAGAACACAGAATTAAAATAAAGAGACAAGGAGATAGCATAAAATTAGATTTTTTTTTGGTGTGAACACAAAATACAAATCTTATGCATTGCTCAAATGGTGCTGCTCAACAAGGAGAAATTTCCATGAGTTCACATTTAGTTGAAGTTTGCATGCTTTGCTAGGTTCTAATTTGTATTAAGTGAGAATAGCACTTTAAATATTAAAAGTAATGTTAAAAGAGGACAAATGTTAACATATTAACATGTTAGTATAGGGCTGTCCATATCCTCTGTCAAGGAGATGAGGAATATTTTCTCTCTAACTGCACCAAATGGCTGTTGTTACAGACACCACATTGAAGAGGCTGAGCAATAACACGAGTAGGCAGTTTCCACAGAATTGGCAGGTCAGATTTAATCACAAGACTTCAAAATTGAGTGCTGCTGACCAGGAAGCATGGATAGTGAAGCTGGGAATATATTAATTCAATGTACAGTCTTCTAATGAAATCCCTGTTGACTCATTAGTAAAGATTAAATCTACCTTCACATCAAATACTGTATGATAGGGCTTCCTTACTGTTCTCTAAGTGAAGTGCCCTAAGACTCAACTCTGCAAGAGAATGTCCCCATCATCAAAGGCTGAGTTTGGCCTTACATCTATTGTTAATTAATTTGAACAATTTTCCAGAAAATGAGAGCTTTTGATCTCTTTTAAATTTCAAATTTACTTTTTAGAACAGGCCTTCTGTGGAGTATCCTGATTCAACTTTCCTTCTATGAGAGAGAACATGGCTGGACAAAATGGTTGCACGCTCTATGTCGCACTAATGTCTCCCTGGGTACTTCTGTATGGCACAAAGCACACTAGGTGGCCTACCCACCTCCTTCTCCGCCTTAGGGGAGCACTGAGCCAATGCGGCCTTTCTCCTTTTTGCACCTAAGGCAGCTGAGCCATCAGTATTTGGCACTGCAGCACTCTGGGCAGATCTGTAGTAAGATGCAAGGAGTACAGCATTTTTTTTGGTTATACATGGGCTCCAAAATAACCAGAACTGGACCCCAGTTTTTACCTTGAATGCACTTGTGGAACTTGTTAAATATAATCTGAGTTTCCTAAAAGCAAAGAATTTACCTGGGTGCAAACATGGGCCCAGCTGTCACTTACAGCTGTGAGTCATGCCACACAGAGTTCTCTTTTCAGTACATTTGTATCTTACATATAATTATGAAGTGCACTTCTGGAGAAAGAAAGACAGAAGGTTAAGAGATCTTTTGCATTTGTACAACATCTAAAGCAACAGGACATGGGGTTTGTGATTCCATGATTTGCAACAGATAATGAAATACTAATTAATGAAAATCAGATTACTTCATATGAATCCTGGGCCCATTGTAATCAATGGACATTTTGTTACTGGCATCAGTTACATAATGACTTCTGCAAGGTTTCTTACATTTCAGATAAAATGCACTCTTTCAGCTCAATTTGAAAAGTAGTGGGAAAGAAACTCAATGAACTGCAAGTTTGGAGTTTTCTTTACCCACTTCTTTGTTAAACTCAGTTAAATGGAACCTTTAAAATTCAGGCTGGTATTAGCAAGCATAAAAACATAATAAAATCATGAGCCCATTTGAGCTAAACAATTAATTTGATACAAATTATTCATGGAGTTTTACAACTGTATAGCTATCATAAAAGCATATACATTTATGTATTTTTAAATGCTGCAAAGTACAGGCTTATTTCTGCAGACACCTGGCTTTCTCCATGGGCTTCCAGAAACACCTCCTCTCTCTCCCTAAAGAGCTCACCAGCTCAGATAGAAAGGAAAAAGGCAGGTTTCAGAAGATTCCTTGCTTTTTATAGGAAAAGTTATTTGCCTGGAGGAAAGCAAGTATAATTTCAGATGCTTGTGCTAAAAGATCCCTCCAAACATAAAAGACCCCTCCAAAAGATTCCTCTTTTGTCCAGAGAGGATATTTCTTTGGGTTCACAGTCCCTTTGTAGAGGTGTCAGCCATTTCAGTCTCAGTCAGAGGAAAAGGGCCATCTGACTCCAGATGTTTTGCTGGAGAAGCTCAATACCTATGCTAGGAAACTGCAGACAATCTCCACAACTCATCAGTTTTCCAATACTATCCCATATGTTAGCACCAAGTGAGAGCACAGAGGTGGGTCCATCCAATTACAGAGGGTGAAGTCTATATGATAATAAGGTATGACATTATGTGAGCCAGTTCTCTCCTTTCTAACAGATTTAGGAATACTAACACATTATAAATACATAGACAAATGCTAGCTGCAGTTGCACGTAATCTCCAAAGATGCCAGTGGGATTCAAAATCCCAATAAGGTTTTCACTTTTGCCTCAAAAGGCTCAAAATTTGTGTTGATTTGTGCTGATTTTTCTTTAAAAAGGAAAATGGAAAGTGGTGTAGGTATCTCTTAGTCATATCTAGGATAAGGCCTCAGCAGTATGTAACTGTTGAACCAAAAATGCTATAGTGGGTGGGTTTTAATTGCACAAGCAATGAAGTGGCCTGTTCCAAACATTTGCATCTTGTCATGTAACCTGCTAGGGACAGCCTTGGCTGATCATGGCAGTAAAGAAAAATGTTATAATGTATTGATTATAAAAAACTTGTAAGAGTCGTAATTCTTGTTTACTGATAAAAAGTCCAAGTTTTTAAAACTGTAGCTCTTACTCTTATGTTTTTCATTTTAAAAGTTCATTACTGTTATGAGTCCCATGCAGTTGAAGGTCACAGTACTGGAGTTGGGATGGGTTAAGGCTAACACATACTCTCCTGACCTACTTGCAAAGGGCACCTCTGTTGCAAAATTAATGACCCTTTTTAACCTATAACCTGGCTTGGCATTGCCACCACATATTTCACCTCAATACTAGTCTTAACCTTGCTGTGTCATGGCTGTTCAAAGATGCCATAGCTTTTCCTCGCTTCAGATTTCTGTTGCTACTTATTCTGAAGTAAGACCCCAAAGTTGTACTCCGCTGTTACATCTTCAAGACAGGGGAAAACCAAACTGCATACATGGACAAGGAGCCTGGTTTGCTCTAGAGAAGCACTTTTTGGTGTCATTTGTTGTTGTATCTAGGTAATTATTTTTATTAAGGGCTGCTTGAGATGTGTTCATAATAGTGACAGTGCGACTCCAGAAAGCTATTTAAAAATGTGTTAACTTGCAAGATACCTGGACTCGTAAAAAGGACAGGCTGATCCCTTCTGAAGTGAGCAGGGCATCAGGGACCAGCAAATTGCAGTGTCCCGGTTGGTCATCAGGCTGCAGAGGGGAGATCATGCTCTGATTCTGTTGGGAAAGGATTCTTACATTTAACTCCATTCCGATGTTCAATATTCAAGGCCCACGGTGAGAAACATTTCACAATCTAAGACATGGCAAACTGTATTGAAATCTGCAGCAGAACCCTTGAGTACATGAGAAGGCCAGGAAGGCTGTCATATGTAGTAGTATGGCTTTCATAGGAAGAATTTCTCCATTTTTAATGAATAACTATGGTCATGGGCAGCAGCCTGGTTAGTTACTTAAATATTAAATTCTATTGGCTTGCTGCTAGTTCACAGTTTTGATTTGGTCACAGATGTGATAGCTGAGTGGTGGTCATGAATCAAACTGGAGCTCAGCATGAATTGGGGAACGTGGACACATTGGCAAAGTAGGTCTTTAAAAGTTATCATAAAAGAAAGACCAAACAGTATGGTACACTGTATTGCTAAAAATCCCCAAAGGCAGTTCACAGTTTGGGAACAGTTTTTTCAAGGAACTGGCAGATTCAGGAAGACCAATCTAGACCATGATAGACTTAGTCCACATTTCCAAGATTTTTTTTTCCCAGACAAAAGAATTGAAAATATTTTTATGAACATATTATGAAAAAGCAAACAAAACTCCACAAATGGGTAAAGATTCTGTTTGGGGTCTCTAACATGGAATCCAGGAGTACACGGACTCCTGAGATCAGTGCTGCTGGAGTTATTAGCCTTACTCCAAGACACTCAAAGAGGTTGGCTAGGGATGATGAAAAGGACAAATTTGCTCTTACAAAGAGCCAATGATGAAATTATAATTAAAAGTCATGCATGAGCGTCAGGAGGAAATATTTATGCTACTGTTATTCTGTCTAGACATGATCTAGGCCCAGTCCTGGGTAACTGGCTGTAAGTGGCCCTGCTTTAGGAGGGAGGTGGACAGGATGACCTCCAGAGTTCCCTTCCAACCTCAACCGCTCTATGATTCTGTATAGCTATTATACATATTAAAAGAGAATGATTATTTTTAAAAGTCAAGTAGTTTTAACAGCTGTGACAAAGCCACAGTGAAAAGCCACAGTGAAAAGAGCATGAGGAAATAGAAACAAATAAAATGCTGCCTCTGTGTTTTTGCTTGATCAATGACTGTGTTCCTTCAAGTTTTTATGTCAGTTATAACTTGATGGAAATCAGCTTCTTCTGGCATCCCAGGGGATTTTACATCCAGCTAGTTCCTTGTCTAGCAGTTTGTTACAGACTGAAGGAATGTCCCGTGATGTTTAAGTAGGTTAGTCTGTCAGTGTTGGTGCTTCTAAGGGGAAAAGACAGAATTATTCTGTCACCATCCATTTTTCATTTATTCAAAAAACTTACTATTCAAAGACAATCCATCTTTAGTCAACAAAAAAAGCTTGCATATATGTCTGCCAGGAAGGCATGCGACTTCTTCATGGGTTCTTGAGTCCAGGGTGAAAGAATGTGCCAGATCTTCTTACTGGGTTTGGGACTCTAGGTCCCATTTATGTGCTGGTTCTTAATCTGAGCTGGAATCACCTTCTCCCTAAATCAGAGCTGCTGCTTGACACAGTTACAAGCTATGAGTATGCTGCTAAATA
>VYZV01033088.1:207859-220730 GCA_013401275.1 Pandion haliaetus
CAGAAACTGTAATGTTCGGGAGAGGTGCAAATCCAAGCACTACATGGAGTGGAGATGGATAATCTGTTCCGCTTTGACCCTGCTTTATCTTGCGGTATGTAGCTGGCCCTGCTTTATTTTGCAGTACGTATGCAGCCATAGGGTCTGCCTCCAGACTTGTTGTGCCTGGTGAGAGCAAGAAATAGTATTTCTGCTGGGGGTAGAAGAAGGGGTCAATCTTGTTAAGCACCAGACAATAGTGTAGTTTTATGACCGGAAAACTTAATATGTAACAAGTAAGACATGCCTGGGTGAAATTTAAATGCCTTTGATATGCATCAGGCCAAATTTCATGATCTAATAGTTCCTTCTGACCGTAACTTTGGTGAGATATGCCACGCAGGGAGCTGTCTCACCAAGGGTCACCGGGAAGCAAACTACAACCCACAGAAGAGTGGCCTGAATTGTTTCCTTTAGCAATTTTTTTAGCATGACACATTACCGTCTTCTCAGGTAATAAATGACAGGGGAAGCCTTTTCTTGCCTAAGAAAAGAAATTACACAACTTCTGAGAAAAAAAAGTACTAAGACAGCACTGTGTTAAATCAGGTAACAGCAATATAACATCAAGTACAACTCTCCCGTAAAATCTACTGGCACGCAGCAATGATTATAATGTAGGTGTTATCTTAGGTGTAACGTGATGGTACAGATTGCAAAAGAGATGTGGAAAGTGTGTGATCATGTTGAGTAGCAAACAGGAAATTGTTCCACTTCTGGCACGCAAAGAAAAAACTCTCTTCATAATCAAATAAACCTGACTAAATCATCAGGATATCATCAATTGCACTTGACGAATGGCCACTTATACCGTACAGCATACAATTTTGGCAAAGCATTATACTGGCATAGTACCAATCCTGCCACGCTCACAAGGCAGGCATGTGAGACTCAGGAGAGAAATACATTGGTGTTGAGTGACTGTAGGCTCGTCTTCTACCATAACCGTTTGAAGTGAGACCTTTTGTGCTGTGAATGGGAGGTGGGCGCACTGTCAACCCATTTCTAAAGGGCAGTCCCCCCCAGATACTCATAATGTGGTTACTGGTGGACATTTGGGCTCTCATTCCATTGAAAGGGCAAGTACTAATAATGAACAAGACAGACAATAGAGCAAAGCAAGGAGTTAACCAGGTAAATAAATAGTGCAAACCAGTTTTGTATACTTTCAATAATACATACTGCACTAGCATCCTGCTGATCATGAAAATACATCACCTACATATTTGCTGTGTCATGCATTAGCCATTAATGGACAAAGCCATATAAAAATACAGGAAGAAGATTTTTAGGTATAGAATTCCAATTTTTAAAAAGTTCTGTTACAGTACACATACCAGTAAGTGCATTGTTGTTACAGGGCTACCCTAGGTCATGGTAAAGAGGAATTTTACAGCTGAAGAATTTTAAGCTATTGACTTCGACCTAAAAGAGTCAGCAAAATACAACTTAGTTTATATCTTTAAAAGACTGCTTCTTCAAGAGCCTAGTTTCTATGGAGAAATCAAACCACTGTGAGTTGAATTAAGACGATTATGATTTATATATTAAACCCTCTTAGAATAACATTTTTTATGCTGCTGTCATAATCTAATAATCTAAAGTTTAATGATTTAATGTGAACTTCACAACCCAATGCCAAAACAGACATATTCATATTAAAAAAGAGTATCTATTATTTTATCAGAATCTGGCACCATTTAGAAAACCACTCCTAGGAGATGTTATCTTTGACACTCAGAATCCCATTATCCAAACTTGCTTTTCTTTTCCTTAAAAATATTCAAAATGTTAAAAATACTTGGCAGAACTTAATTTATTTCAGTAAGTGATTTGCACACTATATCCTAAAACCCAGTATTGCAGCATTGTTACTTAATGTATAATGCAGGTGTCCCAGAGGTTAGTATTTATGTTAGTTCAATGCCAAGGTAATACAGTGGCTTGAAAGCAATGATACCTGAGAAAGCAAACTCACCATCCTGTAAATAATGACTCAAAGCCAGTCTTACATTTCCGCATATTGTCAGGCAGAAGGAAAAGATGTCAGAAAAAAGATTAGCCCGTAAATGTAAATTGTCCAGCAGTGCTGGGTGGATGCTGCATTCCACTAAAGTCTCCATGGATCTGGGAAAAACCAGCAGCAAGAGCACATGGTGTACTTTATCTCAAGCTTTCTTTTCATAAACCTGGTGGTAGTTCCTTACCTTTGGAACAGAAATGGGGTGATCTGTGCTGTCCATCTCTTATCTTGTGGAAGATGGTGCATTGATCAGCTCATTCAGACACTACTTCAAAGGAACAGGAAGAGATGCTATGAGCTAAAGAGTTTAAATTAAGTAGCTTCTATCTCAGGACAGCATTTCCAAAGGTCTATCAGGACCTTGTGACAACAGGCTAAGACCCTCTGGGAACCAAAACAGTCACATTGGAGCTAGCAAGTGCTGGCTAGTGACATCTTGTTTCTCTTGGTGGAGCATGCAGAATGGGAGAGCAGCCACATGGATGTCCAGCCATACACCTGAGCTGAATAAGGGATAAATCGGGCCTCTAGCAGGAATACTTTAGAAGCAGAGGCCTGTATTTTTTGGTCTGGAAGGCTGATCCTAGGGAGGTCCCCTTCAAAGATACTCTAATTAAAAGCCATGATCTGGCTAGGGCCTGGCAAAAAGTAGCAGATTCTTATGATTGTCAGCGCTGGAAATCTCATCAAATAAAATCCAAGAACTTATTGGAGAAGACAGAGCAGTTTGTCTGGCTGAGCTGGAGGTTTTCTGCTACTTGGTATTTAAAAATGCTGTCTTTCAGCCACTTGTCCGTATGGATGTTTGTTCTCTGCAGATGGGCCACTGTTGAGAAGAAAAGGTAAAAACCCTTGCATTTGTTAAGAGTTGAAATAGTGGGAACTGATACTAGTTGATGATATAGATGCCCCCACTCCCAATGATTTTTTTCTGGAAAAGCAGAAGTGCCAGGTAAAATACACAAAACTCAGATCATACAAAACCTGCACCCCAATCCCAGCTGCTGTGACAGGAACCTGACTCAAAAATGCAACTACCTGTGCTTCTTCCTTAAAATGCACACCAGTGGCACACTATGGACTTTCAGGTAAAGAAACTTTCATCCTCTGGAAAAGGTGGCATGAAAAAGATCTGTAAACAAATCCAGCCAACTCTACACAGTCTCCTCAGGATGCATGGGAAGACTGCCTCCTTCTGTTCCCCGGTGAACGCCCAGCAGCCCCCAGTGCTCTCCCCATGGGGCCTCCTGGCCATGATGGTTGTCAGCCTCTCTCCACTGCCCTGCCAGAAATGCTGCATGTGACAGGGTGACCTGACAACATTATCAAGGGAGACTACTGCATGTGGAAGCCCTGCCTCTTCCTTGGTGGCTCTGACCACCTGTGAGAAAGAGAACAAAAATGGTACTTCTGTATTGGACAAGCACTGGCCAAGCCTCAATTTTGTCAGTTGTCTCCAGTGTTGTGCTTCAGAGTTTTTCTGGCATATCCACATCACCAAGAAGCTTGGAGGCAGCTATGCTGCCAGGAGACCTAAGTAAGGCAAAGTGTTGTCTTCTGGGTTAGGTGCCACCCCTGTGCCCCTTGAGCAATCTGATGATGGCACACCCCTCATTGCCCTTGGGGCCCTGCCCACACTGCCACTGCAGGACTGGCTCTGCAGCATGACCAAACCAGTCAGCTGCAGTAGGCTGCCCACAAAACCAAGTAGCACTCATCTGCCAAGGAGTGTAATCTAACCACCTTGAAAGACCTTTCCTTCATATCAGTGCTTTGTTGGCTCAGCTGGTCATTGACTCTTGCACAGTCCAGCTGTGACGTTCTCTGTGCATTCATGGTTATCAGCATAGGGCCAGCAACTCTCTCCAGTTCCAGCAATTTGTACAATTGATTTTGCTGCCCTACTGTACACTGCAGATTTTACTTCTGCTCTCACTGAGTCTGTTAACCTAGACATTAATAAATCAAGTTATGCTGACCACAATAAAGAGGAATTGATTTAGCTTGTTTTGTTAGTAAGTCATATATGATCTGGTCTCCTGATAAATAAGGGCTATTTCATTCATATTGTGTTTCAGTATCAAAGCCACTGTACAAACCTCCACAGTTTTCAGATTTGAATTTTTCTTAATTGCTCAAGCACCTCATTGATTCTCTTAGCATTATTCAACCCCTACAGTGACCACAGATGCCAAAGCTCCAGTGAGTGCATCTTCACCCATCAACTCCTCTCTCCTGCCTTGCAAACTGAAGACTTACCACCTTGAGTCACGTTTGATCAGGCATCGCTTTCTCTGCTCGTGTAAGGAAAGATTGGCACAGACTTGCCCTTAAACATAGGCATATAAATACAGTAAAAATTTATGAGTGCATATTTGTGATACTACCTACTTTTTCATCTCTTCATTTCTTTTTGCCTGCTTAAGTTATAGCCCCCTTAGCGGCCCTGGTACTTTTCTATACGGTAAGTAATAGAAAGAACTGTCTTTGCCGGCACGGTGATAGGCCGATCTGACGTGATGTACTGACTATCAACTCCTTGTCAAACAGTTTTCTTCCCCGTTAGACACACTGCTCTGTTCTGCGGGCCCTCGCCCACTGACAGCGCTGGGTAAATGACCAGCAGCAGAAGAGAGCTGGGTAGCGCATACGGACCTCACCGAGACGTGAGCTATGTTTTGCCGGGGCTGTGAACTGCGCTTCTTACTGTGTGTGCTGCAGGTTGCAATCACACACGGGAACAGGTAAATAATTTCCAAAACAGAAATAATTTCGAAGTGTCAGTCTGGATAGGGCCCTCGGCTGAAAACGGCCGGGAGAAGCCGGGTTGGGAGAGGCACATGGCAGTGCTGCTCTGCCACCTGGTGCTGGAGCCCTGTCCTGGCAGGTCACCTCAGCTACCCTCTCTTCCCTTCCTCCCTCCATGTCACTCATTCCTGGGCCAAACCTGGCACCCAGTGCCTCTCCTGTCAGTCAACACTGCCAGCACTACATCTAGCCGTCTGAGAAATACATGCACCGGGTTACTAAATGTAACTATAAAAATGTTCTTTAAGCCTTTATGACTTCTAATACTAATAAATATCATTCCCCTTTGCCCAGGGCAGTGCTGGTGACTAAGCCGTGTCCTAGAATGTGGTAACTACTGGTTGCAAAGATGTAACTACCAGTTAGCCATTTTTTGACATTTATAGGCATTATTTTCATTCTTAATGTCTAAGTCTAAAAAGTATCAAATGTGTATATGTATGATCTGATTAGGCGTGTTCTTAACCCCTTCCTTACCTTGATGTTTCTATTTTACATTTTTATGTGATGCAGGTGTTTCTGTAGTTGTAAACTGAGGCACAGCTTAGTCTGCTGCACTAAAGATTTGTTTTTAACTGCCTGGAAGTGGATTCTCCATGAAGATTATAAAAAAGACTCAGCAGAAGGGTCCGTTTTCTACCTTCAAACAGATGTTGTTAAGAAATCTGTAGAAAGACTGTGTCTAAGTCTCTTACGCTTTAACTTGTTTGGCTGCAGCTATTTCTCCCCACAATTTTCCCATCCTGAAACCACTACTCCTGCCTGCTGGGGTTGTACCTGGGTGCAATCAGCACCTCTAGAGTCTCTGCACAAATAGTGATACGGAGACCCTAGCAGAGCAGCAGCAAGCCAGTGCTGCCCCCCCCCGCAGGTAAGTGTATTTCGGATGGACCGTCAGAGACAACATATGCAGCAAGCCCCTAAGTTGCTGTGTAGGCCACACACAGGTTGCAGGCTGCATATAGGCAACAGGGTACAGGAAACAAAAGTTAAATATGCCAAGCCAGAAATCTGTGTCATTTCTGGCCTGTCTTCAGAGCATGTGAATCATAGCATAGACACCTGTTAATATTTATTTGGCCTAAATATTCACCGGTGGCTACCCTGAGAAGACTCCCCCCTTGCCATTTTAATGCTTGCAAGCTTTACGGAGTAAAGCAAATCAACAGTCAAACACTGAGTCCTGGCTGACACATCAAGCAACTCTCAGGTAGTCCGATCCTCTGACAGCCCAGCCTGACTAGTGTTGATAAGCCATGCTTTCAGGGGTTGCTACATACAGATGACTCATGTCGAACAGACTTGCTGGCAATCTTGCAGACCAGGCAATTGGGAATGACAAGCATTTCTGGGCATCCAGGAAGAAATCCCTTTTGGTGTCAGGGATAAACTGCACTTCAAACTTCTATCTTTCTCTAAGGGAAATCAGAACTGACTGGGTCTAACTCACAGATGCGCAAGGGCTGACTGCCCACAGCGCAGGCTGGCTGGTCTCAACCAACAGTCTTCTCCAGCCTAAATGATTCTATGATTCTAAATAACGCTACTGAAGATGCTCATGGTTACATAGGCAGTATCCTTAGCTGCCAGCTAACCTATAGAACGGGAAAAAAAAAGAGCTAAGCCTGACTTGTATATTGTGTGTGCCTCTCTCAGCTTGGCTTATAGGGAGCTAGTGTGAACCATGAACTGTGGAACTTCATGAACCTACAGCCATCTCTGAATCTCCTCTCATCAGGATGTAATTGTTATTACAGCTACATGATTGAGTATTTCAGAAATAAAGACGCTAAGTTCTGAATGAGTTTGAAAGTGAGGTGTATTCCTCAAAATCGATATAATTCCTGCAAGTCCCAGGCAACTAGGCCACAAAAAATAGTTCCTTCTACTGTCTCTGCTTTAATAAGAGAAAAAAACAGCAGTGCTTCAGATATTTATAATGGTGCACAATGCAGGTTTTTTTCTCTTGATTTTTTCAAGGAAAAGTGGGGGCCTGTTGTTAAATAACCTGGCAGCAGGTGATAGAAAAAGCTCAAGTACTTAACGCTTTTTGGCCTTGGTTTTTCACAGACAGGCCTGCTCCCAGACCTCTGCAGGTGCCAGTGTGCTCTGAAGAGGACAGGGGCGGCCATCAGGAAGAAGCAGCATTAGGGTCTACCTAAAAACTGGATGCATTCAAGTCCATAGGGCTGTGATGGCACCCACCCAGAGCTGTTGAAATAGTTGGCCAATGTGATTACGAGAGTTATCTATCATCCATGAAAAAAAATCACATTTATCACGGGAGGGCCCCGATGACTGGAAAAAGGCTGATGTACCCAACACACTGCTGCAACTTTGAATAAAAGGAAGAGTCAGGGAACAGGGGCTAGTTCACTTCCACTGCAGTCCCCAGAGGGATGAAGGAGCACTGCCCATTGGCATTCAATCCTAAATACTTGAAGGACAAAGGAACAGCCAACACAGACTTACCACAGGCAAATCACACTTGACCACTTAATAGCTATGCATTTCACCACTGATAGCAATGCAGATGAGGGGAAGGACATAATGCAGCACATCCAGACTTCAGACACCTCCTCCCACAGCAGTCTCCCTTAGAAGCTGAGGTATGTGAGCTAGAGGAATGGACCACCAGGCTGAGAGCAGCAATCAACAACTTAACATCCAACTGAGAGGAGCGATCAACAACTTAACATTCAAGGTGTGGCCAGCAGGTAACAGAGAAAGTATTCCAGGGGGACAATAACAAGGCCATAGTGTTTAACCTTCTCCTGCTAGTAACAGAAAATGTAAACAAGGGACAGTGGCCACACAGTACAGCTTGGGAGTCTCAGGTTGGACATTAGGAAAAACTTGACTGGAACAAATTACTCAAAGAGGGTGTGTAATCTCCATCCTTTTAAGTTTTCTAAGACTTGGCTAGAAACCAAAACACAGCTGACCTGGTCTAGTATTGCTCACAGCCCTACTTCATACATGAGATTAGACTAGATGGAGGGATGAAAGGGATCTTCAGGGTCCCTTCCACCAACATGTGTATGAATTGGTGTAACTGATTTCATTCCTGTCAGTAAAAACACTGGTATTTCAAAGGAACTGCCTTTAGTACCCAAAAGACATGCATTTATTCATCGCAGTCTGTACCTTCCTCAAGGGGGGCAGTGGAAGGGAAGGTGCTGATCTCCTCTCTCTGGTGACCAGCGACAGGACATAAGGAAACAGAATGAAGGGGAAGTTCAGATTGGACATTAGGAAAAGGTTCTTTGCTGAGAGTCAGTCACTGGAACAGGATCCCCAGGGAAGTGGTCACAGCACCAAGCCTGTCACAGTTCAAGGAGTGTCTGGATGACACTTCTAGTCATATGGTTTAGTTTTAGGTAGTCCTGCAAGGAGCAGGGAGTTTGACTTGATGATCTTTATGGGTCCCTTCCAACCTGAGATACTCTATGATTCTTTCACTGATAAGCTTCACTCCCAGGCCTCTCCGGGGAGCTTTGCACTCTTAGCACAAACATCTGCTGTACACGCGAGAACTTGTGACTTTTTCTCAGCCCAGCCAGTTAATGGCATCATTCTGCTCCTGGGCACAAGGAAGGCACCTTTTTCTTCTCAGTATACTTTCATCGCAGAGATAGCCATGTCTAAATGTATCATAGGGAAAAGGTTTGATCAGCAAATCCTTCCTTGTGCCACAACCATGAAACAGTATCTGCAGTAACATTCTAACACATGCAGTAGGAGAAATTCTCTGCTTAGAAATGTAACTTCAAAAAATTCAGTTCCAGACTGAAGGATCCCACAGCTTTGACATTTCACTTCAGAAAAATATTCATGTAAATAAGATTTTCAGGCAGTAACCCTCCCTCTAAGAAGCTCTAATGATTAAAAGCAAAAGCATTTAGCAGAGAAACAGAGGTGCCAGAATATTTGTTGTGGGTCTGTCCATAACTACGATGTGTCCAACTTGCTACAAAACAACTTCCATCTCCAAATGGATTTGTGATGTCCTTTACCTTTCCATTTACCCATTGCCAGTTAAAGATCTCATTTAGGATTTGCAGATGATATTCCACAGAACAGCTGCTGTAGTTCTGGCTGACCAGCTTCTTGGAAGGCCAATGCTCTGTACAAGCGTAGCAGAAATAGAACAAGCAACCATGATTAGATCACACTGTTAAAGAGGGAGGTGAGAAGAACCCCTGCAATACAGCCTTGTGAGGTTAGTTCTCCAAATCCATCTGCAGCTTAACTAAGCTGCATTTTCACTCTAAAGCAGGTGAGCTGCCAGTCATGGTGAAGTGAAACCTGCTTTCCAGTAACTACCAGCTAGAGATAAAAGCACATTCATGCTGAAAACAGTAACCTTTAAGTGTAATGGGGCTTGAGGAGCCATGTTTGGGCAGGGCTTGAACTAGCATTAAAATACTCACAACTCTTAATATAGCAACACCTAAGGGTTGGGTTTTTTTTTTGTTATTGTTTAATTTGCATTCCCGTTTAGCCTTAATTTCATATTCATGTCAAGTATCTCACATATTTCGAGGTCACTACACTGTATACACTACTACTGAAGAACAGAATTTGGGGATCATGGAAGTTAGGACCTCATAATAGTCCATCCAGTCTAATCCTGCTGTTTCTCTGTCTCAGAGCAGGCCAAGGGGGTGACAGCTTGTCACAAGAGCAGCTTGCCACAGGAGCAGCCTGCCACCAGCTGCCATCTCCACACCCTCTAATCCCAGGCAAAACAGGGCTTACAGAGAATGGGAAAGAAAAATGATGGCTGAAACAATCACAATTTGTCCAATGGAAAGAATGGCTTCCATTCCTACACATACATTTTATAGTCACCCTGACAGTGAATAGCTATCCCTATTGTTTTGCAGCGGCTGACAGTCTACAGTTTTCAGACCAAACAGGGTTGTTGAAGAGAAAGCTTAAACTCAGCAACACTGCTCCCATGTAGCTATCTCCAGAAAGGTCTGCCTTCTCTTTAGAAAAGGGCTTTTACTTTACACAGCCAAGTAAGAGTTCAGTATTTGTTTCCCCTTTAGAAAAAAAAAAATTAAAACACGATACACCTGGCATGTTGAGACATCAGTGGAAAGCTCACTGAAAGAAAACCCAGCTTTGGGGTTGTTTGTGCAATCAAGATTAGAAAGCAAGAGAGGTGCTCCTACCCCATTGCTGTTTCTTGACTTTTGAGTTTAGCCCAAGACTTTCAGTCAGGGCAAATACAAGTAATGTAGGGGCCTGATTCAGAGCACTACAACTGGGCTCCTTTGACTCAAGTTTGTGATCTGCCTATGCTGGATCAACAATCAGCCTGTGCTATGACATTTAGTCCAACAGAAGAGTATCTTTTCAGTTTTGTAGTCAGGATTTGCTACCCAACTACAAAGACTGTATTAGTCTTTAAGGAATTAGAAGCTCAGGCCATGTGCCAATAAACAAATCCAATGGAAGCTGAAGCACGAGCACTCACTCCCACAGGCAGGCATCTAAACAGAAGTCTTAATACAGGGTTTCTAGCTAACAGGCATTCCACATGAGCAGTAGGTCAAGGTCTTCTGGGAATCAAAAAATACCTTGTCCTACACATCACCTTTTAGACATGATGCACAAGCTCTGATGTGCAGGAAAGAATCCACTTGAAGGTAGGAGGCTTCAGGAAATTATGCCATTTCCCGCAAAAACCACACTTCAGTAGCAGGCCTATCTCTTCCAAAAAAGTAGGATTTTGCCAGTTAATTCTGTTCTTTGTCCATAGACATCTGCATAACTCCCCCTTCCTTTTATCATTACTTAAATGACAGGGATTCAACTACAACAGGAACCCACTGAGTAGATTCAACAGCAACTCTTCCAGATGAGACTTGGGGAACAATGGATGAATTGCACAGGGACTGGCACAACAAGCAATAGCAGAACAAGTTTTAGGGGCTAGATACTGAGAAATCTTGTTCATTTGGATCTTATACCTAATTTCAAACATGACCTTTTCCAAAACTTCTCTTGTCCTTCCATTGTTAATAGACATGCAAAATTGCTAATGGAAAGATGCAGCAAGCACAAAGAAACCATGATGCAAAATATTCTGCTTCTTAGATAAAAGCTATGACAACTGTTCAAATGTATACATTGGTTTGTGTGCCAGAAAACATATGATCACCACTCCTAAAGAGAAATCAACATTTTTCCTTTGAAAAAGATGTTTCACCAAGTTCTGGGTGCTGGTGATAGGACAAGAGAAAACGGCCTCAAGTGGCACCAGGGGAGGTTTAGATTGGATATTAGGAAAAATTTCTTTACTGAAAGGGTTGTTAGGCATTGGAACAGGCTGCCCAGGGAAGTGGTTGAGTCACCATCCCTGGAAGAGTTCAAAAAACATGTAGACGAGGCACTTCAGGACCTGGTTTAGTGGGGTTGATGGTTGGACTTGATGATTACTTAAAGGTCTTTTCCAACCTAAATGATTCTATGATTTTTGACGGCAATTTTTTCAGCAATTGAGCAATGGTCCACAGTATGAGAAGCAGCAAAAGCATTTTATTTGCTGTATAATTAGTGTCATTAGAAATATGATTGGTAAAAAAGCAAACACACAAGTCCACAGAGAAAGGAAAGCTTAATAAAAACCAAAGAGCACTGGAGGGGTGGTGGTGGTGAAGACTTAGCAAAGTTTTTTAAAAAAGGCTTCCAGCGTTCTGGACAGTAACAACTTCTTGTGGCCACTAGAGATGGTAACATCTTCCCACTACTTTGCATCAGTGTCTTCCTCCACCCTTGTTGGACTGCTAGCTTCAAATCACTTAAATGTGTTGCAGAGCATGAGAAGGGAACTAAACACAAGATCATAATCTGTTCGCATTAGGTAACGGCTTCCATGCAACTGATCTGCACATGCAAAGGCATAAAACTTACTCAGCAAACACTATCTTCTCAAGAATCACTTCAAGTCATAACAATGCTTCACTTTAATTCCTGTATTTTTGAAAAGTTAGTAGAAGTACTGCATTTTTTTAAACAATAACATGCTTCTCCTCCTTCAAACAGAAAATATCTTTAATCTTTGAAACAGAATGATTTTTTTCTCTGACACTGAAATGACCAGACATTCTTAGTTCATGAAAGTAACAAATGTGTTTCTGAAGCAAGAAGTTGCCACAACAATTATTTGTAAACATTATACCCACAACAGTAAGTACATCAAAACTCCAGACTTCCACCTTAAAATAAACCACAAAGCTTTGACATGAAATACATAAAAAGTTTATTATGTATGTACCCCATTTTGTTATCTGGAGGAGAAAATATGAGGCAACAGTTTGGTGCAGTACAGAGAAGCAAAGCAATATACAGTAGCTGCACACAGCGTGATTGGTTTCAGATCACAACTAAATACTCTTACTATGACGTTAGTACAGAAATGTTCTGTAATTAGAAAAAATGAGAAGTATTACTCTCATGCTGTACAGTCTCGTGTTTCTTGGTTAGAAAAGAACAACTGATAGAGTTTGAATCTTTCATGCCTGAATCTTTCACACCAACTTGCTCGGCTGTTGCCTCTGGAATGTTCAGCACAAAAGTTAAGCTCCAGACATAATTTAAGTGCTCTTCATGTGCAAACTGTTACTGGCTAAAGCTTTCAAAGTACATTTAATTACAGATATGAACACCCTGTAAAGATAGGAGGATATGATAGCAGACCCAGAGGCCAATACAGATTCTTTAAGAGAAATGCTATGTTCCACTGCAGTAGTTCTAGTCCCTGATTAGGTCCTTCCAAAGAGAGGGCTTATTTCAATTGTAGGAGATAGACCACTCTTTGACAGAAGCATCATGGGATGTTGTTACCAGAGTATGTTCGTCCAACCATGCCAAGCCGCTTACATGATGTAGTCTGTGAGCATCTGTGTGGCAGTGCAAAGTAATAGAAGAGAATTAGGAAGGCTAGGCTGACAAGATAACTTTAGCACATATTCTAAATGTAATTCC
>VYZV01033089.1:0-59366 GCA_013401275.1 Pandion haliaetus
AAAGAAAAGAAAAGAAAAGAAAAGAAAGGAAGGAAGGAAGGAAGATGGATGCTCATAACAAAGTTCTCTAATATTATTAGTTAAAAACCAATTTGACTATAAACTTTAATTCATCTACTAAATGTCAAACACTACTGGATATACCAGCAGTTTCCTTAGCTCTCCTTGTTATTAATACATGCTTAGATGCAGTGGAAATTAGAAGGTCTGTAATAATACCCTTCCAAAATCACTTGAGATTAAAATTTTGGTTTGAAATTTACTGAGAACTCTATTACTGTAGTAACAAGTTATATAAAAGGCACATGTTAGGATAGAAGCCTTTCATTTAGACCAGCTTATTTCTGGCATTATATGTATTCTACTTTTTTCAGAAGTGCTAGTCATTGAATTTGACCAGTATGCAATCCACTGCTAAAGAACACATTACCCTGGTGTTTCTTTTCTTTTAAAACCATTTAATTTCCTTAATACCCAGAATCTTTGTGCAGCACTTGCCATAAGCTTTGTCCCATCACTGCTTTGTCAAACATGAACCAAACAGTTCTATGGGTAGAACTTCCTCTGAGATGTATACATGCAACCCTGGATAGCTTAGTTTCTTTCTGAAAATGTAATTGAAAGTCACTTAAATTATTCTACATACATTGCATTCTCCTGTCCAAAAATGGCATTGTAGGCTTTGCAGGCACAAAGAAGAAAACCTTTTGTGTACATGTGTTTCGGGGGGGAGACAAACTGTGACTGAGAGAGCAGCTTGGAAGTTGAAGAAAGAGGGATAACCAAGACGACATTTTGGCTCAATAAGGACAGAATTTTTAACCCATTTTCATTATACACAGCATTGTCAGACTCTTTCACTTGTACAAGAAGACTCCCAGCTCGTTATCTAAAACTGTTTAGGCATTAAACAAACAACAATAAATGTTATTGGTATTTCTTTTATAAGCAAATCCAAAAAGAATTTTATTATTATTAAATTTTCAGAAGGGTAGTAGACTAAAAGTCATGAGAAGATGAGGAGAGGAGAGGAGAGGAGAAGAGAAGAGAGGAGAGGAGAGGCAAGAAGAGATTTAAAATTCTTTCTTGCAAAGCTATAAATGTTAAGACTTTTCTCATGCAGGTATATCACCTAAGTGAAACTTGTGTGAAGGAAGTTTTGCGGGATTTGGCCTTGATTTTTTTTTTTTTCTTTTTTTTTAATTTTCAAGTAGTCTTTTCAGGTTTGTAAATACAACCCCGAGGATATGTTCCAGATTTAAAATATTTCTGATCCAAATGGTGGGTTTGTGTTAGTTGTATTTCTGTTATACTTTGTTATACAACAAAACTCCTTTCAACATTAAGGGCTAACTGATTTTCCTCAAGTAATATTTGCTAATATTGAATAACTATTCCTTCTCACAGCATCTCCAGTTTCTTTACAAATCTCACCATCTCTGTGCAACACTATAATCTCAGAGGGCCTTGAAGTGCTGTTACTTCTTGGAGTAACTTTACAGATGTTACATAGAGAATTGCAATATAAGTTGTCCAAGGTTACAAAAGTCCAGCTCACCCATTATATTTATTTTTTTTAATGTCACGTAAAGAAGGAATGCTAGTAGAAACTGGTCAATTTTGCCTACTTATTATTGAAGTAGCTTAGCTAAGGGGTCCTTGAGCTACCTGGTGAAGTCACAAGTTGGCATGACAACAAGCCCAGAGAGTCTAGAAACAGGAGAAAATGTATACAGCTCAAATCACCAGAATGTATTTTGTTTGGTTCACTTTAACAACATGGATGTGAGATTTTTTTTCTGCATAATATTTATTTGGCAGTTGCTGAAGAAAACCATGAGATATATAGTCTGGAAAAAATGGGCTTTACCAATACGGCTGTTGCAAATCATACCAGTATCTAGGGCCACATCATTCACTGTGGCACTGCTGATCATCCGCAATATCCTCACTAGGTGGGCTGAAACCAGATGGTATCACTATGTCCATGGGCTTTAACTAAATCTTAAGCCATATATGGGCTGTAAACATTAGTTTTTCCCACCCACCCTAATCTAAGATTTTGCTTTCCCACCATGCTACCTTTCTCTCTCTCTCTGTCTAAAAAGTCTGTGTTGGTGGGGCCAGGCAAATTCTCATTTTGTATCACTTCTGAGAATTGTAAATAGAGATGCAAGTAATCACAGTTCATTAAGCAGGCTGATCTTGGTAAAATTTTGCCAAGTTTCTCTGTGCCTAAGACCCTCTGTTGTGCTTGTGTAATTTCCCAGAAGCTCAACAGCTAACAAAAGTATGCATTGGAAAGCGAAGCTGTATTTTTTGCCATTGCTATTATTTATTGATGCTTCCTATTCTTGTCTTTTCTTCTCTTTAAAAAACTGCTACAATAACAGCAGTTGCTCCAGACAAATTCAACTATTTCTAATTTACAAAAAAAAAAAAAAAAAAAAAAAAAAAACCCAACCATTTAATTCTAGACATTAAAGATGGTTGACATACTGCTTTTAGTTGGACTTTCCTGGGAAAGGGGAGATAAAAATTGCTTGCTTGGTTATTTCTGAATCATGGAAATATTCCTGCAGATTTTCAGATTAATTGTGAACAGAAATTTACCTCAAAACCAATTGGAGATGAAGAAAAAAATATTTTTCCAATAAAACTGCAAAGTTTTCATACTGATTTTTGCCCTTTTATTTTGTCATTATGGCAGGTACAATAAATAGAGTATGTCAAAACAAAAAATGAAAACTTTTCAATTTAAAATGTGGAATCGAGGTGGTTTGTTTCTCTTCCAAATCGAAGTTTGGAATTTTGATTTCAAAGGAACTGCTTTTTTTATTTTTTCTTTTTTTGGTGATAAAAAAGTTGCAGTTTTCCGATCAGCTTTAAATGTCATCTCATCTGAGAGGCTGACAAGCAGGGGCTTCCCCATGAAGGACTCAATGTTGTTAAAAAGAAAATAAATAAATGAAAGCTTTCCTTCTAAACTTAATTCTTTATATCTTGAAAGATTTCTGGGTTATTTTATTTTTTGTGCCCTCCTAAAGGGTTAAGAGGTATTTCTCACAGTGATTGATACAAAGTGAAGCCAGCAATAATTTGACATGAAACCTCAGACTACAGTCAAATTGTTTGATTCTGTAACAGCAAACAAGAATTTTATTAACATCTTATCCCTTGCTGGCCCCAAGATAGCCTCTTATCAACACAATACAACACAACAACGTCACAAAAGAGATTAGGACAGAAAGGGATATAAAAAAATACTGTATCATTTGAAATGGCAAGGGACTGAATGTTACAGTTCCTTTATGGAGAATCCAATCCATTTTTTTTTTTTATACTTAAAAAAGTCACAAATCTCTTGCCAAAGTTATGCCTTTTCCTTCCCTTTTAAATCCTTTCACATCACTTGCAATACAATTTCTCACGAGGCTGCTTTGGAGTTGTGTGTCATTCTAAAGTAGAATTAGAAAAATAATTGGTGTAATGACCATAACCTTGAAAACACCTATTCCTGAATAAATAAAAAGGGAAAATTTACTGAAAATCAGGAAGCCTAAGTTACTGCTGGGCTGTGGTTGCAATAACTTTTCTGTGCCAACCATTTACATCTGAAATTACTCAAACATTTTCAGTGATAGCATGCATTGTAAAGGTGCAATATGAACAGTAATGTTCAGCTGAAAAATTTCCCACAAAGATGTCATCTGAAATACACACACACATAAAAATGTGTTAGTTAGGGTTAGAGCACAGTATTATGAAGTGGCATTGACTCCTATACTTAGGTTGTCTAACATATTCCATGATTAAAAGCCTTCCGGCAGCTTTATCAGAGAACTAAAATACCACTGTTGCTTGCAGTTAGACTGTGAAACTTGGCACAGGAGTAGGTTTTAGCTAGGGACGTGTCTTTTGCCCACCCTGTGGAGGTATCTTCAGATTTGGCAGAGTTATAAATTGATGGGAAATTATTTCCATCAGTGGCAGTTAGAGTTTGTCTCTTTCTGTTATTATTGCTCACAGGCCACCCTAACTTCTCTCTTCCACTCCATGTGGGTCACCAACAAAATACATCTTTGTTTTTACTTTCCTTAAGGAAAAGAAAATGCTTTTCAGGTGAGCTGTGCTGGGAACCAGCAGCATGCAACATCAACACCTCTTCTGTTTATTGGTGTAGTTTATTTTTGGTCTTAGTGCTTAGCTACTGAGTGACGCCTCGCACTTCACTGCTGACAAAGGCGGGGAGGAGTACACATGTCCAGAGGGCAGGTTTGGGTCTTAAGGCTCCTACGGACAACACATTTTCTCAGCGCACAACCTTGATTCATTCTACAGAGTCCTGTGGGAAAAGTAGATTTGCTTTTTTTCTTTTTTTTTTTTATATTTTTCAATTCATGTAATTAGCATGACTAAAGATTAGGTTTTTAAGCCTGCTAACAAGATATCAATTTTCAGTTTCTCAGGAAAACTTCAATCCAGTATAGACTGACTCCTGGGGCCCCAGCTGATGCTTAATAGCATTCTTTTCATGTCCATTTTAACTGCATCATGGACATTGCATGCTGTATTTGCCTATGTGCATACACAGTTGTGTATAACATTTCAAGGGAAAGGACATGGAGTTATGAGCTAGGTATGGCAGTGCTGCAGACTGCAGCACCATAGGGACACTCAGGTCAGCTTTCAGCTGTCTTGGCAGGAGAGCTGGACACTGCTGAGATCCACAGTGCCATCACCGAATCTAGCTAGCTTCATGAACTCTGTCTATACTACCTTTCAAACTCATTTCATTTTGATTTTTCTAAAAGCAGCTTTCGGCCCTGCAGACCACAACAATCTGTCATGTCACTTACCAGCAGCAGTACATAAACTGAACTGGAGTGCTAAATATTCCCATTGAGAAAATAGACAAAGATGTGAATCCGAAAAAAACCAAAATAACTAATTAATTGCAGTGCTTTCCTGCTGTCCCAGCTATTCAAAGTACTGTTTGAAATGCATATTGCTCTTTAACAGAACCCAGCTCCACTCCTTACACAAGCAAAACACATATGACCTTTCAATCCACTTACTTGTTTGCCTCAATGAAAATTTTGTAGACTTTTTGCATAAGTGCTGTCTTGTAAGTTAACAAAACAAAGTTTTTTTTTAAGTTCTGGAATATACCACAGATTTCATGGGATTTATAGGTACTTGATGTCCAACTTCCCATTATTTCTAAATTTTCTTGAAGAATTATGTTTTAAGCTGATGGTTTTAATACTAAATCTCCAGTGTAAGCACATTTTTAAGGCTGAATGCTAATCCCTCAAGTGAGGTAAGATATTTTAACCACAATAAGGTGAATGGTGATGCCAGAAAAACTAATGGGATTTAAGGTACCTCAGATGCAAGAACAGTTAAAGTTGAAACAAGTTTTGATCCTTACTATTAAATATATGCCACATACATTTTTGCCTCAGTAGTGCAGTTGTAGGTGCTGCAGAATTTGGCCTAAAAACCAGAACCGAGCCTGTGAATGACAAGATAAATGACCATTAATCTCTGAGCAGCTGCTACCGAAACAGTTTAAGTTGACTTGTAAGTTTTTCACACAGGACAACAAAATCTTTTACCTTCCTTATTCAGTTCTTTGGAGTGTCACTAATACAATTGTGGGTATGTTAACACCAGGAGAGAAATGCTGAGGTGAGTCTGAGGCATCTCAAGCTTAATTTTAAGGGATCCTCATATAACATCAAGAAATCTTGATAGGAATTTTTGAAACACAGTGTTTCCTCAAAGTGCAGTATAGTTTCAGCCTGGTTTCACTTTAGATTTTACATTTGCTTTAATCAAAAATGAAAGCTAAGACTGAAAACGGGGTAAAAAAAGTGGTCAGGAACCTGAAATGGCAGAAGTTTGCAAGGCTCTGTTTAATACTGAGAGACAATAGCTTACATTATGCAAAATTACATTGCTTAAGTCAAAGCTAGTTTTGCATTTTTAGGATCATAAAAAACTGAGTGTGAAACCACAGACTTCTGCCTTTTCTTTTTTTTTTTCTTTTTTCTTGATTTTTCTTTCTTTTTTTTTTGCTTTCTTGTAACTTAAAAAATATCCAAGTGATTTAAACCATATTCTGTAAAAACAAGTTTCGCCCGTGCTGAGACCTCGTGTGCCAAGTTTCAACACACAGCAAATTTTTATAGGCTGAGATATTAACCTCTCGAAACAGGAGCATGTAATGGAAACACTGTTAATCCCTTGACTATTGGGGCATAATGAGGCATTAACCTACTAGCTCTCAAGAGTGAAAGGGTCCAGTTTCTGACCTCTGATATAGTGGTCCACGTTGAGAGGAACTCCTTTATTTTTAAGCACTTTATATACTTTCAAAAATTGTTTTCTTTTCCAAAACCACTGTTCCTGGGAGCAAAACTCTACAAATATGAAAACTTAGACTTATGAGCTATAGCATGTTCCTGAAGGTAATTAAAAAGCTGTAGATAATTGTGATCATGTAGTGCAGTTTTACAGAATCATACACACTTCAAGCTTATGTACTAGCTGTGTTTGTAAGTGGCAACTGTCTCATTAGCTTTGAGATATTTAATATTACAGAGAAATTCCTACAACCCCGGGGAAAAAAATGAGTGTTGTCTAATCTCTAACATTTTTCTATGGCATTGCTTTTTTGAATTAACCTCATCGCTAGTGAAAATATTTGCCAGCCTAACACCTAATCATTCCCCATTCAAATACAAGGTTCCTGCTTTTAAATTGTTGTCAGCCTAGACTCTGATACCCGCAGCACAAGAACGTTTAAATGTAACAGGTCTTAAAGGTAAATAACTTCTGGAAACAGTTCAATATGAAATATTAAGTGATTTAAAACTTATTATGTGATTATCAACTCAGTGACACTAGACTGATGGGGTGACCATAGAATGTCTAATGTAAGAATAAAGGATAATTAATTTAATCAATGATAATGTATTTAGCACATACAGACAATTACTAACACACTCTAGGGCAAAAGTTGAAATACTTGATATGTATGTCATACATATGTCACACACTTATTATTGAACACAAAGGTTACCTCTCTGCTGCAATCAGGAGATGTGACTCCAGTACAGACAGATGCACCTGCTGTCACCTCAGCGCAGCTCCCTCAGGTAACAGGGAAGCAAAGACGTGACAGCATAGGCTTCAGCCTCATGAGCAAGAACCTCATTTCCCCAGCAGTAGTGTACAGACCAGGGTGAAACTCATGCTACCACATATTGTAGCTAAGCGTAGGCCCCTAAGTGCAGGAGCTGAATTGGATACAGCATCTTCAGGAAGGTGAGGAATACAAGCCTATTTTGTGTCCATCATTCACATCTGCCTAAGTCTTTAGAGAAACAAGATTCCTGACTTGGTCGTTCATGTCCAGAGAAAAACTAAGGAAAGCAAGTATCATCATTATTACCTTGATAGGTTAAAGATGAAAGACATAATAGAACAGCATTAAAGATTATTTTAGATTAGGTTCACTAATATTTGCGACAGGATCACATCTGTCCATGCACTGAATCCAAGCATATACAAAGAAACACAAAAGATTACTGGTTCCAGCCTCACTTTGGACATCTTGCACCCACAAGAGCAAAAATCTTGAAGGATTCTGGCTTTTTGGAAACATTCAGCCTCCTATAGCTATATAAAAGTATAGAATGACTTAGTATGTTGTATTTGCACTGAGAATATAATACTCCAGTGTACATGTGTATTGTATAGGATGTTATATTGGCATCTACTGTGTATACACATTTCAAACAAAAACTATGTCAGAGAGAGAAGATGGACGTTCTGCATTTCAAACTTTGTTTAACATCTTCACACATGCATAAAAAGTTACAGTCTTTAGAGAAATACATGGAAACGAGCTCTTTTCTGCAAACAATATTGTTTTTGTGAATCAGACATTTCTGATTAAACAGCGTTCATTAAAATAAAACTCTGGCAAGTCACAATGCTAACCCAAACATCCCTTCAGTCAGATGACACTGTAATACTTCAGGAGGAATTTGGACACTGGATCTTCCGTTATTTTTACTAAGAGTAATGGCAGACGACCTCTGCAATGAATTCCTTTGCTAGGTGTGTTTATACATACATGAAGCTCCAGTAACAACTTAAACCCAAATGTTTAAGCAAGTGAATAACCTATGTCTGTGTATGGAAAGATGAGTCCAAAAACACTTTTGAAGATTTATAGCCTTGCCCATATAGCCCTCTAGAGAACCACTGACGCCCTCAGGTATGAGTTGGGCACTAAGAATCATAGAGTCACAGAATCATAGAATCATTTAGGTTGGAAAAGACCCTTAAGATCATCGAGTCCAACTGTTAACCTAACACTGCCAAGTCCACCACTAAACCATGTCCCTAAGCAGCACATCTACACGTTTTAAATAATTCCAGGGATGGTGACTCCACCGCTTCCCTGGGCAGCCTGTTCCAATGCCTGACAACCCTTTCAGGAAAGAAATTTTTCCTAACATCCAATCTAAACCTCCCCTGCCGAAACTTGAAGCCATTTCCTCTCATCCTATCAGTTGTTACTTGACAGAAGAGACCAGCACCCACCTCACGACAACCTCCTTTGAGGTAGTTGTAGAGAGCGATAAGGTCTCCCCTCAGCCTCCTCTTCTCCAGGCTAAACAACCTCAGTTCCCTCCACTGCTCCTCATAGGACTTGTGCTCTAGACCTTTCACCAGCTTCATTGCTCTTCTTTGGATACAAGTTCAGTCCTACAAAGATGTCAGTTTTGCTGAGCTTCTGCTGTAATTTTAATATAGGTAGTTGTAAACCAAACAAAGGTGTGAGCCTAGGTGAGAGCTCTGTGAATTATATTTTTGGATTTAGCTACCCAAATTCAATTTTGTACCCTAAATCCTGCAACATCCAACTTCTATGGCCAAAAAGCACCATAGCACACCAGGGGATTTTGTCATCTAATCCTCCCAGCAAGCCTCCAAACCTGCTCTCCTGCTTTCCTTTCCATGGAAAAAGAGCTGTGGGATGGAGGATGGTAGATGTCGGGATTTTACCCTGTAATGGAGACACGATATGATGGCAGAGTGGGAAAATTCTCAGCATGTACACATTTTGAATGCATGTAAGCCTCAGGCTCAAACCCTGCAGACAGCCTTAAAGAGGGGTCACATCATACCAACTCTCAGGGGAAAAAGCATGTTTCCCAGTATTTTTATGTAGCAGCTGGCACATTTGGGGCACTACTGTAAAATAAATAATAACCTTTCATAAACTGAGGTTGACACCCTGCTCAAAGCTCAAACTATTAAGCATTTTGCTTTGCTTTTGCCTCAGAGGCAGAAATAGTGAGTGACATATCCCACATGGCTAAAATTCCTTGGCCTTTCTCTCAGTCACATTAACATTATTAAAAACAGTTAAACTTGGGGGTTTTTTGCTGTTGTTGTTTTGGTGTTCACATTGCTATTTTGTTTGTTTCCTTATTCTACTCCAACCCATTGTTTTCACTTATTACCCATGCCACGAACAATAACCAATGAGGCAGCAAAAATCCTGTGCAATTGTTTGGAGAGCAGCAGTAGTCCCGTTGTGCTGCCAGTATTTCGGCCCAGCGTACCAGTTCAGCGTGCAAGGTTACCAAAAACAGGCTGTGATAGCTCAGATCTGCCTCTCCCAGCTACAAAGATTGGAAAAACTCGTACTTAAAAAAAGGGCATGTGTAGATGAGGGTCATTGGTTCTGCAAGTCCCCTCTGGAGGAGAGCTCAGCATCGAGCTGTAGACAGCACGTGCTTCCCTAACACACTGTGCTCTGCCGGGCCCCAGGTAGTTGCATAGTACACAACTTTTGAAAGCACATAGTTTTACAATTCTCTACAGCAAAGGTCAAAACATCCATTTTGTTCTGGAAATTAACATTTCAAGAAAAAAATGTTATTGTTCTTATTAATGTTGTTGCTACATTCAAATTCAAGCAGCAATAAAAAGACACCAGTTCCAAGTGCTAAATGCCTAAAGCATATCTCCAGAAGCATTGAAGAATCTTTAAAACTGGGACTTGGGCAGCCAGCTTCCTCCCACTAATTATTTTCCACCACTTTACTCTGGGGTAGAGTGCATCAGTCCTTTCTAAAAGCACTATCATACAAATACATTTTGCGACAAGCAGACAAGGTCTTCACATTAAAATCTGCAACCCATTTCATATAAGCATAAATGTATTTACTGTAAAGTTACTTGCAAGCTCTTTATTTTGTTTTAAACATTTCACAACCCTGAGAATGTTACTCATAAAATGCTCATGTTCAAAACATGATGGACTTAAAACTAAGAGAACATTATTTAGAAAATTTTTACTCATCCAGAGCAAACAATGCACTCTTTTTTCAGAAGAGGTTAGAAGGAAGATATAAGGCACACAGTATATTTCAATATTTTAATTTAAAGATCACAATAAAGAAACAACTCTGCAACTTAAACAAAACATTCATTTTCTCTTGTTCTCTGAAATAAGAAGTATTCACAGTGATAATACAAGAACCTGAGGAAAAAGATACATTGATTAGATTAGATAAGCATGAACAGCAACAGAGATCAAACTTGAAACCAGCACACGTATCAGCTATGGAGAGCTATTTTTATCATCTTTGATTTATCCTCAGCGATGAGACTCAATTATGAGAAGCGGAAATATCAATTAAGTAGGAGAAAAATTTTATTAATGGGACAATAATGCTTTTCTTGCTGCTTGAGTTGTCCGGTTTTTTTTAGCCAGAGTAAAGCATCTTTTGAATTTTACAGAGAAATTAGAATCTCTAAATTAGTCTTCTCTGACAGTGAACTACACGCTACCAAGTCCTCAGTGCTGTTTCTGCAAGGCATACACCAGTGCTCATTCACAGCCTCACCCCACTTTGCCATCCCGACTCAGCCCCTGCGGGGGATTTACAGCCTGGCCCTGGTGAGGTGCTGAGCTCACCCCAGGGTAGCTCACCCAGGTCTATTGCACCCACATATGGGAACACCAAGCTGGAAACCCCACCAAGAAGTGGAGCCATAAATATCTTCTAGCTATAAGTGTTGTAGCGTCGCAAGGCTTGGTTGGTTTTTTCCTTTTTTTTTTTTCAGTTTTACATTTTAGACAGCTTACGCTTCCACTCTGAAAACAGATTTTACCCTAATAAAGGCTTTTATTACTATTATTCACCTGTCATTACACGGCATTAGACAATTAAGTACCATAGCCTAACTTTCAGAGTGGGGAACATTCCTATTTGCTTTCAAATGGGAACGGAAAGACAACATAAACAAAACATTTCATTAAAATATAGAGCTGCAGCTTTATTTATTTAAAAAAGAAAAAAATTAAGCATTGCCAAGACTGCCACCTACGCTTAAAAAACTTTGCTATGAAAATTCACTGGCATGAGCAAAAAGAAAAAAAAGTAAATAAAAATCTATGGGCATGAAACAGTCTTCAGTCACAGTTTGATTGCCAGGCGATTGACAAAATAATTTGTACCCGTCGATTTTCATGAAGGAAATTTTTACAATGGATTTGCCAAGCAGATTTTTAATTTTAATCAGTAATGAAAAAATGACAACATGGATCACAACAAGACATCAGCCGTTAAATGGGCTTTCGCGATTGCTGTCAGGATGACTCCATTAGGCAGCCATACCTTTGTGGGCATCAATCACGCTCTTCAAACTCTTGTACATCTTCGAGATTTAATTAGACATTTAAGTTCTTTACTAGCAATTTGCAAAACTGTCACTTACTAAAAGTGCAAGACAACAAAAAAAATTTTAAGAGTGAGAGAAAGATTTCTTCTGAGCCCTAAGAGACTGTTTATCTAATTCCTGGGAGCAGTTTTAAAGCCACCAGCATCCTTCACTGAGTCTGACCAAAGCCTTTGAAGGCTAATTGCTCCCACAGCCTGAAACCGAGAAGTGCCTCAGACATAGCTGCAAGCTGCCTTAAACCGCTGCGCTGCAGCAAAGAAGCGCCGGGGAGGGAGGGTGGGTTTGTGCCTGTACGTATTCACTCAATGCCACTTGCAGTCAGGTGCAGAAGAAAACACTTTCTCAGCTTTCCAGGGGAACTACTGCATCTGGGTTGGGAAAAGCCTACAAACATCTGAAATCGCTTCTTTCTAAACCATGTACAAAATCAGCCCCTTGCTGTTATTCGCAATGGAGGTGTGCACCAGGGCACTGCGCTCCTGGGCCAGCGGGTCAGCAGCTCCAGTGCTCACGGAGGAAGGACCCGTCCACCAAGCCACCCTCTCCCAAATCTCTGTGCCTCTGGGCGGGTGTTGCATTCCTAGGACTGGCTTTTCTGTTTGTTCAGAGATGCCAGGACATTCCTGAAACAAACAGGGGACTTTTTTAGTGGTTTTTTTGTTTGTTTGGATGGGATCTTTGTCACCATTTTGCCAAACAGGCCTTCACAGGTTTTGTGATGGACAGTGATGGAGAAGGAAAAGCACTAGCTGAGAAAATTTTAGGTTTTGGTAGGTAACTTATTCTTCTCCAGATTTCCAAAAGCAAAAGCTGTAGTCTCCTTTAAACGAACTTTAGCATGCTACATAGCATTACAGCGATAAATATAAAAGGTGGATTGTGAAAATGCTGTTACTCACCAGTGAAAAATTTGCCCTGGGCAAAGATGAGCAGTAGAGAGTTATTTTCAGGCTAAAGTTTTTTTTAATGGGATTTTTTTTTTTTTTCTTTGGCGGTGAAACGAGGGGGCAGGGACTTTCAGTTTTCCTACAGATCTTCAGTAGAACGAGCGAGTGCATCAAACTTCAGCCATTAGCACATTAGAGCTATTTATTAGTCATCGGTCTGAACTGATACGGGAACATTTTCATATTTTGCAATTATGCCCTCACAAAGATTACCTGTTCTCACCTGCATAAACTCCTCATTGCTTTACCAAGGGAGACAGATGACTCTGTGTCTTATTATCCAGGCAAAATTAGCTCCTTGCATTCCCAAGCAACCACAATCATTGTCATGGCAATTTTCATGACTCTCCTGCGTAAATATAGCACCCATTCACATCAGCCAGAGGGTGAGCTGTGGCAGGGTGACAAGATGGAGGCAGTCATATATTTAGGAGTGTCAGGCTGGTGGCTGGGGGGGTAGCCACTGCGCAGAGGCGGGTAGCCAGAGCAGAGCTGCCGCTGCCTGAGCTTCAGCCCTCCACCACTGCTCTCCATGCACTGGGGCTGTGGAGAGCAGTGGTGGACACAGGCTTGTGTGAGGCTCTCTCTGACCCCCATGCTTCAAGAAGCACTCCTGCATGTGCAGCATCCCTGGCACTGGGGACATTGGCAGTGGCAGGGTGACAGACATCAGGAAAATCAAAGGAGACGTTTGGGCTCCAGGGGAGGAAGTCAGGGAGTTTCTCACAGTGCTCAGGGGGACGTGCCGCCCACACCAGTCCTGGCCAGAGAAGCAGCAAGCACAGAGAAGGTGGGGAGGAGGAAAGGGAGTCATGTCTCCCCCAGAAAACAAACTGAAAAGAGGATGCGAGGAGATCCTGCTTTGCACTGCCTTACCATGCAGCTGACACGAGCACGTGCCCGGTCAGCAGGTACATCTGGCAAATCAAGGATAACCAAGAGGATGTTACCTGCAGCAACTTTACAGTTTTGTGGTCCCCAGCAGTTCTTTAAGGTACTATTACCAAATCCCTTTGATTATTCATCAGTACCTCAGTGCTTCTGAACTGGAGAGCATGGGGGCACATGGACCTGCACTTGCAGCAGCACACAGTGGTGCGCAGCACGCTGTCAGCCAGACCTACTGCAGAAATAAACAGCAACATAGCAACACACTATAGCACTCTTCATCTTCTACGATCTTCCAAACTTTGTAGCTAATTAACCTCTACATCGCAGCTATGAGTCAGGTGTCTGGTAATAATATCAATATAAATGACTTTTCAACTGAGAATACTGAGGCTAACAAGAAACATGATGCCAGAGACCAGAGCTCATGTGCTACACCCCGAAGTCTGATTCCATCTCACTGCTGTTTTTATAAACTACTTTACCTTTAAAAGGTGCAGTCTTTGTAAATAAATATGTGCATGATGTGTGTCCATACAAAGTCTCTCTCTCCCTCTTTTCATATATACTTACACACATACATATATTTTAAAATCCAGCATTCTTCATATTAAAACTCTGCTCGCTTCAAAACATAGGGTCCTATTACAAAGGCCTTTTCCAAACCAGAAAGACACCAGCTGCAGGACCGAGAGGAGCGTGGCCCCACAGCCAGCATGAGCAGCCCAAGGGTTATGCTGCTCAGGGGCGATGCAGGGCTATGGCCGTGCTGCTGATCTGCAGCACGACATGTGCTGAAAAGACCTGTGCATCGATGAAGCAAGAATTACTTCCCAGCAGCAGCACCAGGATAATTAAACCACCCTAAGCCCTAATGCCCTCCAGCACTGCTACTTTAGCAGCGCGCTTGTTCCTCTTTCCCAGCGCGCTGCAGGCTCCCGCATAGTATTTTTCTGTCCATTAAAGCGTTAGGTGGAAAAGGCCAATTAGGTCACCTGGTCCATCCGTCCCCTTGGCAATACCTTCTTCAACTCCTTATTCAAGCGCTGCTTGAAAAAGGTTTCCACTGACTCAGTGGGTAGTTCATCTGAATAAGGCTTAAACAAAGTCTGTGGGATTTGGCCACCAAAGTGTGGTGACAAGAGGATGCAGACAGCAAAGCCTCTTGCATTTTGGTGCCAGGCCAGCAGGGTGTAATGCAGAGGTCCCAGGAACACATCATGAATCAGCCATTTCTCACTGGCCAGAGGCTTTGGGGAAGTGCTCCCACCTGCCTCGGACTGTCCCACTCCCAGCCCCACTGTGGCCCCATAACCCACACAGGCAATGGGCTCTGGGCTGGGGCAGCCTCCCCACTCTTCCACACCAATGAGCGGCCCAAGGGCTCTTTTTCCAGCTTGCAAAAATCACTGGGACTTTAGACTGTTAGCATTTTTTAAAGCTGTTTTGGCTCTTCAGAGCCACGCGCTCTGTCTTACAATGCAACATGAGTCAGATGTCTCTCTCAGTGCCCCATCTGAATGTATATATTCCCATCTGTTTAAATCCTGTCATTCCAGCTTTGGACACCTCAATGCTTCCCATGTCCTCATGCTCTACAGCAAGCTAGTTTAGCCATCGATGAGGCAGACCTGAAGGAAGAAAAGCCAATAGCCTTTGACAAAGATGCCCTTACAACTTCACCATGTCTTACATTATTGAGCTAAGAATCTCACTAATTTCTTAATACAAAAATGTTTTGGCTATCTTGAAGGAAAGGAGCATAAGTTAACTTGGTGCCTAGGATAAGACCTTGGTTTAGAAGTTTGTCTCCTGCCTAGAAACTTATAGTTTATTGAAAAAAAACAGCTTGATCTGGAAATAATCCATTCAAATAGAAATTGTCAATGCTGCTAAAGATATTGTTTGAGCTCTTTTTTTTCAGAGTATCTGACACAAAAACCATTGAAGATAATAGGCCTTTTTCACTGGTTTGGATGGACTTCATTCATGCAGCTCTTACCTCTTTGAAACACTTGAGACAGATATTTATACTATTTTTACTCTAATTTTTCAGTCTTCTAAAAATCAGGTTTGTACAGTAAAATTCTAGTCCCTTCTTGTGGATTTTGCCATTTACTAACACAACCAAAATCGCATCCTTGGATTCCAGCAATTTTTAATAAACCTACATTAGCAGATGAGTTTTATACTTCTGAGTGATGGGTGTAACCTAAATACTAAAAATATAAAAAGATCATGTGTAGGCCAGTATCACCATCAGCTAGATCAAGGAAAAGCTAAAGTAATTCAATAGACCTAAAATTTGCAGTTTTACGAAGTCTCACTGGAGATTGTGTTCTGTAAGATCCATACATGAAGTGGATGAAGTGGCTCTAGATACATTATTTTCTCATCACATCTACAGACTAGCAGTTTTACTCATTTCAGTGAAAGTCAGGATCACATGAATGTTAGTCCTGTGTAAACTGTTCCAAGACAAACCTTGCTTCATCTTGGATATTGGTGATAAATCAAAGCTCAGCAAAGGTGAGCTGAAAATTTATATTGGATGTATTGACGGATTTGTTTTTGTTAGCTAATTCAGTCTATGAGAGAATGAGCAATAGTCACCCAACAGAACCCCACATCTCTAAAGATACTTTTACACTCAGTTAAGGCTCTCTGATTACTACCAGCTAATTTCTAATGAGGCTGGGTTGTAATTTGCAGTTTGCTTCAAGTCCAACTTCCTCCATCCTCAAAGCCAAGTGTTACATCAAATAAGCCTCAAAATTCCCACTTAATTTTGACTTCCACTTAACTCCTTGACTATCTGCCACTGCTCCCACCCATTCCCACAGCTATTATTTATACAAACACACAGACATGCTCATGCTCCAGTGCCACTGGTAGCATAAGAATCTTTCACTGAGAAGGGCCTTCTTTTGATGTAGAATGGCTGCAGCAGAATTCATCCTTTCCCACAGGCTCTCCTGAAGTTTCCATTCCTGTGAACCTAAAACCAGAAGGAAAAAAAAAAAAAAGTGTATGTGAAAGGGAAGCTTTAAAGACTTTGGAACTTGCAAAAAATCTATGGGTTTGTGTTCAGGAAAACCCAAATCATTAGGTTTCCTGAAGCCTCTGGCAGTACCATGGGCAAAATATAGGTCCAGATCCTTGGCGGATGTTAACTGGCAGGGCTATGCTGCTTAGCTCAGCCTCATCTGGCCCATTATGATTTCTATGCATTTTTTTTACATGTAAGTACCATTCATATCCAGGAGCATTCGGCATTTTTTCTTTTCTATATTCTTTTTCTCTGGTTATCTGACTCACTACCAAAACAAATAAACTAAAATAACCCTACACACATGTCTATTGTATCGTATCCACAAAGGATTCTGTTATTACATATGCAGAAGCGGAACTTCTAGAAAATAAAACACGAAACAGTTTGAGTCTCTAAGGCCAATTACAACTACTCTGATTTAAAAGGATTATAGAGAAGCAGGCTCTGTGCAATAATTTCCAGTCTAATTACAATTTACAAAGAATCTTCATTGTTGTCAAAAATATTTAATGTGCCTTGGCATTTAGCAAATAATCTAATTCGAGGGGGTTTTTTTGGTCACACAACATGATCGCAGACAATTCTCCAAGCTGTTTACAGTGAGCAAAATTATCCTTGAAGCTAGATAGTTAGATCCTTCTGAATTGGTAATCAAATGTGATTGTGATTGCACTGAATTTTTAGTGCTGTCACAAGTGTGTACTTACTAATCGCACAACAATGAGAATAGCTGCAAAACCCTAAGCTTTATGAATAAAATTCACCATGAGAGCAAGAAAGAGAGAGAGAGAGAGAATGACCAGTCTTTAGTAGGATTATTTGCTGTCTAATAGAGGTCAGAACCCCAATACAGTTTAACAATATAACAGGCATACACCTAAATGGATATGTCAGTTTTTACAGTATTAAATTATTTAGCAGTAATTACCCCAGCATGTGGATACTATAAATGTAGGTCTTATAAGTATGAGAAAATAGTCTGCTTTATTCATTCAAATTGATGGTTTGGCGGCCAGCTATAAAAGTACAGACAGTTGCCAGCGTTCTATGTTGTGTGCAAGCAAGTAGTGGATAGATACCTTCCTTGGTGGAGGAAATTTTAAAATAAAGCTCAGGACTAATGATAAACGTATGTAAAAAATAGGAAGTGGAGAGCTGTCTCTTTTCACAGAACCGGAAAAGTATAACTGGAGCACCGCAATGGGGTTGAAGAGACATTCCTCTGTGCAGACAGAGACTCTTAATTTTGGCTCCAGAAGAGCCCATGCTGAGTCTAACAATCCATTCGATATTGGCTTTTCTGCTGAGATTTCCAATACAGCTGAGAGTTATGAAGATGAGTTTTAGAGGTGATAGGTCTGACTGGTTTGTAGAAAATAAAAATACCATCTATTGTTATGCACTGCTCAACCTTGATTCAAAGACCAACAGAAGAAAAGCTCCATTGACCAGATGCCAGCAACTGAGCCATCCACATTTCAAAGAATTTGTATGATGCAAGACTTATATTTGCAGCAAGTTCCTTTGGATCCTGCAGCAAACTCTACAGTCTGCAGCAGCTTCCTTCAGTATGTTCGTGCTGACATTTTAATTTATTAAATATAAATCTGAATTATACAGTTATTAAAGAGGCATCTGCCTTGTTTATTTTGACACTAGAGTCTCACCTTGAAGAATATGGGATGTAGTTTGTGGTAACAAGATAAGCATTTTATGAGTCGTTTCCCTTAAAAAGACAAACAGTGAAATAATGTGAATTCAGCTGATTCAACAAGATCCTGTATATTTAAGTAACAGTGATGGTATTTGAACATTCATCTTTACATTAGAGAGCTAACAGCATTTAGGAAGAATTTCAAAATTCATAGTGCTCAGCAATTATTCCAGGTTGTCATCAGTTTCAGGAAAACAGCACTACATCATTTTATACTCAACATAATGTTCACTAACATGAAGGAGTCTTGATATACTCTGTGATAAATTCCAGGTGTGTGAGCTAGGATTTGGATCCTTTGAAAAACAGGAAAAAAGTAGCTATGTTCTTTAGACAAATGAATGGCAGCTCTCTGTAGGCAAATGAGTGAAATTAGATATTTCACAGCAGACTTGAAAATAAAGAACTTCAGTTCAGTAGTTTTGTCATATCAGAGAAACTGTTCTCTGACTCAGTATCATGATATTTGCATATATTACAAAACTTCTGCATACCAATTGTGTTGCCGATGCTAAATCATGCAGAAGAATCTTATAAACCACACAGATCCATTCAGTGGATGGGGATGGGGTACATGTTTATCCATTTGTAAAAAAAATGATAAACATAAAATAGATAGCAGGCATTTTGTTGTTATAACAATTTGGCATCTTCTGAGCAAATGTATTTGCTTACTATATATACATCTTCAAGCTGTCAAGTAATTGGACAACCATTGCCCTCTCCTCATATTACAAGTTTGATTAAAATGGCAGAGGCCAGATGCCCAGCTCACTCACAGATTCTTTAATTAGAGGGTCTCCTGAACCTCCGAACCACATGAATGAAAAAAAAGAGCAATTAACACTTTTCCAGGGCTTCCTTCATCCATCTGTCACAGCACAGGTGAAAAAAAAAAAGGAAGAAAAAAAAGATGATAATGGATCATTTCTCCAGAAAACACTGGACTCTGAGTGTGCTCCTCCAGCCAGTCCATCAAAAACATCCATCCCTGCCCCTGCAGAAAATGAAAAGCCTCGAGGTTTTCAAATATGCTAACTGAACAGTACATTGTCTAGGGGAGAAAAATCATGTGGAAGCTACACAGACGGGCACAACATGTCTTTAATCACCCCCGTTTCCATCAGGCAAGAAAGCCTCACAAAGCTCGGCTGGTTAGATGCAAGGGCTTGACATGTGAGGGCATCCACTTCCCACCCCCATGCTGCCCCCCCAGCCATCCACGGTATCAAATGAGATCTGTTATCAGCCTTAGTTAGATCATAATGAAATAATTGCAGGACTCAGCTGAGGGTGACTGCAGTGTAGTGAGGTGAATTAATTTTCCCACCACAGCAGGGCATGTCAGATCTGGCCACGAGCAGGTCAAGCCATTATTTTTTGTGGGTGTGTGAAAGTGATTGACTGTATTTCTGCACTTTGGGAGGATTTGTGGAAGAAAAACAAAGGTGTACCTCAGCCATGCTTTATCATTAAAATGGCAGGCACAAATGAAAGTAAAACACAGAAAGAAACTTTCTATTCAGGTTTAAAAAGAAACCTCATGCAACTTACGCAACTTCAGAAATTTCATCAGGCATCTGTAATATGTGCCTTTCAATCCACTCCAGGGAAGATGCTGGGTTTTTTGGTTTGGGTTTTCTTTTGAGGGTTATACTAAGTTTATGGCTAAAATGTTAGCAATATGCAACTTTTAATGATCGATATCACAGCTCCCGCTCCTATAAATGGGACCGCTACATTGAGGAAAAAACATTCAGTATGGCTCAGAGAGGTATTTTGGATCCAAATACTTTGAAACATTGTACTGAAGGCCAAACAGCACATTATGTGCTCAGTAAAGCTAACCAAACGCCTATCATTTTCCCCCAGCTATTTGGGGTAGGGACAACTGTGATTTTCAAAATTTCCTCTGTTCCCATAGGTTATGAAAATTGCTGCTTTTGTGAATTTTGGTAGAAGCAAACAGCTTTTTATTTAAAAACAGCTACTCGTTTTAATCAGAACTCACGTAAAACTTAGAAAGAAATGCTACCTTGCAATTCTGATTTTCCTCTTAAGAAGAAACTACTTGAAAGAAAAATAAAATTTCTGCAGACATTTTTTTCTTTTCCTCCATATCAAATTTTTACATGCTGTTAGCTCAGCATTTACGTTCACCAGCAATAAAAGAAAAATGTGGAGCCCTACTATAGTGCTATATTATTTCATAAAGATTTTTCTGTATTTTTTTTTAAGTAGGTACTACTGAGGGAAAAACCTGTCTGAGTTGTATGGTTGTGTTGTACAATTTTTCCAAGAATTGTCCTGTGAAGAAACAGTCTTCGCTGAAGCCATCCTCAGAATCTGCTTCGACTCACAGAAATCCTCTGGCAATTTCCATTGTGGCCATGAAGAGGAAACACAATGTCTTGCCTCAAGAAAAGGAAAATGCTCATTGAAAAAGTTCACCAGCTCTTGCAAAATACTAGAGATGATTGGAAAGACGAGTACTTGGAGACCAGTGGAATCTTATAGAGGAATTAAATAAGGTAATTGAACAGTATGATTTTAATGCAAAACACTCAAGGCTGAAGTGACTACTAAAAACCAGCATTAGGAAGACACCTGCACTACAAACCTTCGGATTTCCCCTCATTTTCCTCTTGAATCTAGAACTAACGAGAAACAGGGTGATAGTTACCTTCTGTATTCATTTTCCATTGGTGGATGGAGGGGAGAGGCACATTTTCAGAGGTGACTTTGCTAATTCCTTTCTATTTCTTTTTTCCCCTAGCATTCAGAAAAAGGGTAGGAGATGAAGGAAGGGAGCACTACTCAGACTTCTCTTGTTAAAAATAAATGAGATGAGAAAAAAAAACTGTGCAAACATCTATATAAACCCCAAGCTGTGCTTTCTTAATTACAGAGGAGGCAGAAACACCTCTAAAATACTCCTAGCAATTATTCACCTATCTTTCTTTTTAGCAGCTTTCCAGGTCCAGTCACCTCAGAGGCTCCAGTGCAACCTCCTGACAAGCTGAGTGAGAACAATGTGATTATTTAGCATCAAGAGAATACAAAACCTAATACTACAGCACCTCAGCTGAAAAAACACTTAAAAAAATACATCCCTCATGAGATACTAAAACCGGCTTATACCAATATCTGGACTGCAGCAGGAGGTACCAACAGCTCTTCTTCAAAGAAAAAGAAAGAGAAAAAGCGGACAGTGAAGGATGATACTCTCAGACTTTCCAGGCCCGCTTTGTTGTACTTCAGCCTAAGGTGTTGGCTCATTTTTACTCCTGATGCATGCAAACTGCATCATTAGAGACAGCATATATTAATGCCTCGTGAGAAATTGTATGTCAAACCACTTTTAGGGAGTATTCTTTCTCTGTAGTGTCTTTATTTTCTGGCTCTTTAATATACCTGTATCTATAATATATACATATGCATGTATAGATGTGTGTGTACATATATATCTTTCTCTCCCCTGTCTCCTTACTGATGAGCCTGTCCAGCTCTCTTATTAACCCCTGGGCTGCCACTCCCAGTCCCTCAAACACAGGAACCTCTCTGCTGCTGAGTACATTTTGGGGACAGAGGAAAATACCAGACTCTGGTCTCAAGCACTGATAGGAGTCCATGGAAGATTTTCTGGACAGCTGTGACAGCAAAGGGACAGGAAAAAATGGTAAGGAGACAGCATTTTCTTGAGTGGGGAGGAATGTCCACATCAAAGTATTTTCTGGGCTGCCATAACTCACAGCAACACAGAACTGCTTGATATTGCCTAGAGAGTCAGTTCTTCCCCAGGCAGCCCAAAACTGGGGAATTAGAAAGTGGCCTTTTACCCATTCATTGTCCTTTCTTAAACGTCTGTTTCAGACTATGTTCCTCTGCTCTGTTTCCTGCTGCTTCCCGTCAATGCTGCCCATAAGATGGAAACCTCCCCTACCTCTGCAATCCACTGACAAAGCACAATACAAAAAAGCTGTTCTCCAGGGTACACACCTGTGTTTTATCACACCACCTTGTCTCCCTCCCTCCTCCCTCCCACTGCCATCCTCTGATGTCTCATACACAGAATTTCCTTTGCCTGTGACTGTAAGACCCTCTGGGCAGAGACCTTGTCTTTTTGTATGTTTGTAAAGTGCTGCTCCTTTCCCTAGAGTCCAGCCCTTCGTTGTTATTCCATCTCTTCCAACAACACAGTGCTTTACTCCCTCTCTGACATAAAATCCTACTCTAAAAATGCTTTCATACCATTGTGAGTCTTGAAGCTCCAGTAGCAGCAAGGCAATGTGTTCTATAAATGGCACAAATGCTGATTGGTAATATCATGTGTTAATTGGCAATATCTGCCTTCAGTAGGCTCTGCAATATGTGTTATATCACACTGACTAGTTACATACCCATGATAGTAGGTATTAACTATTTGCAGGATAAATGTGTGCTCCTTTGAAGGAAGCATGTGAATTTAGTATTTTGTTTAATTAGCCTTTATGGCCTGTCAAAAGCTGGAAAGTGAAGAGAGCATCCATCGAATGTGACATACTGTCAAAACCAGGCAAAGCAAGTATTGTCTCCCTCTCTGTACAGTTCCCTCAGAAACATCCCTTTGAGATAATCATCTTAGCAGTATCAAACTCTTGGCAACCCTGACCTGATCCAGAGCTCACGAAAGGCAATAGGAGTCTTCCACAGACTTCACTGGTTTTCAAGTGCATCACTGTTGCTCCTTTGGTCTTAGCAGTTAGACAGGATTCAGTTTCCCCCAGGACCGCTCTAGATGAGGAAACAGTGACACAGTACAGTGATGTCTAGGTTATGTTTTTACTTCTCCTTTTTTCACCAAGCCAGAGGTGTGTTTCCCTGAACAGAGAGGGGTTTCTGTACCCAGTGTCTGTACCCAGAATTCACCATCCAGCACCACCGAGCTCCACCCCCGAGACCCTTGGTCCCACTGCTGCTGTCTCAGCCCTGCTCACAACTGCTTCTTCTGGATTTCGGGTGGCTTTGCTGCCACCAGACACTCAGCAACTGCAAATCCAATATCCCACCCCCTGTGTGCCACCAAGGAAATCCCCCTGCCTACACGCTCAGCTCTGACCTGGCATGTGCTGTCTGAAATCCCGCCATTGTCTCTGCTATTTAAAGAGGCTCAGTTGCTTCTTCTTCAGAGCCTGAAAAGGAGTGTTTGGCAAACCCACTGATTATAATGAGATCTATTATTGTCTTTGGATCAAAGGCTCACTTGATGGCAGCTATTAGCACATTTCACCATAACAGTAATTTAAAGGTGACCACAGGCATCTTCTGTTTACTCTTCAACAGTACCCCCTCTTTCTTCCACCCAGATTGGAGAGGTCTGTGGGCACATACTTGACCAAGAATGAACCTGGTGTGTGTCTTCACTGTCAAGAAAGGTGTAGGAGGGTGAAAAGGGAATCTCGGTATTATAATCCACACTGTTTCCTTGCAAATTCAGGTGGACTAAGAGTTTCCATCTCTTTGTAGGCATCACTGTAACCTCTTCACTTACACAGCCGGCTTTACCTAACTGGCATCCAACATAAACTAGAGCATCCAGTTCACCACAACAGTATAGGAATATATCTAGCACCCATTTTTTACCTTGCCTAAACCACTATTATTGGGGGGAATTACTGGTTTTACTAGGCTGGCCTGTTCCACCTGAGGGAAGTCAACTCCATCCTTTCTCCCCTCCTTCCACATACTCTCCTGCTGCAGTTGCTTTAACCTCCTGGTTGAAAACAAAACAGAACTTTCTTCTAACAGCTGAAGACTTAAATTAGGCTATTTCTGAGAGAAAAGGCAGGCTGGAAACCTACTCATTTTAATAAACAGCCAAATTTTACCTTACACAGGACTGAGCTGATAATCAGTTGATAATATCTGAGACTAATATCTAATTTATAATACTTGTATCACAGATTAGATTTTCCAGGCTGCCCAGTTGATGCACAGGAGAATGTCAGGTCTCTGGCATGTCATTTTTCAGAATGGGCTCCTGATAAGCAGTGCTGTATGTGAAAAGCCATTAAACATGCTAACATCTTCTTCTGTCTTCCAAATATCTACTAAGCCAGGTGCAGAGGCACATGGCTGAACCTAATATCCTTTGCAAGGTATTAACGTTGCATATAACCACTATTATAGGACTACAAAAGACGAAATAAGGAAAATGAAACACTTGCACTATCTCCAAGAGCAATGGTTCCATTCTGTCTGCTTGCATGACCTATAAAGAAATTTCACGTAACTATTCTTGTCAATCATGTTCAAATAGCTCAGCCCTGCCCCTTCTGCGTTACTCTGCCTTCTCTCCAATGTGCTCGCAATCACTGCTGCCACCCTTGCAGCTATTAAAGCAAAACATTCAACCACAAATTGTTAATATCTGCAGTTAAACATATACTCTCTCTTTTCTATTTCCTGGAACTACCGTGTATGTAGTTTATTTTTTATAATGGTTTCCAATTAAATATCACTAATTCAGTCTTAACATCTCATTTTTTACTTAACTTCAAAGGCGACGAAGCAACTTATACACCAAAGTAATTATGTCTATTATCACTTAAAGAAATCCACTTAATTCTGTCAGGCCTGGCAAATGATATAAAAATGTTGGTTTGATAATATTAACATCAACAACTTAAACTGTATTTAAACTGGGGAGGAAGAAAATAGAAATAATTAATTGCTCATCACAAATCTGCCCAATATGGAATGCCATGTGGTTCTGCTTTTCTAATAAATTAGTTTGCTTTCCCTGCACTATTCTTTGTGAGGTATATAAGTAGTTAAAGGAGCATATTGAAAAATGAACAATCAGGCTAACAAGGAAAGTGATTAAAAGTTATTAAAACCAGAGCCAAAATACTGAGGAAGATTTAGAAGTTTTGAAACGTTGTCCCATGTAAGCAGGACCAGAAAGTGTTCACCTTTTCCTGTCTATTCTTCTGTTTGCATTCCTCCCCTACCCAATATGAGGAAATTTAATGATGAAAAATAAAACAACAAAACAACAAAGGAGAGGAACTGGGACAATCACATTGACTTATGTGCTAAAACTCATGAAGGGAGGGACAAAACTCAGGCGATCTCAGACCTCTAATGTTACAGACACTTGCACTGTGATGAGTTGACTAGGGCTCTGCGTGGGAAGAAGGTATGTCTGAGCAGACCCCAGCCTCTTTACATTGCACCAGGGCCAAGCGCGGGGAGGGAGCAGCTATTAGCAGGCAGCACCCCTCCTTGCTCCGCTCCACCCAGAGTGCCTGGCAGCCAAAGGGTTCAGTGGATGCCGGCACGGGTGGGTGTCACAGCAATCTAAACAGACAGAGCAGAAATGAATTTCACCACCACAGATTAGCCAGCAAATTAAACTCAACCTCCCTGACAGAAAAGCGCAGTGATGGAAAGTGCCTAACTTTGCCATGCTCCTGAGAGCTGTCCCTGCCCACGGTGCCTCTCCAACACCAGCTCCTTCAGCCCCACTGAATCCAGTGACAGGGGACATCTGATTTTTTGGCTGGGCAGAACCAGGAGGAGACGATGCACTGCTGGTGCATCCCCTAGAAAAGGGACGAAACCTCAGTGAAAACCATGTTCTGCAAAGGCCACATTCTGCAAAAGCTTCCCACAAAGTAGAGAGCCAGATCCACCACAAGTGAAGTTCATCACTGTTTACCCAAAGGGAGCAGTATTGACTTACACAGAGTGATGGTCCAAAGTCCCAAATTTATTCCCAGGGCACAGTCCCATTTAGGTGTTCAGTCTGCCCCAAAAAATAAGCACTTCATGGTAACTGTTTGCAGAATGAGGCACTATTTACCTGTTTTCTGACACCAGAAAATCCCCCTCTCGGTTTGCCGGTCCACATTCTCACACATTTTTCTCACTTTATCTTCTAAGGCCGTGTTAGCTAAGTGCATACCATGACCAGAGCTGGCTTCCAGGGTGATCTCTCTCAGGGAAATTTTGCAGTTTTGAAAGAACCAAAAATCCACATCAGAGTGAAGAGTGGAGGTTTCAAAGCTGGGGGTGGAAAAGAAAAATTCAAGCTACTCTAAATGATTGAAATGCTTTCATTAGAAGTGCTGAGTGCAGGGAAGCCCAAGCACAGACACCTCCAGTTTAGCAGTGGCCCTATAACCAGAGCAGGCTGCCCAGGAGCCCCAAAAGCTGCTGCCACAGAGATGCACCCAGCACTGGGAGCTGCAAGGGCACTGTGGGGCTGCAGGAGGGACACAGCAGCAGCAGGGATGAAGTCCGGGACTACCCCAATCCAGAGAGCCCAGAGGGTGGACAGCAGAGAGGAAGCAGGGAGGAGCCAGGCTGGTTTGGATGGAAATCTGCTTAGCTGTCCAGTCTTGAAATTGTTTGGATGATGTGTTAGAACAGGCCTGTTCTTTTGAAATGCCTCAGTGCCAGCAAACAAGTGTGTTTTTAACAGAATAAATGTTTCAGCACAAAAGCTTTGACCAGATTCACAGAGGAGCACAGTCTGCTAAACGTCCTCCTCAGCAGTCATTCTATAGGATATGAGAGTCTACTTTAGCCAGATACATAAAAGTCCAGTTTCTTAATTTGTGCTGTCACAGCTCACACCTTGTACCTTTAGAGGTCAACCTCCAGCAATTAGGCAAGACAGCAACCTGTTACAAGACCTCTGCTGATCACTGAAATCCATGTATAAGCTTGATCCAAAGTTCAGAGAAGATGGCACTAGGTTTTCCATCAACCTCAGTATACACAAAGACCTTAATGAAGAGCGTGGATGTTCCCAGACAGTTTTCACACATTCATGACTGTTTTTCCACCCACTCAAAGGACTGATTTTATCTTGTATTGCTTGAGTCCAACCATGAGATGTACTGATTGGAAAATCTCAATGCATGAAAGAGGAACATCTGCTAAACAGGGATACAGGATTCTGCCCTGACTCAATCCCTTTGCTCCACTTCAGCATTGAAAAGGGGATATCATGCCTCCATTGCTTGCCAGTACTGAATTCCCAAAGCAAAGGAGTATTTTCTACTAGCATAAAACTCCCAGAGGCATTTCCTCATGCTAAACTCACCTCCTTTCCTGCAGGACAGAGAAGGAAGGAGACATGTGTGGGAGGGTGTTTGAGGATACAATCTCCATTTTGTCACCAAAACCTCAGTGGCAAAGATTCCCTTCGCAGCTGTTTCAAATCAGAGCAACAAAGCAGCATCTAACTCACTTGGGGAAAGGACAGCTGGGAAATTTGAGAGTTTTCTACCAAGTGGGTGCTGGAGTAGAAAAGAAATCAAGTCTTCTGCATCTAGTGTCCTTCTACCAGTCTCTACCCTCAGGAAAGACAGCAAAACTGAACAAAAATCACCTATAACATAAAGCAATAGACATCGATAATTTAATAACCACCTGGAGGACAAGAGATTTAAGCTCTTGGACCAGCAGTGAAAGCTAGCTGCGAAGTCAAAGCCTTTCTCCTTGGCAAATGCCCAACAAGCAGCTATTTCTGATTTGCACACGCAAAGTGTGTTTATATCTTTCATGCAAATTCCTATGCAAAAGAGGGGCTGCACAGCAAAAATTACCCCTCACCGCTTTCCCCCATTGTCCCTGCTGGAGAGCGCGGAGCTTGAGAGATCGTCCAGCCCCACTGGGAGGCTTTGACGAGAACTCTCTTCTAGCACATGGTACTAAGTGGTATCAAAAATAGTAATTCAGCCATCTCTAAGCAAACAAAAACAGAGTCTGTAAGAGACAAGAGGCTGCCAAATCTGAAGTGATGCATGTAACGTTTTTCTTTCAGGAAGAAGGGATGTTTTCTCTTTCATCTGTTTTCTGTTTGTTCATTTGGTTTCATTCATTTACAAGAGTCTCCTTTTAACCAAAGGGGAAAAAGTTGATGTTTATTTACATCCTCTCTGCATAATAAGGCCCTGGCCCTTACACACATATGTGTAGTTTTGCTTAAGTCAATGGGATTACTCACCTGAGGAAAGTTAAATAAGTACCAAAGTCCTTGCAGGAGCAGGGCACAAAATAGCTACCTATTGACATAAAATAGCTACCTATTGCAGAAACCCAAATAACCAGATTCAGCAGTTCTCCCCCTTTTTTCCTCATTTAATCCATAAAGTTGTGCTCTGTTTTGTTGTTAAATCATCACAAAGTTATCATCGGAGTTAAGGAGGCAGCACCCAGTCTGATTTCCACGCTGCCCAACACGCAGACCTTTGTTATAATCATCATAATAATATTAAATAAAAGATAAGGACCACTGTCAAAAAGTTAAACATCAAAAGCTTGAAATTACATAGTGAATCTGTCAGTCATCTGAACTGGACGGGGTCACACAAATGAAAGGGAAAGAATGCGCAGTCCACAGACGATGCTTACATGCTAATAAAAACCAGCCAGGCAAAAACATACATGCACAAGACTGAGCAATTTGTCACCCTGGGCTATCATGGCTGCTCCCCTGCCTATTGTAACAATGCCAGCATTCAAAATAGTCAGAAAGGAGCTTACAGGAGCTGAATGCCAGCACATGTGTTTTTCCAGCTGGAGCCGAGTCCTGGACCAGCTTCTGAATTCTAGTTTAAGTTTCTTACTCTCTCCCTCAAACAGGAAAAACACATAATGCAAAGACTGAAAGCCCTAAAATAAAAATGTTGAAGAGAAACTAATGCTGGAAAGAGTCCTAAAAACATAGCTGCGAATTTGGAAGTGTTAACCATCCCCCTGCTGCACACATACCTTCCTCTCTATCAAGCCTCGCTGAGACTCACTTTCCTGCGGTGCTGGAGCCCGGGGACTGCAGAACTCCCGGCCCCCTCTCCGCCTTGCACCCACAGCCCAGCATGCCCCTACAGCCCAGCATGCCCCTGGCCCTGCCAGAGTTCTTGGACTGGGAAGGGCTTTCTAAGTTTGCCTCAGCCTGGCATTGAACGCTACCTCTGACAACTTCCAAATGCTTCGACCCTTTCACTGTTTTGGTCTTGCAGTATTAATAGACCTTCCCTCTCAGCCCCTCGCCTTCTTCAGCAGGAATAGTCTAATGCTGTGCAAGTGCTTGTTTAAAAAAAAAGAAAAAAAAAGAAAAAAAAAGAAAAAAAGATAGCTTGCAACCCTCTCCAAAGTTTACAGTCATCTACTCCAGGCATAATCATTTCAAACTCTGCAGCACTTCACATTTGGTTAAAACCACTTCAGTTTAGAAGTGATTAGAGGTTGAAGATTTGCAGTTTAAAATTTAAATTAAACTGTTTAAAATTATTGGAACACTTCACACATTTAAAGCAAATAATATTTTTTTGTATTTATTTATCTTTCATTCCCAGTAGTTCTGCTTTTTCAGTAGCAAACTGCAGAGCAAAGGCAGCCATTAAAGAATCAGGAGGGACTAGAAGTCAGATTTAGGTTTTCAAAACCCAGTAACTTATAAAAGGGAAAGTTGTAAAAAGGACTGTGTTTCCACAAGAGCAAAGACAGCAAAAATATCTGTAGATACACAGAGAGAGAAGCATGGGAATGGATAATAATAGTGTGTGGTTTAAGGCTTGTGCTAAAATATTACTTCGGATCATTGGCAGCCAAATTCCTTTATTTATAAAACGCCTATACCAGAGGCAAATGAGCACACTGTACTCTTTTATCATTTCATTTTAGCTTTCTAAGATTGCATGTTTTAGTTAGACAAATTAACAGGACAGTAACAATAAATCCTCCTCTCCAAATGAGTATGTCTTCTTCTTCCCCTCCCCAAGACACAGACAACATCCCCAAACTTATCACTCCTACAAATTTATGTGGCACAACACATTATCTGCATTTGACCTGTGAACTAAACTGCTATCTGTTTCAGAGAAATTAATCCCGAGTTCCTCCCAACAAGCACCAGCGTTCGTGTCGAACTGCAGCTCCCAATTCAGAGTAAGAATCGCACAGCGCACGCACGTACGTAAACCAGAGCCGAACCGGGCGAGCCATGACACAGAGCATAGCCTTACGCTTTCAGCTCGAAAGGTCTGACAAAGCAAGCCGAAAAATAAAATATTTCCTAGTTTACATCACTAGTAAAACCAGGCAATCCCCGCTCTCGGAGGGGTGGGAGGGAGGAGAGGAGAGAGCTTCCCAGACGGTTCAAAAACAGATCCCTGTTCCAGTTTTCCATCCCCCGAGGCAGGGCAGGGCGTGGGGCCGGGCAGAGCCGGCGGCTCGCCGCCGAGCTCCGGGCTCTCCCCGCCGCGGCCCCGCTCCTCGGCCGGAGCCCCCCAGCCCCGCTCCTGTGCAGGGCTGGCGGGGGGGCACCGGCCTTTGTGCCGGGATGAGCTGGGAGCGTGGGCTTCCTTTGTTCCTTCCTGCAGGGAAGGAGGTGGCAGAGAGGACGGCCCTCCTATGTGACTCCTTAAGTGCCCCTACGAATACATTTAAATATACTTATCACCCGCTTTCAGCAGCGTTCCTCTGGCTTCAAAGATCAGTGACGGGCCTTGGGAGTTAGCAAAGCGAGTTTCTCAGAGTGCTTGCGCTCCTTAGTATTGCCGCAGAAAAAGTGAAGAAACATAAAAGTAGGTGAAAAACAAACCCGAGATGTACAGCATCATGTTTAACAAACCCATCAAAAGCAGTTTTCATCCCTCTCTTACATATCCTTCCTATTATCATTAGCTAACAAACCGCATTTCCTCATTAGGTTCATTGGCAGCTGTATACGTACATGAGAAATTAGATACACAGGTTGTATCAGCCCCCTGTGCTCGTGATTCATATGTGGGAATACTCACCTAAAACAAAACAAAAAGGGGGGGGGAGAAAAAAAAAAGAAAAAAGTTTGGGTTTTTTTCAAGTACCCACAAGTAATACTCAACACTTGTACATTTGGTATTCAAATCTTTTATGACCTTTATATCAAAACTTCCTACTTGCCACATGCCTTTTTAAGCAGTACTAGTCTTTGACACACACACTGAAATCTACCCAGTGTGTTAAAGTTATTGAACTGTCGCGAGCTTCCTGACAACAGTGCTGTGCTAATGCCAGTTTTGATTCCACTGACATTAATCTTGGTAGGGCTGAGATGCTGTTAATACTCACTTCCTAAGCGAGGTAACCCCTTCAAAGGCTGACACACACCACCTCGCCTTGTTCATCAAATATATAATCTTACTAAATGCTGTAATCTTAAATCCCAACCTAGAGTAACTAGCAGTGCTTACATTATCATTTTTCTTTAAAGTCCATCTAAAGGGAAAAAAAAAATTATCTATTAAAGAATTGCAGATTTCGAAAACCACACAATCAGAACTTAGGACCAACACCTTCTCCATATACTGCACCAAACTGCTTATTAAGCTTTAACATTAACACAATCTAAGATTATTCCTGCCTTTCTGCCAGTCCACCCACACTTCTATGCACACAACACACATGAATCTTCCAGAAGGTCCCATTGAAATTTTAAAGAGCTCTTTTTTTTTTTTCCCCATTTGACAACTCTACATCCTCAAGTTAAAAAGGGGGAATGTGGTTATAGCATATGATGTAGAAGGAATTATAAAAATGGCCCTTCATTGCCAGTGCTACTCAATGACAGCTCATTTTCTTGTGCCAATAGGAAGAACAAGATTAGAAGTGACTCTAATTCTTACCCAGACTCCAGGCCGGTGAAAGTCAAGTTAAAGAAATAAGGCGCTCAGTCTCTGGAGGGCAAGGGTACCAGTCACTTCTTTCTTATGAACACTTGCTGACATGTGCACTAAGCATAATAATAATAATTTTATTTATAAAGTGCTCCCCCACCGAAGTGCTTGAGGCATTGTACAATATCATAAAAGCAATTTAAAATACATTTTAAAACATAGGAAATAATGGACCACCCTCTAATAATAATAATTTTTATTTAGAAAATTATGACAAGAACACTGGCCTAATGCTAGGCACTCCCATCATCTACAGCAGAGGAGAAAGAAGAAAAAATGAAGAGAGGAGAGGAAAAAGAAAGGGAAAGAGAAAGAGAAAAAGAAAGAAAGAAAAAAAAAAAGAAAAAGAAAAGAAAGAGAATTAAGAGAAAAAACTTTTCTGGCTTTGATTTACAAGTTTTAAGGCTCCTAAAGCATCTGGGTTTAAAAAAATCACACATTCGATGTAGGGCTGTTTTCCTATGTAAAATGAAAATCATAAGGGAATAATATGACTAACAGATTGCAGTCAGGTAGTTAATTCTCAGCTCCTGTTAGCTGGCACTGATGCTTCAATTTTCCAGACTAGCTTGAATTACTTAATTTCCTAGCTTTCACTGTTGTAAGTGATATTTCTTATAATGTTAATGTGGGAGCAATTGGGTATTTTTTTTTCCTTTCATATATTTTATGTATATAAAACTTTTAATTAATGTTTATGTAGGGATAAAAAGAAGAGGTTTTGCATCACAGGAATGGCCAAATTTATCACATATGCTAATCTACTAGTGTCAGCAAAGTTACCCTGGGAATACATTTGGCCCTATGTATCACAGTATCATATATAATTCCAGTAACGAGCATCTCCTGATGAATAAGAGATAGAAACCAGAAAGAGAACTGGGAAGTTCGGGGTGGGATGCTGGAAGGTGCTTTGACAGAGCCTGGCACTGGACAGCTTCTCCCTGTGCTGATGTGGAAGGGGCAGTAACCCTGGTGCACCTACAGCACCGTCCTGACCGAGACCCCCAGCCAGACCCTGAGGCTGCAGCTCTGCTCACAAGTCAGGGCTCTGCATACAGTGGTGCAAAACTGGATTTGTGCTTTTTTTCCAGGAGGCCACCCATGAAGAATCCCACCATGACTATCACACATCCAGACTGATTCTGCAAATCAGGTTCAGAACCACCAAAACTTTTGGCTAAGTAGGACTGGAAAGGTCAGAAGGAAGACAGGCTTCCTTGCTAGGCACAATCAGAGAGCATAGATCAGATTCCTAATTAGGACTCCACTAATTATTTTGAAAGGATGGATATGCTTAACAAGAAATTTCTGCTGAGTGTCCTTGTACACTCTGCATTTCCTGCGCCATCAGTGTTTTTGCACCCACACTTAGAGGTTAAGATTTTCAAGGAAGACTCAGAATAGATTCATTTTAATAGAAGCTGTTGAATAACTCTCCAAATTTGCTTTGAAAATTTCAACAACAGTCTCAAGGAACCCATCTAGTCAGTCTGTACACTCCCAAGAGAAAGGATTATAGCTTTACTTATATTTTGGACAACCCCAAGCAACTCTTCGTACTTAGCAAATACAAACACATTCAAATAGGATTGACTGGTCTCACATTCTCAAATGTGCATATGCACCCAACAGACAGACAGTTCTGCTCAGGAATAGAACTGAAATTATTATAACCAACTCACCACTTGTTTTTTTTTTTTTAAGCCTTTTTCTGTGCCCGTTGCACCTTTTCACTGAGTAGATTTTTTTTGGTCTTTAAATGGTATTTTCCTCATTGAATTTCCTCGTCGCATGCTCCTTTGCATGTTTCATTGCTCAGCATTACCATTCATTAATGTTTCAGCTGCTTTCTTTTGTCTGCTGCCCTTCTCCTGTTAACATCAAGTTTCTTTGCCAGTCAAATAAGTTATCGCACTCTTTTTATAATGCCTTGGTTTCAGCTTTAAAAAAAAAATAAAAGCAGGAGGATACAAAATCTTCAAATGGCTTATTAGAATTCAGTATGACTGGCAAGTGTCATTTAAAAAAGAGATACTGCACCTTTAATAAATTTAATCCACGTCTGATTACAGAGGAAGAAAGCTCTTTTTTAATCTTACAGGGCTGGAATATTGCAATAACTGTTCCATCTGATTTTAAAAATAAGATTTGCTAAAGGTCAACGTATCTCCTGGCCACATATGCAGCAACATTGAAATTTCCTTGGCCAGGGAATAAAAAGATTCTATCATTAAAAATAAAAGCGCAAGGACATCTTGCAAGCCCATAGGGTTTTTAGAAAGAGAAGGAGACATTTCGTTATCAACTAGCAATCATAAGATTTTTAAGCAATATCTCTAATCTGCTTCTCTTCCCCCCANTTTTATCTTCCAATTTTGCATCTAAAGATGAGGTGAATGCCATTAGCTCAATTCAACCTCAAGTGTAGTCAGATGTGCCTGTGATTTCTGAAAAGCACTGTCTAAGGTCACATTAAAATGTATAAGAGCTTTTCTATTCCTGAGAAGGGGGCTTATTATCCATCCATGGTGTAAGGGAGTAATGTCAGTGGCCATAGACTAGGGTGAAAACAAAAGAGATACCAGGGTTTCAGGCTTTTGTCAGGGAACCTCTCTGCCTCCCTTTTATTGCTGTCTGAAGCCCTACAGATAGCGCCAGACTGTAAACTTGGGCAGCTCTGGGGGAGAGAAAAACAAGTTCAACAGGCTCAGACTCTCCTTCCCTGAACCCTCGTCTTTAAACGCTTAACTCTTTCCCCAGAACTAAACCTGAGAGCACCACTCCGCACCCACCGAGGGGTTTTGCTCCACACTGGGATTTTGTTCCAGCTGGGAAGGCCACCGCAGCGGTGGCCACCGGAGCCCCAAGCCTGCCAGAGACTGCGGCACCCGCTTTGCTTTGAGCACACCGATGTCCTCGGAAACGAGACCTGGTAAATGCTCCTTGGGCTTAGAGTCAGGACAAGATCAAAGCTGCCAAATTTGGCAGCAACTTGGAGTGCCTTTCCCCCCCCCCCCTTTAATTTAAAAAGGGCTGTCAAGAAAAGTTAATGGCTGTTTACCTGGGCACGATGTCCATATTTTCCTGCAATTGAATTAAGGAGCTGTCACTCAGGGATAATGCGAGTCATCAGTAAAAAATATTACAGTATCAACAGTTTCTGTTTTCCTTCTTTTAAAAAAAAAGTTAACAGTCAAAAGGAAAATTCAGTCATGGGGGTTTTTCAAAAACAGATACTCATGGCCTGTTTTAAAATGCATTTCAAATGTAATTGTATATTTTAGACCCGATTCCCATCTCAGACCTTTGTGTGTGATGTTATAGCTTTAAGTACCTTGTAGATATCCCTTCAGGGCCATGTGCATGGCTGACTTTCAGCAGTCTGATGTCTTTAAGAGACTGCAGGCATGCTCTTTCTACTGTACAACTCTGCACTGAACTCCCATGACCTGGTACAGAAGATACACTCTCTTGGTGATCTACTGCTGAAGCTGCAGGTAGGCCTTTTCTGGAAAAACAGGGGATTATTTCCACAACTTCAACAGCCATTTGCCCTAAGGAATGGGCAAACTAGAAGCATGAGATGGGTTTTTTTCTTCTTTTTTTTTTTTTTCAAACAGCAGGTCTGATTCATCTCCTCTCCGAAGCACATTAAACACAATCTAATTTATAATGGGTGGGCCAAATGTATTCAGGGCATAATACTTCTGAATGTTACACTAGGAGTTAATCTGACCCATAATTTTCCAGCTTGGTAAATTTTCCCATCTTGCAACAGCAATGCCAGTTAAGTGACTCACTGTGATGAGATAATGTAGTGACTTAATTACCATTGTGAACAATGAAGTTACCATGCAGTTTGTGTACCTTAAAATGGCACGTAAGCCAGTAAAGGTAATTCCTGGCTTTAGTGTGTACCAATGAGCTTATTAGAAGGAATAATAGATTGATATTTCTCTTTCTTTGTGAGAAGGGTTGATAGCTTCTGCAATATTTTTTCATGGTAAATATTTTTTTTCATGGTATTTTTTCAAACCTTCCTCTGAACTCATTAGCTTTTTCCCATGCAAGCGACTGCCTGTGAAAAGGGAGCTAAGGCATGTTTGCAAACTCCAGGCAGCAACACAGATCTGTAATGCAGTCTGCACAATCATTGTGGCATGCAAAGACAATTGCTTGTGCAAAGGAAGCTTTGACGTCTCAGAGATGTTTTTTGCCTGGTAGACAACATGAGCTTGAGTAGAAATCACTGTGTTTCTACATGCTGACAGTGCAGTTCACATGTACAGGTGATCCCAGTATAGGTTTCACCTATCTATTCCAAGTATAAATAGCCATGAATATTCAGCATCCCAAGCTTCTAGACCAGGCAAGGCAAAAGCCCTCCTCAAGTTGCCCTGCTCAAGATGATATCCAAAGGCAGGCCAGCTCTAAGCACAGCAGAGACAAAGCGAGCTTTTCTAATCCTTGTGGAAAGATAACAATGTGTTTCCTTTGTCCCTTCTTGAGAAAATTTGCCATCTGTTGAACACCACCCATTCCTGGCCCCATGCGGCAATAGATATAAAAAAATAAGCTCTTGGTTGCATCACTGTATTTACCCTATTTGTCATTTGGTTACACCAGCGTTGTCACTTTCCATCAACCCCATGGAGCACAGGCAGCAGATGGCCCAGCTCTTCGGCCTTTACCCTGGCCTCACTGTGCCTAGGGACCATCACTTGACCTCAGTACAAAGCGCACCTGGTGCCTCTCCCAGGACTGAAAACACTTCCTCTGCAGACTCCAGCCAGCCTGGGATCAGAAGGATGAGTTAAATACATAACTTCAAATATAGTCAAAGTTGCAGTAGGCTACTTGGTTGGTTTCCACACCCCACATGCCAAATACATCCTCTAAATTACTTCCTTATTTGTCATTTATGTACTTTTGAATTTTAATGAATAGTTCTCTCGTTCTTTGCCAAACTCCTATATTCATAGAAAGCTGGCATTTCACAAATATCAAAGAGTGCTGCTAAGTGAACAGAACCAACCTCAGAGAAACTCAGGAATCATCATTCAAATTCCCTGTTAAAACAGGAAAACAGCTAACTGATGTTTATCTGTTAAAATACAAATAATATTTCTGCTTATCCCTTCAGTGATCCTGCACAGTCCAGGAACATGTCCTGGAGTGCTGGGGCTGCAATTTTGTTATGATGCCTTGAGCTCAGCCTTCAAAATCTGCAGTAATATGAATCAGATTGGACTTTCAGTTTTCTGCTGTTCTTTTTAATAGGAAGGTTCATAAAGAAATTGACCCCTCTGTTTTCTGCAGCCATTTGACAGTAGATCTTTCTTTTAGTAACCCACATCACTGTTTCCACAGTAATACTGCAGTATTTCCACAGTAATACTGCAGAGCACGGACATTAGCATACTGATAACGGCAGCAATGTGAAACATTTGTTTCATATTCACCTAGTTTTGTTCTATTTATTTATTTCTTTAGAAGGAAAGTTTTTTCCTGATAAGCAATCTCTGACTTAAGGAACAGCTATAATTTTGTTTAGGGAAGATGAAAGACCTCCTCAGAGATCAAGGAAAAGAAACGGGGAAAGAAATGAAGCTGAAATCAACCCAGGTGATTTTTTTCACAGAGCCTTCCAATACAATGCATTGGTGAAGAAAAGCAAAGACAGATATGAGACACCGATCACTATATTCTTCCACAGCACAGAGAAAAAGATTTTAGAATCAAAGAGCACTTGGCTATCTTCAGTGACGAGAGGTGGCTGCTTTGCTTAGATGGTCTCCACTAAAACAGAGAGAGTGACAACTTCTCAGGTACAAAACTGGCTTGTTATGTGGGCTTTAAAATAAGCTGAAAGGAGAAGCTTTTACTTAATCCAAAGAATCAAGTGTGTGCTTTTAACACACAAAATAAGACAGAAGTTGAGGCTCTGAAATAGAAGATGAATAATAAAAGTGCTAAAGTCATAAAGTGGCTTTATGTGAATGGAAATTCTGTATGGGAAACAAGCAAGAAGAACTTGAAGTATCACTAAATAATGGAAAGTATGAGACCAAGTGAAACCTTGTAAAATGATTCTCATAACCAGAATATCAGTACGGACAGGTTCAATTTATATAGAAGAGATACAACGGGAAGAGACAGAGGAGGGATGGGTTTGTATGTGAAAAACATCTCCAATGCCAGCAGACGACAATATGAAAATGGAGAATAGGGTAGTGAAATTCTTGGATAAAGACAAAAGGAATGAAAATCAAAGGGGAATCTACAGGAGGTAAACACTATAGATCACCAAGACTGGAGGAAAGCAAGAATAATAATTCTTGGAGCAACTCTCAAGATACTTGTAACCACAGGATACCCTCCCCATTGGAGAGTTTAATTTCCCAGATATTTACTGTGCAGCTAAAGCGAGATACAGGCTACATCAAAGAGATTTTTAAATTGTGTGGGAGACAGCTTCATAATCCTGACAGGAGAGAATCCAACCAGTGGAAAAGTCAACCTGGAAGTAATTCTTCCTCAGAGGCTTGAATTAATCATGTAGAAGCGACCAGTAAAGAAATTTAGAATGAGTTAACTACCACCTTCTTGCCCTGAGAGGAAGGGATTCATGGCAAGGTACACATTTTAAGAAGCCATATTCTGGGTAGGAATGTTAATTTAAACCCAATCCTCTTGCCTTCAAATCAGTGACAAAGCAACCATTGATTTTGTTCTTTGATACTGATTTCGTCTTCATCTTGAAGTCAATTCACATTGAGGTGAGAATTTGCAGCCCACCAGCAATTCTGCACAAAGGGGAGGGATTCACCTGTGAGATGTTACAGAGATGCTGTCTAAGACACCAAACCCGAGTGCCAAATCACACTGCCTAGTTGAGAGAGACATCTCCCCAGGGAGTTTCAACCCACCTAAGATCTGATTGCCCTCTGGATATGACTAGGCTTCTACGTGAAGCACCTTAGGCACCTAAGTTAGGGAAAATTAATCCCCTATTCGAACCTCACGCGGATGCTGTTATGCTCCCACTAAGAATATCTTTGTGTGAAGCAGCTTACTCTGACGGTATCCATATGGAGAGCAGATAGGAAATAGTTTCAGTGTTGCATACTGTGTGCTACTTTTCCTACCTAAAGAAGACTGACGGATATATTAGAATTCATCTGTGAGAAAGCAAGCTGTGAAATCTCAAAGGATATAAGAAGCGATTGTTTTTAGGGTCTACATGTAGCTCTCAGCCATTGTTTGACCACAGAATGGTGGTCTGGGTGATTTTTGCTTGTGAAGCTACAAATAAAGCTCTCAGGCAGGAGGGCTGAGACAAGACACTAGCTTCTCTTGTCAAGCTCTTTCTGTCTCTTTTCCTGAGACAGGTTGCTTCCCTGTCTTCTTCCCATTAGATTCATGTATACATTTTTCCCCCATTTAAATTAATCTTTACTCAATAAGAGTGAACAGAATTGCATCGTACACCCCATTCCAGAGGAGATCCTTCTCATGCCGTATGTAGTACTGGTAATATTTTGCTATTTCTACTAGGTATGTCTTACCTGGGATTTCATTTGCCTTTTTCGCAGCCACATCATTGCCAATGTCTTAGGCACATCGCTATGTATTAGCCTGCAATGTTTGAGACGCAGACATTTGTCTTCTGTCTAAATGAGACTCTTTTTCTAGCAGAAATTCTTGTTATTGTTTCCTAAGTGAAGTACTTTGCACTTTGTACTGCTAAATTTAAACCAATTTCTAGTACTAATATTCTCCAGACCACTTGTATTTCTCCTTCTCCTTCTCCTAGCTTTTGGAAGCACAGAGCCAGTTATACAGTGATGATGGAAACTCTCATGGTTTCTTGTAGCATGAAATCTGGGGCTAGCAGCAAAGCCCAGAACACAGAAAAATCTTCAGACTGTGTAAATCAACAAAGCTCCTTTGATTCAGTTTTCACAAGGATGTGGCTCCGAATCTCTAGCATGTGTTCAAAAAATGTAGTCCAGTTAATGCGGAAGAAAATCCAAGTGCTATTGTTATTTTGAAGACCTAAGATTATTATTCATGAAATGCACTGGGACAAGAGAAATCTCATAAAGCAAAAGCAAGCCAAGAAAAAAAAACACAAATATGTTATATTTAAAATTAACTTGAAGATTTTTATCTTAATATGGAAAATAACTTTTCTACCATAGATTTGAGATGTTAATAAGTTTTCCCTTATGCAGACTAACTTGAAAAGAATACAAATGTCATAATCTGGATTAAAATCATTCCTACTCTATTTGAGATATAAATCTCGTAATCAAGAACATCCAGGTCCCCCTTTCACAGGCACTGCTATATTCCCCAGGGTTTTCCATGCTGAAGTTAACTTATGCAAGTAGAAAATTTAGACAGAGTGAGACTTGGAGCACCAACATGCAGGGCAGGAATCTATATACCTGATAAAAATGGATGAACTCATTTTAAAACTGATTTTGCTAGATGCATGTTGTCTCTTAAGGGCTGTCTGTTGCCTCTCCTGGGTTCTCAGAGCTCTCTCTGAGTTCAGAGTTACAGCTCCTTACTGGATAATCACCAAGGCAGCTTGTGATAAGTATCATGCACAGTGATGGAAGCAGTTCAGAGTTTCTGAAGGTAAGGTAAATAGGCTTCCATTAATTGGAAAGAGCACTCTTTAATTACTTTTCTAGCCTGGACTAGCCTATTCTAATATATATCATAATTCAGAATACAGTATACTAACTAATGTCTACAGAATTTTCATTACAAAGGGTGAAGAGCTAACTCTTTTGGAGACAAAGGTAGTTGATTTTAATAAGGTCAAGAATTCACCACAGATAAATAAAGTTATTCCTGACTAGCACTCAGTGCTTGTGTGAGCAATAGCAAGTCACTTCTCTAGGCTCCTGTGGTCTCTCCCACAGCTCATTTTTATACTTAAACCCATTAGCACAGGGACTGTCTCCTGGACCTAAGAGGGTGGAAAGAGCAGCACAAAAAAGGTCTCAAGGTGGTAAAAAAAGCTAATAAAAAAAATTCTAATATAAGACAACATTTCTATGCACCGGACACATAAGAACATAAAACCAGTCCTGGATCAGACAGCAATCTGCCCAGCCTGTACCCAGTGATGGATGCTTGGGGAAGCAGCAGAGATGGAGCTCCAGGCTGAGGCTTGTTTAGCCTCCAGTTTGCCTGCCAAGCTTCCCTCAATCAGTTTTAAAAACCCCATGAAGCAGAGTTTACTTCTGAAACATACGGTTTAACAACCACCACTGGATTTCAATGAATATGTCTAATTCTTTTTTTAACTCATTTTTACTTTTCACTTCCACTATATCTTATTCTCCATTTTCATAATGCATTGCACAAAAAAGAAAGGGGGTTTTTTTTGTTTTAAACCTAATCAATTCACTGGGTTGTGAAAAACAGAGCCTAATCCTTCCCTAATCACATTCTCTGCAATATTAGTTATATAATAGACTTTTATCATATCCCCTTAGAAGTTCTTTTCCAAGCTAAAAAGTCCAACTCTTCCCAATCCACAGTGTATGGAAGACATTCCTGCATCTGGTAAAACACACCACATTTCTCTGTACTGCTTTCAGGTTATCTTTGTCTCTTTTGAGATAGGATAACCATAACTGCATTCAGTATTTAAGATACAGATATGTCATGAACATGCATAATAACATAATGATGCTTTCCATTTTTCTCTCTGTTCTTTACCTAATCATTCCTAATGTTTCCTTTGCCTTTCTTGAGCTGATCCTTTTGAACAACTCTCCAAAATTATTTTAACATCTCTGGGTACCTATACCATCCTGTCCATGAATATATTGACATGAACACACAGGGATTTTAGGGAGGATTCCTCCCTCTATATAACTATTTTATAGTTACCACCACTGCATTTTTAATGCCATCTTAAAACAGAGTCTCTCTGGATCGTGGGATATTTCAATTAAAGCTACCAAATAAATGCTAGTCAAAAGTTAATTTGGGAAGATGAAACTTTTAATAATTTTCCTTTATAATAATTGATCCTATTGTAACCAACTCAACTTCAAGTTATTCAGGAGTCTGACAAGGTTGCAGAGCCTCACTGGAATTCCCATTGAAAATGAGAAGTAATATTGATGGCACAATGGATCAGACTGATGCAATCTTATAGGAGCAGACAGCATACAAGAAGACACAGTTGATGCTCCATGTGGCAATTACAGAATTTAGCTGTAGCACTTCGGTTGAATACTCGTACCATCTCCTAATTAAATGATTCCACTTCACAGGACGGCCGTATAGTCCTCTGATTGAGTAAATAAAGGACTGTACAAACTTCCATCATCTTAGCAAAGTTTATTCCTTTTATTCTTTTCCTTTTGGTCTTAGATGAACCCTCTGCTTCTACACCTATCATAAGGTAGGAAATATAAGAATGGAAAACAATTCTGAAGAATAAGTAATATAAGATGTTATGGAACACAACATCCCTTGGCACGTATATTTTCAAAAAAAGCACCCCAAGATATCCTTACTTAATTATATGCTAAATCTCTCCTGCTTCTGATAAAAAAAAAACGTCCATTTTTTTCCAAAAATTAAGGGGGTGTATATATAGATAGATAGATATAGATAGATAGATATAAAAAAATACTTAGGATAACTGAAGGCGAATATTCTCCCAGCACTGAGTGAAGGAGGGAATCACTTGGTAAGCAACGGCAGGAGCCTGATGCCATCCCTCCACTGCACAGGCTATCAGCCAAAGAGCACCACACAGCTGCAGTTTTACAGAATGATTTTTGGAGTTCTGTGACAATACAAAAAAAACTGTTTTCCACATTTACTCTCAAGGCAGCAAGAGCTTTTCTGACATTTTATTATATTTATAAAGAAATATTCTAAACTAACATATAGAAATATTATTTTTTACAAATACAGTTATAATAACATACACATAAAATTTATGGTTATGCTTTTATAGATATGAATACATATATAGGTATTCTATAAGACCTATATAAAAACACAGGGAAACTATCTACTGTACTGTCAGGGACTAAAGGAGTTATGCCCATGATGTCCTGTTATTTAATAATGTTATATGGAACACATATGGAAAAGCATGAAAAGATCATATTTCTTAACTTATTTGGAAACTATCAATATATATGACATCCCATCACTCTTAGGCTGTTACTTCAGCACGAAAAAAGAGTGAGCCAAATTCACCTTTTCTGGAACATCACTGAATTGGATGATGGCTGAATTGCCGTAGCTTTTCCTATGCTTACACATCACACAAGGTTCATAGCTTACTGGCAATTTCATTTTAAAACAAGGCTCATGTTCTATTTAGGATGCATCAGTAATTGCAACTTTTAGTTGCCTGGGACTGGCTTTTGCAAATTTGCAAATTTACCTTGTAAATCTGGAGAACCCCAAAATTACGTTCTCCTCCTCTGTTTACAGAAGAGAAATGACACGTGTGGTTTACAAAATGTTTCCCCAGAAGGAGAGCCCTAAACATCTGAGTAATGCATGAGATTTACAAACGAGAGCCTATGAAAGTGGTTTTCCAAGGGTAACAATGATTAACACAACCCGTCAGAGCTTTATTTATTAGTTGGGTTCTCTGTGCCAACTCCAACCACAGAGTTGGAGGCATGAGCATGCGTGCACTCATACACACGCGTGCACACGCGCACACAACACACTTGTTGTTGCAACATGCTATTAAGATATTTCCTTCCTTTCGTACAGAAAGCATTATAGAAGATTAACCAGCTCTCCCTCTTCTTCCCAGCACACTGTGATTCTCCAAACTCAGAATTCGTGTAATTCTGAAATTCAAACTGGAGGAGGTTTTCCTCATTCTGTGCAGATCAAAGGCAAACAGGGAAAAAAACCAAAATTATGCCTCATATACAATGCAAGGGCCTCTTCATTTCTAAGTTATGCAGATGACCCCTCCGCAAAAATAACAATCTCTAGGAACTTGGAAGAAGAAACTGTAGTCCCAGTTGCTTTGACCTAAATAAAGTGTCTGTGTAATTATCTTCAACAGGGCTTGCCAAAACATCATTTTATACTGTTCAAATGCATATTCTAAGAGGGGATGGAAATTTGAGGGACAGGATGGCAAGCAAAGTACATTTTATTTCTCTGAACAATTAGAAAGATTATAATAATACAGCAAATACTGTGCATCCTGCCACTATGTGCCATCTTTCATCCCAAAGGATCTCAAAGCGACTTGTCACTAATTCCATTTTTCTCGTTCCAAAAAATAACATGTCAACCTTTAACTATTTTGTTCCATACAGTATAATACACACTTAAATTTGCTACTTCCCTTTTCATTCTCATGAAACTGCCAATGTGCATTTGTTTGTGGGTTTTTTTCCAGTGACTTGGGATTCCATGCAGTCTTGATAAACAAGCATCTTTGTTCAAATACAAGCCAAATTTTGCTCATAAATCATACCTTCCTTCTTCGTTGCAGACATTTTGCAAACATTTTACTCAAATATTGGAGATTATTGGAAAATTTTAGTCATGCAGTAAGAAAACTGATAAAGTCTTATTTTGAAAGGATTTGCATGGAAACAAAAATCTCAGTTCAGTCAGCAAAAACTGAGGAAATGAGAAGCAAGAAATTTCTTTTTTTGATTAATACTTTTTTTAAAAAATTGAATTTTTTATCAAAATGTCTATTAAACAAACAAGGCTCTTTTAAATTGATAATTCTTTACACTGGGAAACATGATTTACAGGATGATATAAGAGTTCAATACCATAACATCTTTTTTCATGATAGAAGTACAGATTGATTTTTGAGATACACACCCCAACAGCTGCCTGAAACAGAGGATATGTTAAAAAACAGGAGAAACGTATTCAACACTCCAAAACATTTTGCAGATTTTTAATAAAAACTGGAGTTCTATTTCCTCAAAATTTAGAAAAATAGAAAAAAACTAATAAACATCTCAGGCTTTCTCCTCATTATCTTAAGTTGACATTTCCTTAACCTGACAAATTAAATTTAAGAGTCTTTAGGACTTGACTGTTTGTAACTTCAAGAAGGATTTTTATAGACAGAAAATTATTCCCTGACTTGGAGTCTGGCCAGGGCACTGCAGAGAGCAGCATCTTCAGAAAAAGCGATCTGGTCAAAACAAGGGATATGCTCATGCTAAACTGTTTAATATAAATCCCTCCTCCTGGAAACGAGATGAACTGTCAGACACTACCACAGTGACCATCCCAAACAAAGCAGTAAAGCATTTCATCAAGAATGTTATCCCACACTGTATAATTTCAGACAATAGACACTAGTTTGTTCACAATGAGTTTGAGCAATTTACCAGGAAATGTGAAAGCTGGTCAAGTAGAGAAAGGAAAAAATTTCCAGCCTATTACAGAAAACCTCAATGAGAAAAAAAATAGAGGGAGAGGATCTCTCCCACAGAAGACCTTACTAGGTTGATATCTAGATGCATGTCGATAGTCCCTGTGTTGTTAGAGCTTTATTAGAGCCAACAGTGAAAGGATAAGTAAGACAAAAATTGAGACTTCCAAAGTTCAAGTCATACAATAGCTGATGAACTAGTGACATCTCAAAACTACCATCAGGAGACCCTGTTGGGATCAAATGTAATCTCAGGAGAAATAATATATTTGTGAGGAAGGTACGTGTGTTGATCAGATAAAGCTTCAATCATGTAACACAGCAGTGGCTGAGCATATTATTCACAAATATCACAGTACACACTTATTACAAACTCAGGACATTAACATGAAGGTGGTACTGAGACTCAGTCAGCAGGATGTGGAAAGGAACATAGTAGACAAACAACCAGTAAACATCAGAACAGACTTTCAAAACACCCTGCTAACAGAAGAACCAAGTACAAGCCAGTCTCTTATCATCAAGAATAAATTGCATTGGCACCAACATCAAGATGCCTGCAAGGTAAACACAAGACTTTGTACAATACTGGCATGAAAAAAAGTAACTCTCTTAAACACAGAAGAAAACACCTTAATTCTCCAAGAGAGTTGGAAGCTCACAAAAACTAGAAAAGAAAGAACTTGGTGTGAAATGGCATTAAGTTATATAATTTATGAGGATTTTAAGTGTATAAGAAAGTTCTGCTAACCACATTTAATGTTGCTATTTTCAGTATGGTAAAAAGCACATTAGGAAAGGTGGCTTCCTAAGAAGGGATACTGTGTTTTGATAGGCTGCTTATGTGATACATTTATGTCTGATATCTTCAAAAACTCTGCTTTCAAGAAGTGCCTCATGAGGGAGGACACTATATGTGTAGGAAGGACTAAAACCTGAACTATGCACCGCTTTGGCTCTCTCTTTTTTTGTGCTTGAACATCAAACACCAAGGACATCACTTGACTTTTAGTTCACCTTTTTAGCTTACCTGATAACCCTTAACACTTCCTTTCAGGGAAGTATAACTCCTAGGTGCTGCCTCTTCTCCTTTCTTCCCATGAGTGCAGCAAAGATGAAGCTACTAATGTCCTTCAAATGAAATGACAACAGCGGTAAAAGAGAAGGCATTGTCTGGGGTTCTGAAGAGACATGTTACTTGTCACCTTCTGCGTTACCTGTTAGTGCTGTGCTGACTTACTGCTTTTTTTCTCTTTAAAGTGGATTTCACATTTTTCTCTAGCAGCTCCTTTGGCTTCTGCGGGCCTTTGTTTTGTTGTTTATTTTGTTTCTATCTGCAGGAACAATGCATGCTGTTTTTCCCATAGTGTTTTTGTACACTGTGACCCAAAATCTAACACTTCCATTTCTTATTATCTACAACAGAAAATTCCAATATTTTGAATTAATTTTTCTGTTGAGACCAACCTCCGCCCAGCACATGAACACATCACATGTCTATATGCTGTACTGCGGGTAGACAAGAACACTCTGCCAGCGTGCTAAGCCAACCACACTCCAATCAACCAGAGTTAGCTAAGCATTAAACCTGACATAATAAGCCCAGCTGATAATGAACCCAAATATGCTGTCTGCAAGAAGGCAGACAACTATCCCACTGCTTACAATGTCCCATTTTTTGTAGCTAAGCAGGGTTATGTCCTCTTACATGTCAAATGAGTGTGCAGCTCACATACCATATCAAGGCACCCACCTCCGAGAGGAAGCTAAACCAATGGATTCGTGTATCTACAGCCACACATTCATATTACAGCTTTCCCCTGCTAAGACTTATGTTTAAATAATTTTCAACTTCCTCTTTAATTATGTGCCTTAGAGCCCACTTTCCAGATTGAATCTTTACACTAGGCAGACTGTATCTATGCTAGAACAGCATGTCTCATTTCAGCAGGGATCCAGTTGGAGATGTTGCCCAGAAAGCCAACCGTCTTCTTCAGGGGAGGAGGAAACACAAGAGAACAAAACTAAGGGGCTGTGGACCCCAGTACAAGCAAACATGGTGAGCAGCTTTGGATATGCATGGCATGCCTGCCCAGCAGCACATTGCCATGGGTGAGCATAGCCTCTGATTCTCAGCCCCAGGCAGCAAGAACAGCTTGCAGCAGGAGGGCAACTAAAGCCAGGCTCAGCCTTCTGAGGCCAGAATTTTCCCTGTCTCAATTCAAATTCAGAAAGACAAGCAAGGAAGCTGCTGCAAATGTCCTGAATTGTTAGACTGTCCTTTTAGAACAATGTAAATCATGTGAGAGGGATCAGCGGAGGAAGTGAAGGAGACAGGCGGCTCCTGTGCTAACCAATAACCTTGTTAGCCCTTCCCATTACATATCTCCCCAAACCCCACCAACCGAGGCAACACTCAGAGGGACAAAGAAATCCACTAATTGTTTTCCCCTGAATATGTCACAAACATCTCTTTCCCAGTGAACCACTCTCTTCTGTACACCCTGAAAAATCACAAAGCCAGTTTATCAGAACTTGTAAAAAGAATCATATTCAGCAATCTTTGCAATACTACAATGGCTGCAGATTGGATCTGATATGTCTGATGGTTATGGGCAGCAAATTCCAAAAACCCTTTATCATTTCAGTTCTCCCTGTGTGATTTATATGAGATTGTATTAAGTGATGGCTGTTGGTTGTCTGAAGTTTAATTTCCAGAAGGATTCTCTTCAAAGCTCCACTTCCAAAAAGCAACTAAGACATTTGTTTTCCCCACTGAAAGGAGCTCCTGATTTTGGGAAGTACTGGAATTGGTTATCATTAATCCTTCTGTGTGAAAATTATCTCCCACAGTCAAGTAGTCACAGCAGATATCAACAATATGCACCTACAGACTTCCAGTCATTCAATGTGGGAGCAGAACTGAAGAATTTCTTCCTTTGGTCACAATTATTTTTTTCTCTCTGCCAATATACAGCTTTTTCTGTAAGGAAAGTGATATTTGCTGTCATAGCTTCAGACTCACTATATAAGTTAAAAACATGCCCTGTCTCCATTACATGATTACAGGCAGACTTTCAACTCTGATAGTCTATGAGCTAAAGTCAAGGAACATGCGCCAGCTGTTACAAAACAGTTTTCCTGGAAAATAGCCACCGGACCAGCAGTCAAACTAGGACATTCTACATACAAGGAAGAATAAAATAAAAAAAAAAAGCACAGCAGTACAACACATGATTTTAATAAAGTCAGGAATGCCATGAAATGTCCAGAAGAAAACATGTCTACACTAACCACTAAATTTGATGATCCATGAACATTCACTGCAAGAAGAGTACTGTGGCACCAAAACATTCACCCCAGCATCTTCACTTTCCATTGAAATCTGTTACAGAAATTCAGGTGTCTTTCTGTCCTGTCGAAACTCAGATACTTGCTCATCTGAGCATCTGAGGACATCACATTTTGTGATGTGTCTCACATCCATCACATGTTCTTTGTTCTCTCATCATCTCCCCATGGAGGAGGAGTACGTGGCGCCAGGCCTCTTGTTTTCCTAGGGTTTTGGGTTTTTTTTCCTGTTTCTGTCTGCACATGTTGCTGCATACTGGATAAAGCAAGGTCACAAATCATGTCTCACACTTGGAGTGGAAGACTGTGAGGCTTGCGATGGTCCTTAGCTTCTTAGGCTTTTGTTTTAATTGATGGAGAGCTTTCCTAAGGCTGTGTTTCCTTCACAGACAAGCTTTACCCAAATGGAAGAGTGCTCACTTGAGCCAGAAGAGCAAAACTATCAGTGTCCACCACCAGAATGCCGTTTATGTAGCTTTCTACAAACTTCAGTGGATAAATCCCAGGTGTTCCCTAAAGAATTCAAGTGAGGAGTTGTGGCTTGGGCCCATTTCTGATCAGAAATGACTAAGCCTAATGATCCTCATACTATGAACCATGACAAAAGAAAATATAGGTACTGTAGTTTTATTTAACACCAAAACAACCTCTGCAACAAATATTCACAGCATTTAACTTCAGGAGAGAGTTTTGGTGACTAAGTTAAGACTGAAGTCCCATGTGTTCAGAGGCTGGGGGTTCAGAGCTAGGAGCCTACTTGTCCTCCCAGATGCCCAGGCTCTTATGCCAGTTCCCTCGTGGCAGCATGAGCACAAATTGCGCCAACACTAAACACAGACCTACTCACAAATAAGAATTAACTTAAGGACTCAGCTTCCTCCAGACCATAATGTTATGTAAAATCCAGGAGGAGCAGCCGCAAGATGTAACACCGCGTGGCATATATCATGAAAGGAAGGAGGATGTTTAGTCAGCTTGTCCAGGATGTATTGAGAGCTGTTGGCAGCCAGGAGGGACAGTTTTGGGCAGTTGTCAGGGAAACTGCAGATGGATTAAACATTTTGGAGGGTCTGGGTATATCTGTTGCAGGAGAATGAACAGCTGGGAGGAGAAAGGGACTGTGAGCACTCTCATTGGGACTAGGAGGTGCTTCCCTGGCATTGTCTCTGGTTGACCGTGTGCCTTTTGATTGCAAAGCAAAGCCATTCTGCCATGCAGAACTGATGATGTAGAAGCCAGGGTGCACAGGAGGGCATTGCTACTTGTTTGGGTTTAGCATTTTGGTTATTCTGTTGCAAATTACCCAAAGGAACTGCTGTTCCTGGTGGCTGAAGTTCACAGTGTGGGACTGAAAACCTAAGTCAAAGAAAAGGGAGGGAGGGAGAAAGGGAGGGAGAGAGGGAGGGAAGGAGGGAAGGCAAATGCTCACATTAGCTAACCTGAAGATTCAAAACAGAGTTAATTGTTCTAGAAGCAAGAAAGCTTAGATTTAAGATAAAGAAAACAATGTCAGGTCACCAAGAAAAAACAGAGAATCACATGTTTAGCATATGCATATCAAGGTTTTTAATGTTATCAGAAGAGAAGTTCTTTCAAGAAATGTAAAGTATCCTGATTTGGCTTGAACACAAGTATTCCCTTAGAAATGCTAATCAGTTAGGTAAAAACCTACAGAAGAATATTTTGTACAGATCTTTTGTCCTACATATGGGTGAAACAGGAATAATTTCATGATGAGATATCTACTATGTTCCCCAAACAGGGCTCAGTATGGTATCAGTTCTAGCTCTACCTTCACCCATGAAAGCACCCCTCATATTTTTTTCATTAGTACAGGCATGAGCATTTTACCATACATTGCAAGCATCTTTTCAAGGCATCATGTTCATGTTGTGCTTCTAAACATGCACAGATGTGTTTGGACAGGGCAATATGGGTTAATTGTAATTTTACCAGTTATATATTGCAAACAAAACACTGACAATAAAACAAGAGACAGAAAATCAATATGGTGTCAGACAAATTAATTATCAATGGTATATGGAGTTAAAAATAATGGAATGAGATCATCCACTTAGTTATTTTCAATGGTCTGCCTCTCTGTGATCCTCTTTTGAGTTTAGAAAATTCTTCATAGGTCTGCAAAAGTGGAGTAATTACCTGTTCAATCAAGCTGCTTTCTCCACCTGCTTCTGCAATGGAAACTAAAACCAATTTCACCAGCCCCCGCCCATAGCCCTTTGCCTCAGTTCGTACCACTTCCCACCTTGCTGGGACCTCCTGGTGTTCTTATGCTTTATTATCCCAACTGGGAAATGAGTACTTCCAATTTCCAAATGTTTCCACCTTCTCCCACTTCCCTCTCAGGTGCCCAGCACTGAAACCCACCTAACCACTCTGCTGACCCTTACCTCCCACAAGGCCCTGCTCTTTCTCACTGCCTTCCCATTTCCCTAGCCTGGATTTCGTTCCCATGCATTCCTCGTTCTCTCCTTGCTTCTTTTCGTCCAACCCCTATTTTACATCTTCCACACCAGCCAGGCTTTCTGAACCTTTTCTGCAAACCTGGTTGAAGGGCTTCCATAGCTCCATCCCACCTGCAGCTCCTATAATCTCCTGTGCTTCATGCCTTTAGGCCAGCTTTCCAACTTGAATGACATAGTTACAGGCTGTCCCTTTCCCAAGACAAGAGAAAATGTCTTTGGGCCAAATCCTGAGCTGATATGCATCAGCTTGGCTCCCCTGATTTCAGGGGAAGGGTGCAGGCTCAGAGCAGCTGAGCAGCTCATATGCAGCTTTGCCCTAAGAGATGACTGCAGCATATCACACTGAGAGTTGAGAAGTTCCCATTACCCCAGTAATGTCTATGGCTAGTCCTGCCTAAAAGCCAAAGACAGAAGCTGGTATATTGTGTTTTTATAGTTGTGGGTCATTCACAGTTCTGTCAGATACATAATAGTCACAACAGACTTTGTTTGGCTGTTTTCAAAAACTTGGAATTGCTTGGGGGGAAAGGGGTGAAAAGCAACAAAAGGACTTAATTAAAGCGTATTCACTGAGGTCACCAAGTTATGACACATACATTTTGTTAAACAATTACATTTTTGTTCATTGTCGCAAAAACTGGCAGTTCAGATTTACAAGGCCAGTTTCTGTCTGCTAACTCCGCTGGTCTGTCTGGAGTCTCCCCTAGTGTCAGCACGTGAAAAGTGGCCTCCAATAACCAGCATTTGCATAGGACAAAACGTGATTTTTCGGGTCCTCCTCCCCCTGGACTACCAAGCTTTAATGAACAGGACTCAGAGGTCAGTAACTCAGCCTTTCTGCATTACGAGATCCTTTCATCAACAAATTATGGCTCAGATCATGCCTCCAGGCACAGCCCCAGGACAGCGGTAGGTGATGACGGTGAGTCAGCCCAGGAGCAGCCCTGGGAGGCTGAGTAGCTCAGAGACAGCCCCAGCACCACACAGTCCCCCTCCTGCCCCTTCCTTGGGGCAGAAAGCACTATCTATCCCCAACCTCTTCCAGCAGCAGCCTATAACCCTCTCTGTGACAGCTCAGCCATCCCTCCCATCCACTGCCCACACACCTGCCCGTGGGAGAGGGATGCAGCTGAGGAACTCCACCCATAGCACCGCACACCTGGGCACAGGCAGGTTCACAATATCCTTACTCCTCTGCATGGACACATAAATCTGCCCCAACAGGTTTCTCTCCCCAGATGCAAAATGACTTAAATATTCTGCAGTTGATAGGTCTCTGAGCAAGATAAATGAATTAACAGCAAGGGCCAAACCCTTAGCTGGGGAGATTTAGAGCTGCACTGATTTGATGCAATATGGAGATTTACTCTTTGGGGTTTTTTTCCCCCCCCCCCTATATTTCCCTGCAAACCAAAGCTGTTGACCAGCAGATTCTTGCAGTAAACTTTGACTGGAGATTATTCTATTGCTTTGACCATCCTTCTTTTTCACCCCCTTCTTTTTTTACACATTTTAAACTGATAGCTTTTAAATAAAAAATTTCAGTGCTTACATAACTTCCAGTGTACCATCCTGACTGATGAAAGCCAGTGAATCTCAGAGTAAAACCCATTTGAATAATGGTGCTACAAATGAAGAAATAGAAGACACTTAGCAGAAAGTTGCCAAGAGAGGCTGTGAGATGCCAGATAAAAGCCAGGGATGTATCTGAGGAAACAAGGCAACTGCAAGAGATAAGAAGGCATATATAGAGATTTAAGCTTAAGAAATAAAACAGATTTTTGTAAATCAGGACAATGATATAAAGACAAAGATGAGAGAAGAAACTAGGAAGAACAATATTGAATTTATCAAGACAACACTGAACAAACAAAACAAAACTTGAAAGCACAGTAGTAAGAAGAAAGCACAAGAGAGGGAAATACCATTTTATTGCAGTGCTGGGAAAAAGACAGAACTCTGTAAGTGACAGGGCACAAATCATTAAAAGGACTGGAGTATTCTACAGAGACTTAGAGTCCTGCGTTTAGAGCAACTAGCCGAGAAAAGAGTTTTTGCCTTCAAAAAGCACCTCTGATATCACAAATGAATGAAATGCGTGGCCTGACTAAAGCATACAGTAGGTCAAGGCACTGGCAGGCAGTTGCCTTTGATAATCCATGGAACAGCCTGTCAGACAGCAGTGTGCCCTTTCTAATGTCTGTTTGGTGTCCTGTATAAAAAGAGCTGTTGGTTCCCATTGCAGGAGATGTTTGTCTCTCTCACAAAAAACGCCAGGGCAGTTGGCACAACTGATTCTCTGGGCAGAGATGCTGAAAGCTGACTGGACATAGAGGAATTTTTTTTTTTTTTTTTATAGTATGGGCCACAGAAACAAAAGATATTCTGAATGAATAAATACAGCATCAGAGTTGCAAACATACAAGATGGCCCCAAGTGCTAGGACCTTTGAAGATTGTTTCAGAAAATTTTAGAAAGGTACCTTCAAGGACATACACCAGCCTATAACACTAGCCATGCTGATTTGACCTTTGGCCCCTGAATATGACCATAGCAGCAGTATGGGATCAGAACAAAGTTCTGCATCTTTCTCCAACCATGCCCAAATGCATGTGCATATGAAGCATCTAAGCTCAAGGCAACATTAACAATATTTCTCCAAATAGTCTTCTAGTCTCCAGCCATGTGCAGCTAAGCAACCTCCCATTCTTGTACATTCAGGAATTCTCAGGGGGGTTCTCTTCTGTAAATTTGGAAAGCCTCCCCTTTAAGGCACGTGAACTGTTAGAAACATGCAGCAAGGAGTTCTGCAGCTTACCTGCACACAGGATGAAAACGCATTTCTGACTTTCTCCAGCTAGCATCATCTCACCCATCCCAATCCACCCACATGATTTTACAGACCTTGGATATCTCTTCCACAGTGTGAAAAGACCTTTTCTTAATTGTCCTTTTTCCACATCTTGGATCTTCCCTGTGGACCTTCTCTGAATAAGAACCATGCTGAACCACTTGAAAAAGCAAGCACCACCAATGGTCTTTGCAGCTGATCTGTGGACCAATGGAAGGCACTTTGTTATCAGGATTAATGGGGGTTTTTTTAAGGACAGAAGGGAGCAGAGAAAACATTGTTTCTTTAAGAAAAAGAAGGCAGGGGAGACTTGAGAGTACATTGAAATTAACTTATTGTGGCCCAAAAGACGTGTACATATGCAATGCGGGCCTAACAGGGCGTTTCTGTGATAGAAGTGGCCTGTAAAATCAGAAGGGCAGAAGAGCCCTTCTCCCCCACATGAAGCCACATGGCTCTGGAGCAGCCCAGCAGAATAGACAGAAGGTGTCAGATCTCAGACCAACCCTTCTTCCCTACTGTCTTGCCGCGCTGCTCTGGGCTGCCACTGCACCAAAAGCCGAAGCCCCTTGAGGACAGCAGCAAAATATGCCTTCCTCCTAATGAGCAGAAATACATTTCTGAGCTACCTGGGCAGCTTCTTTCCACCCCTTACTCTAACCCTAGATTATTCTCAGAGGAGGTGATTTTGTACTGCTCATCTCTTAACCTCCATTAAACCATCTTTAACCCTACAGTGCCCCTTAATTTCAGTGAGATCAACCACAGAGTAAGACACTATTCAGTGCAGGAGTGATCCTACCCTCCATTTTTGCCTCTGACAATCAAAGCCTGTGAAAATACTTCACAGCTGATATCTGTTACCTTCACCTCCCAGATATGTAAGAGGCCAGTCCATTTGTTTATCGTATTCATTTGTCCTCGCCTAAGCAATCAAGTACTATCCTGCCTGGGGAGGACAGCAACACTGGCAGAGCACTAATGGATAAACACGTAGAGAGAAAACCAAGGGAAAACCAAGACAAAATGCTTGCAAATCCTTAAATCTTCTTTAACATCACCTACAACCCTCTCTGGCAAATGCCACGGTAATTGCCAAAGCTGTGGGTATGGTCTCCAATTAGGCAATCTGCAGAGGGTAAACACTTGGGCCAGATCTTAGAGCTTCTGCTGGTTTTTAGCAGCTACAGATCTGGCCTGGGATCTGCTGTTTACCCAAGACAAAGGCAAGAAAGAGTATGTCTTATACGTCGTGTTAGCATTCGAGCAAACATCGTGTTTAATATTAGAAGCCGGTATGCATGTGGTTGCTTAGGAATGAGAAACATCCCTTCGATATGCCCTCCGATACACACCAGGTTGCTGTGGGATGTTTTTGTGCATTCTACTTGAGCAGCTACCAGGGTCTGAAGTCCACGGGAACATGACATTGTAATCTTGGTCATGTTTTATTTATGTGGAGTAGTGCAGCAGATAGGGTGTGTTAACAAACAAAGATGATTGCTTCAGGGGCACTCTCTCGTCCTGAGGTAATTAAGACAAAGTAGTTTCACTGGTTGGGGGATTCATACTGCAGACAACCTTTCCCTTGCTAAAATGATCTGCAGCAACCGGGCCAAAAAGGCTAAATCAGAAGCAACATGGGTAGTGTTTTATCTTTGGTTAAAGGTGCATCATTAAATGGCACTGGCATAAATTATACTTCTTAAAAATCCATATAACATTAAAAACTACTGAGAAGAAAATGTCAGGCTCAGAGATGTGCAGACTTTCAGTGGAAAAATATCCAAAGAATTGCTGCTGCAGCCCAGCATCTCTTTCATGGCCTGAACTGAAAACAGTGACTGTCACCAAGGCCACCCTAACCACAAACCCTGAGAGATGCTGGCCTGACAAAACATGTAAACTTGGAGTCAGGCTCAGCTGTCAAAGAATCTCAGCATCACGAGGGAAATCTATTCCACCATCAAAGGTCACAACTCAGAGACTTATGGTTGCTCACATTTGTTGGTTATTTGCAAACTGTACGGCTGTGATCACAGCCCTGCAGTACTCACTCCAGAGGAACTCACAGAAATACACACAAGGCACAGCGCAGGTTTCGCCAGGAAATACACTGACACCCTCCTCCTTGCCCACCACCTCTTCTCCCTTCTTTTGTCTCTGGGACTATCCCTTCCACTGCAGAAGTCCAGTAGGAAAACTCCCCCCAGCTCCTTCTCATTCTCCATGGAAGGTCAGGCTCTTCCAGTGCTGGGCAGGTGTATTGGCTGGCTGAGATCAGGCTGATCCCTTGTGGTCCAACACAGTCGTGCTGTGCTCCCCCTGAAAGCAGAGGATAATCTTGTCCCTTGCAGTCTTTAGCTGACCCATTGAAACCAATGGGAGATTTTTCAATGACTTGGACAAGCTCTGGGTGAAGCTTGTATGGAAAAACACCTTTTCTTCCACCTTCAGATGTTACTTGCCATAACAACAGATCTACCCAAAGGATGGGTGTTCCTTTAAGACCGAGGAACTAGATCAAAACCCACCAGAGGTGGATGCAGGAGATCTGCACAAAACTTCTAGTTACTTCACGGAGTTTTTGTATGACCTTGAACAAGTAACTTAACCCTTCTGTGCTTCAGATCCCCATTCATAAAGCTACTATAATAACAATTTTTTCTCTTACTGTTTTTATGTAAGCTCCAGCATTGCTTTTCTGAGACAGTTATAGTACATGGGGTATTTCAGAGGCATCAACAATAAAGTATTTCATTTTCAGGATTCCCTATCTTTCACTAATAGGCTACATTTGCTGTGTAGGATGCTTACAGCAGTGCTGCTGTCTTCTGTCACCATTAACCCAGAAGAGTGGTCTGCTCAAATGAGAGACAATTTGAAAGGAAAGAATAAATACACTTAATGAAACCTGACAGGTACCTTTCACACCTTTCCAGGGAAAGACATTAATTGCCCCCTTTGCTTTTAACTGTCCTACGTTGATATTTTAAAATAGATCAATATAGTATAAAACCAGTATCTTGATTGCTTGAACTGTATGTTTAATTAGGCTAATCTGCATTTTTTTCTGAGTTAAATTAAGGGCTAAATTCAGGTCTGGTGGAAGAAGGAGGAACTCTTTCAAAGGTTATGTTGCACTAGCTTACACCAGGTCTGAATCTGGTCCACAAGTCTCTACTTATGTTTGATAAATCCTGGGTGAAGGCAAGTGTTGCCATTGAACTCCCTTGTTTAGTAAACAGTTTAAAAAATCTTTGCTCTTTTAAGATGCCAGTAAAGGGAGCCATGACCACTGATTTGTAAGGAAAGGAAAGGTTTGGCAAGACAAGGATTTGAGAGTTGCATAAGGTGAAATTCCTTGTGAAGATGCAGTGGATATGTTTCTTCTTCCAGGTACCATGGAGGTGTATGAAACCATGGAGAGGGAGAACATCTTTACAACATGTTTTTCCCTTCTTGAGAGGAGTTGTCTCCCTCCTCCTTCATTTTGGCTCCTTCTTCTGATCTTTTTTGGATAAACAAGCCAAATGACTTCAATAAGTCTTCATCAAACATACACTGTAGATTTCTAATAATTTCCTTTGCTCCCTTCAGGACAACCCTCCAACTGGCCTACATTTTTCTTGAATTTTAACCCACAACTGGATGTCCAAAGTCCTCACTGTGCTGGCCAGAGTGGACAGAGTACATCATGTCATTTGCAGGCTACTCTCTTGTTGACACATCCCATGGAGGTGTCTGCCTTTCTTTTGCAATGAAATGTTGTTGTCTCCCTGTCACTAGTAATCCGTCATACCTTTTTTTTTCTGACCAAGGGCTGTCCAGTGAACTTATTAAAATCACTTTGAACACCACCACCAACCTTCAACACACTTGATCTCTCCCAACCTGGTTTGGTGTGCAAATATGATGTATTGTCTCCAGCCCAACATCTAAGGTTTTAATGAAACATTGCACAGAACTGCTCCCAGTACTGACCCCTTAAAACCTGCTCCATTTTGAAAGTGGCTCCTCCAAGATGGTTTTGTTCCCTTCAGGCTGTGTGTCTCTTTCTTTCCCTGAACAGAAAAGGTACCCTGAAGAGAAAATCAGGAGCATGTAGGAATTCAAACAAACTGAAATATGATGTATGTCCAGTAGACACAGAAGCAAGCCAAACAACACTTTACTTGTAAGTATGCAACTTGTTCCAGTGGCCTTTGTGCTCAGAGGATCTGAATTCATCTTTGCTTAAGCTCCTATTTTGCTTAAGCAGCTATAGTGTGGGAGAACTGCAGAGGCTGATCACCAGTCCTCTGGGTGAGAAGTGTTTCACAGGGACAAAGAAACTTCCCTTGAGGTACAATTACCTGTACAAATTAGTTCACATTAAAAGTTTTGGGAGAAGTCAATGTCCAGTCTTGCCTGGCCAGAGGAAGAATGACCAACACCTCATGTGTGGGAAAATAGCATGGTAAAGAGAAAAATACTGGGTTTACATTGAGGAATCACCCATCACCGGTATTAAAGTGGTAACATGAAATCATGTCTGAATAACAACTAACAAAAGAAACAGTCTCCAAGCATGGAGAATCACGTGAACTATGTGGCCAGAGTTTCTGCATATCAAGACAGTACATACTTCTGGGAAAAAATTGCTTGATTACATCAGACTGAAATGACAAAAAAGCTACTTAATTCTGCTGGCTGACCATTCACATACATCACAGAAGTTCCTACTGACATGCACAGTCTACCTAATTTACCAAGAGCTACAGGTTCCTACTACTCTTTTTGAGGATTGACTTACTGGGGAAGTCACGCTCAGTACCACAAAGCAATCAAAGTAGTTTGGTTTAAAACACTTCTTGCTTTCAAAAAACTGAAGAACATCTTAGTCTTTTTGAAAAATATATAAGATATTAAAACCATTTACCAAGCTGGGGTGGATAGCACAAATTTGAAAATAATTCTTATTTTCAGGGGGAGCACAGCACAACGGAGGTATTATCTCAGATAAGTAAGTAAGCCTAGCTACCTTGGCACAACAGAGCAATGCTGATTTACACCAGGCAATGTCCCATTTTTGTTTGCTCCCCCACAAAACAGAATTAGAAAATGCATTTCTCTAACTTGCTACTAAAAAAAAAAAACTGCTTTTTCTCTC
>VYZV01033089.1:59460-84453 GCA_013401275.1 Pandion haliaetus
ATTCCACAGCCATGGTCAAACATCTGTTGCAGAACAAGATGTGCTAATTGAAATTGTACTGCTGAGGTCCTCTCCTCTTCTCAGATTAGATTGATCTGCCAGTAGAGAACTAACTAATCTACCTGACTTTGCATTAGAGTAGGTGCGGAGCACCCATACAACTCTTTTACAGAAAGGATAAACTATGGCAGAGGAGTAAACTGCAAATACTTCATATATCAAACTTCAAAACTAGCACATACATAGAAACATTTTCATCAGTGAACATTTTTCATAGAGACACATGACTTTTGTCTCAAAATGTGTTTTCCTCAACCAGAAAGTTCATGTGGTTACTCGCTGGTAGTTTGGACATTTTAAATAGCTACGATTTCATACCATTACTTCAAGAGTCTTTGCAACAAGCCAAATTACGGATCTAAATTTGAACTTCCTGCAGGTAGAGAGGTTTCCACCAGGGTGTCAATCTGAGAGTTTCTCCATAGGACTACTGGAACACTTATGAGACATATTGATCTGGAAATGATTCTGCAGTCTTTCATATCTAGTGAAATGGTTAGACCACTGTCCTGGCCATGCGCTGTTTACCCTGAATTTGTGCTATCTGTTAGGTACAGTGATGGGTTTCTAGACCTGAAATATGGGGAGTTAGGAGTTATGTCTCTCTTTAGTAAAGATGAGGCTAAGCCACAAACTGAGACAGGATGAGACTGGCGTTCAAATTTCTAATGTTCAGACATTAAAAGTAATAATTTAAGCCACTGGAATATGAGCAGAATAATATCTATGACAGGAGACTGTTTTTCTAAAATACCTTTGGACCACTGCCTTATTTTCAAAAGTCATTTGGAAATGCAAAGCTTGTTAAAAATCATTGGATCTTAGAACTCAAGTTACCTCTAAAATAGGATTTAAACTCCCATTTCACTTATGTATTTTGAAATGTCTAACAGGCTTGATTCATCAATGATACTCCAACATATTCTTTTTTCTGAACATTATTACCATGTGAAACATTATTTTCTCCCTTGTTTATATCTCTTAACATCTCCTCCCCTCTCCTCTTCTAATTTTGTAACTGTATCATTTCGTTCTGTCAGTCATTTGGGGGTATTTTGCAGGAATAGTGCTTTTCTCAGTGAAGCTGCATTATGTTACATCATTGCTAAGAATTCAAAGTATTCTGTGATAAGTGCCTGGTTTCCGACTAGATTGCTGCAGCCACATCCTGAATAGAAACTACTATTGTTATCAATATCAATTTTCCCTGGTTTTGCTGATGGTTCACATTGGGAATATATCATATGAAGACTTTATTCCTTTGGCCTCCTTCTTCACTCCAAAAAATTATTCTCACCGTGACATCATGGAGAGTTAAATGATGAGAGTTTGTTCTGGAGTGTTTCCATGTCTGCTCAGCTTTTATATCTTATCTTAGTTTCGCTCATCTCACCCCATCTCACACCAGCGAGAAGACCCATGCACTATGACGAGTGAAGCCCAATGTCCCTCAAACACACAGGTAGTTATATCCATCTTTTCATATAAATTAATAAATATAGTGAGAAAAAGAATTATAAACATACCTCCTAGTGGTACTTTGGTACTGTGGAAACTTCACATGCCCCAGATTAGTCTGGCTAGTCACTGAACTTTGCTTTATGATCTATTGGTTTCTAGTAAAAAAAAGCATCTTAAGGATTTTAACAATGTCTACTAGACTGTTATATATCTGGACATTGCCCACACGCAACAGNCTTAAGGATATAGTGCTGTGGACTAAAATTAGCTCAGTTACACTTGTCTGTTAATTAGGAGAAATTTGAATGAAATCAATAGTATGCTTTAGCTTTCTAGAAGTACACTTGAAATTTGAACCAAAGTCAGATGTATACATAGTTTTTGCACACTCACACGCATATAACTTGTTATTCATTGGACATCTGTTCTTTATGCTTAAAACATTTTTGAAGAGCAATGTGGGGGTTTTTGCATTATTGTAATTCCTAGCCAGTTTATAGGAATCATTAAAACATGATTGTTTCCCTTCACATTTTCATTAGCCTTGATGTTTTCTGATGATACCTATGACTTCTACCATAATCAGCACTGGCACTTGCCAAATCTATATGAAAATATGTAAGTGGTCTTCACTTGCATAGGAGGTATTTCACAGATATCCTGACAGAATAAAAAATAAAGATACACATAAAAGGAAACCTACATCTAACTTCTGTGCAGAAAATGTAATCTGTAAATCAGTACATTGTCTATATAACACAATGGTCTCCTGATTAGTATGGGAAATAGAAGAATTAGGACATCTTTTGGAACTAGCCTCACTCTCAAACTACAGTCCAACAAAGCCCTGAAGCATGTGTCCACTCCCAATAAATGTAGTACCATATCATTATATCCTGTGACTAAACCCATGGGGAAACGGTCAGTGACAGAACTGGATGAAGAATCTTTTCTTACCAGGCAAATTTTTTTTCAATGGGAATGTATAAAATTATATTTCATTCTGTTCTGCATAATGTCCTGTTTAGGAAATGTACTGAAAGAAATAATCTTGCATTGGTAGTGGATGGGCAAAAGGAGTGAATAGGTCTTTTCCAGCTCTAACATGTATGATCCCAGAGAACAATCTGTCATCTGTCAGACAGTGAAATGCATGTTGTCATTGAGTAGCTAAAGGTCAGTGTTTAGCTGAGCTAGGAGAATAATTCAGAGCAAATCAACTATTAGGCAAATGTTGCCTCTTTTTTGCTTACAAGTTGTCTGCAAATAGATCACAATTTTCTCAAATATATTCATTATTCAGAATTATTTCCTGAATGATTTTGGTGTATAATTATTGGTCTGTTCACAAGCCTTTCATTTTGAGTGCTCAGCTTTCAGGCTCTTTTAATTGGACATACAGTTCACATGGTATCTCTCTATACTTTGATAGGGTAAATGTAACACTTTCTGGTGGAAACATCTCAATTATGGAGATAGAGTTCAATAGCCGCTGCTATTCTGTTATTTGTTCTTATCATTTAAGTAAATCCTTTGTATGTAAAAACACTAAGCCAGATTCAATCCCGCGGAATACTTATGTAACTCAGGAGTAAATCTATTGAATCCAAAGAAGCAATATGGTATGGAATCAGCGTGAGGAATAAGGCCCTTGAGAAATTAAATCACCTTTATAACATGTTTCTTCATCATAATAATTACAATGCTGACTTAAAAGTACCCCTCCTTTCATACCAAAGTTTGAACTCCATTAGTTTCATTTGGATTTTATGAAGACTTCTCTAAACCTTTTTCTTTTCCTGATTATAACAGAGTTCTTCTTGGGTTACACAAGCTTGTGTGAAACAGGAGTATCCAACCCGAGGATGCTGCAAAGAGACTCATTTGGATATAGTTTGCAGCCTTGTTTGTGTGATTTCTCACATTTCCTCTGTCAAAAAGGCCTAATCCAGCTTTTTCCCTCATGCCAATGTGTGAGTAATCAGAGCTCTGACAGACAAGCTCTAGCAGTTCCAACAGTAATGAGTCAAAGCATCACTACTTCTAGGAGGTCCATGCTTCTCCTTACCGGGCAGATACCACCTCCCCTAGCAGAGGCAGTGGACAGAAAGTCCCCTCACACCTTCAAAGCCTCCTGGCCACAGGCCAGGGTGCACAGCAGTGGCTGCTGCTGCTCAATCTTCAAACATCGCATCAACTTCTGCAAGGCCTGCAATGCCTTTAAAGCTGACAAAATGACACAGCAGTGTAAAGCTCCACTATAGTGAAGTCATGTTTATGGGGTGTCAAAAACACCCCATTCAAATGCAAACTGTACAAAATTTAGAAGTAAAATGTAACAGACTTTACAGCTCACTGCAGAAGGCATTCAAAATAAACGTGGCATTTTGGGAATTACAGTGTGAACTATTGCCCAATATAATTGTCAGCATCGGGTTCTGATTTCATTTTCACTGGTTTTTCATAAGTGCAACTTTTCAAAGCCTGTAACTTTTATATCACTCTGAAGCCTTGATCCAGCAAAGCGCTTACACACATACCTAAATTTAGATTGTAGATTCAGGGAGCCTGAGATCAGGAAGGGACCATCTGTAGGAGCTCTTCTGTAGCACAAACCACTTAGCTTCCCCTCCTGACTTCTGAGTTGAGCCAAATACTTTAAAGTCCAGGAGCAGTTCCTTTGAAATGAATTTCAATTACCCACCTGCTTTGAATCACAAGCCTGTTACATGGTTTGTTGGACCAGGGCCTCCAGGAAATCAGAACCTGGTCTCCGACACTCCAAATCTTTACTGAGCTTTCCAATAATGGTTTGAATAAGAATTCTCTTATTTAAGATTTCCATGCATTTGCTAACAGGTTGGCTTGATAAAAGTATCAGGACAGTGAACTGCCTGTAGCTGTCAGCTCTCATCCTCAAACTGCAAATTGTGCACAGTTCTGCCTTTCACTGTACATGCCTTTGTCCCTAGCTGAGGAGGAGGAGCAGATGTTTAGCTGCAGTTACGTTTTGGTGCTTCTCACATAATAATACACAGTCTGTGGCCCAAATTCAGCTCCTGGTTAAATTGGTAAACGTCCTCCCTATTTGCCTTGGCATGCAAGAAGCAAAACACGTTAACGAACTTAGGTGCATACAGCACACAGTTAAGTTTATGGGGATGGAAAGAAACACAAGAGCAAAGCTCTTCTCACCATCTTCAGAAAACTGTGCTAATTGCCCCAAATGTAACATAATTTCATATGAGAATATTGACTGTTTCAAGCATTATTCTACCATTTTCTCTCAATACCACTACTCGGGAAATATTTTACATTATATTTAAGTCCAAGAGATGTAAGCAGGACTTGAGCATCTGCTTAGCATCATGCAGGTGCTCATGTGTCCTCCCCAAACAAGAATTCTCTCCTGATTGACTCCCACGAGAATCGATAGAAAATACAGCACAAGCTCTATCAACTGTACTGAAGCTTCAACTCCTCACTCCCTTCTTTTTACCCCTTCCCACCCCTCAGTTTCAAAAAACCAGGAAAGACAAGATTTGGAGATCAAGTCAAATGTCCAATTTATTTTTATAACTTGAAACTGGAACAAACGTTGTTTTGAACGAGCGTACAAATGAAATGGTAGACACATGCTGAACTCAACATTGTGACAATAAGGGAAAAAAAAGAGGCCAAAAATCTTGTACAGAGAATAAAAGGAACAATAAATATTTCACTAAGCCATATTGAAATGACCTCCAGCCATCTCAACATTTTATCCATAATAAAAAAAAAAGTGCTCTTGTTTTTTAAACAGAGCACAAATACCAAGCAATAATAAATAGTTCCAAACTTGTAGTAAAAGACAAAACCTCCAAGTAAACAACAAAAGCTCATACAATAAGTAATAGAAAAAGGTAATAAAAATATTTTGCCTTGCCGGTACAAATGCAAACAACTTAAATCAACGTTACTTTGCTTTGCAGTTCTAAAATACAAAGAGCACCATAAAAATGAGTTTGCCTGTGATAAACAAAACCTTGGACTGTCTTTTACATAGGACTGGGATGAAATGCTGATTTTTTGACCCTTTCCTTAAAAAATCAGTATTTTTCTTTCTACAACCAGGTTCTCGGACCTATCCTGTTGCCAAGGGATTTGACTGGAGTTTTGCTCTGGACTTCAAAGGCAGCAGGACTAGACACAATAAAAGTAAGAAATTCAACCTTAAAATAATAATAAAAAACTATTTAAATTGTGAAAAGAACTATGGCAGCATTCTAGCTATTTTATGTTATATTGTGCTTATGGCCTAGTAAACTACAGTTCTTCTAAGCAAGAAGAAAAGGAGGGCCATTTCATTATCACTACAGTCTGCAGAAACACAACCCTTGTGCTTTTGGGTGACTTATTGTTAGTTTCAGTGATCTAAGTCACAAAATTAGACAACTGCTGGTGTTAGCTATCCTGGATAATTAAGAACAACAGGGAGACTGGAGCTCCCAAAAAACTTACACTAAAATGAAAGGTGAAATTCTTTCCTAAATCAACAAATAGTGGACTGAAAATATGCCGTTAACTTCTGATCTTCATTACACTGATGTGTCCAAGGGATTCTGCTGAGTTCTGTGACATGACTCTGGATTTATATGAATGCCAGAGATCTGAATTTTCACTAAAATGTGAAAATGTGCCTTTAAGGGACCACATTCCAGCCTCAGCTACACTGGAGTAATCCAGGACTAAGAGTGATGAATAATTCCTGATTTGTATCAGTTTAATTGAGATCCAGAATTTGTCCAAGAGTCTTAAGGGTACGTTGTTCAAGCCAGGAAGACATATATCTATCTCTTAGGTAGCTGGACCAAATTCTCCCTGCTGTCACACCCATGCCTCTCCAATTGCTCCAGCAGTTCTGCACCGATGAAAGCAGCAGAAGAATTTGGCATGGCAATATTTTTTTTGTTGTTTTTGTTTTAAGTTTTACCGTCATTGCCTGCAAGAGCAGTGAGCATTTTCTCCTTCTCCCCTTCACTAGAGCATCAGTGCCTCTTCTGCCACCTGTCTTCCCCTCGACCCAAAAGGGAGAGTGTGAGAGAGAGAGAGCGAAAGAACAGCGAAGAAGAGAGAAATCAAAAGGCACAGGATTTCATCCCAGTCCCTCAAACATTCAGAAATTTATGGAATGTACAATTAGGAGTGAACAGCAGCAAAGCAGCTAAAAACATGGACTGGCAAGACCTGTACACGGAGTAGGTCCTGTTCTGACAGGGAAGAGGAGGGCTGTGCCTGGACCAATTTTACTTCAACCTGGTTACAGCTGTATCAACAGCAGACCATTTTACCATCTTATGTCGAAGTGGAAGCAACAGCTCTCACTTTTTGCTATAAACCAACTTTCTTCCAGAGGACGGTGGCAGGGTGTGGGGAGCAGTGCGGTGGGGGGTGGCCAGGACAGGGAAGATGTGTTGGACATCTTGTTTGGAAGGGGGCAGAAAAATCTCCTCTCTCTCTCTCAAATCTGTGGGGAAGCTGTGGGATGTCACCCCAGACACCTTTTCGGGAACAGAATTTCATTTCACATGAATAGGCAATAACCATCCAGCCTGGTTCAACCATACCTGGTAAAACCTTGATGCAAGGGGTCCAGGCAACTTTGAAGTTATTTAGAGCCCTGTGGGAACAGCACTTTTTTGTAGGCCATTTCTGACAAAAAAAAAAAATATATACAACTAAAATTATCTGTGAACAACAACAACAAAAAAAATAAAAATAAAAAAAGCACTTAATTATTTTGTTTTGTTTCTTTTACTCAAAGGTCGTCTAACAACCCCCTTTTTTCCTGTACAATAAGGACTTCACATACAAATTTTTTTTTATTTTTGCAATATTTTATCCTGCCAAATTAAAAAAATATATTATGGCAGCCTGTTTGTTTGTTTTTATTTTTATTTCCAAATTCACTAACAAAAAGGTACATTAAATCCCTTTAAAAGGACAAGCGTACAGTTAAAAAATTACAAGCTTCAGTAAAAATACAGCAAGTGCCTACATCATATGAATCAACCAATATCAATATCCATTCCAGAAGGGGAAGGAAAGGGGGGAAGGGGAGAAAAAAAGAGAAAAATAGGTACAGGTCAGAAACGTGATTTTTTTTTTCTGCAAAGCAATAACAATATTAAGCACTTTTTTCTACATACTTTTTCTACATGGTGTAGCAATCACCTTTTAATCCCCAAATACAAGATTCTATACATTTTTTGAAATAAAAATTCAACACCCAAGGCAGAAAAAAATTTACTAAAACTCAAGACTTTACAGTTACAGTGACAAGAACAAATTTATAGACCCACCATTTAAATTTTACTGCAACATTTTCAAGGAAAAAAGAAAAGGGTTTTTTTTTTTTTTTCTTTCTGGTTTTGTAAAATGCCCAGGCATTCTCCATTATTACAAATACTGGTCCACTTTTACAGTAATCAAGAAATTTTAATATATATAATATATACTAAAACCCCGTCACCAAAAGAAAACAATATACACATGGCCATTATGGCAATTTTTTTAATAACCTATTAAGCAAACTTTGAAAAAAAAAAGATTGCTCAAACACACATACACACAATTTCTTTTTTACCCTTGTATGTATTCAATACTGTAAACGTATTTTAAGACAGAGTGCACTAAATTTAACTTTAAAAAAAAATTAGCCGTTGTTCCTGAATTGTTTTTTCTCATTCAATGATAACAACTTGTAATTTGTGTCATTTGAGTTTTAATTCAGCAGTAAATCATTTCCATTCCATTTCCTAAGCAGCGTTGTCCTGAAAAAAAAAAAAGGCTGAGAATAATTCAGCTAATGGATGTCCGAAGTTGTGCTGGGTATACATCTTCATTTGATTGGGTCTTATGGCATTTTCATGTCCACTATCTTCAACCAGTAATTTTTTTTTTTAAGTAAATGTGGCTCTTTTTTTCTAAAGAATGTACTTTTCTTGTTTTACTTTTTTTTTTTTAAAAGTCTTTTCATTTCACAAAAACATTTTGCATTTGTCTCAAGAGACTCAAATAGGAAGATCAGTTTTCAAGGCACTCACGTCAAATTGAATGGCAGTAGAAAAACTGTCCAATAAATTATTTTTATTTATTTTTCTTTATAGTGCCAGTATTGTGAATGCCATGCTTAGCAACACTGACACTTAATCTCAGCTGTTCCCTTACAGTTTAACCCACCTTTGGGCCAAGTAGAAGAATATGATGTAATTTCTTGTTGAGAAGCCATTTTTCTCTTAACCACAAACAAAAGCTTTAAAGTGCGGGTCAACATAATTAAAATCTCTAACCATAATTGTCCACTGTTTGCTAATATTAGTCATAAAAGGCTTTAAAAAATTTGGAATTTGAAAATAGAGCAGGTGCATTTTTCTTTTCTTTATTTTTTTCTGTTGTAATGCTTTTATCTGAACACAGTTCCATTCTGTTCCTAATTAAGTCAAGGGGAAAACTCTTACTGACTTCAGCAGGACCAGAGTCTTGCCCAGACAGGTAAATAAACTAGAATTTATTTTTCCCTTCCTTATAATAACATCATTGTACATCATATAAGATAGTTTTAATATTTCTATTCATAAACCAAATGCCTATGAGCTGAGGCTTTTCATTGAGAAATTCGCACTTTCCCATCCTCTAGTAATTATTTTAACTACAAAATAGTCTGGACTAAAGTAGATGTCCTGAACTCAAATTTATGATTTTGCAGTTTAAAAAGAAAAAAGATGGCATTTGGCTCCTCCAAGGTATGAAAAGAGTATTACAATACTCCAGGTGTACTTTTACTGTCTCTAGGAAGAGTGGCAGGAGGGGAAGAAGGTGGGAAAGACACCCCAAAAAGTGACACAATGGCACCATTATGTCGCCATAGCTTTTAACAACAGGAAGAAACTATCTGATAGTAATGCACAATTAAGAACGCTTCCAGGTTTTGAATGTAGCTGCCTTCTACACCTATGTCTTTTTTGTTGCCATAACTTTAGTGATGAAATCCATCTAGAAAAGGCCTCTATCGTTAGCAACATTGTCACTGCTACATTTGATCCAATTGCAAATGAAAGTGCTAATTTTAAAGATTGTTATCCGCTGTACAATTTTGTTTTCCCTAATCTTCAAAGTTATTTAAGAAGAGGAAAGGGAAGAAAATAAGAAAAAAAAGATAAAGATTTCTGTTCAAATGCTGGCTTCTTCACAAGAAATTACACACACTTAGCTTAAATTTCAACAAAGCAGCGGCCCAAAAATTATAATTTTAAAAGATATGTTTCTCCCCTACAATGCAAGTAATCTCAGGCTACGACTGGGTAAAATTAAAAAGGGATACCCAACAAAATTTTAAAAGAAATTTAAACAGAAAGAATAAAAAAAAGTACCTGCACATGCCAAAAAATTACAAAAACCCAATAAATACAGAAATTATTGCACAGTTAAAAGGCTCCACAATTTTTACTGCCTTAATCAACCCTCGGGTTTAATAGAACTTTGTAGACACAGGTTATATTTAAGTGCCAAAGTCTGGCACCTACCATAGTTATGCTAAGTTATGTTTACGGAGGCAAGTTAGGTCATCTTTTCTCAGTTGGCAATAGTTAAACTGTACAAATAAAATGTTACCTAGACCCCTGAAATTTAACCTAGCGGGGGCGGGGGGTGGGGGGCCTTAGCTTCTTTCTGCCTGCTCAATTTTGACGTCATTTGTCAGCAAATGTTCTCCATGCCACTTTTTCATGTGTTTCTCCAGGGTGCTGTAAACACTGAAGGGCATCTGGCAAATGTCGCAGCGGTAGACCTCCTTCCCTATCTGGCCATGCGTTTTCATATGGCGCGTCAGCTTACTGCTCTGGGCACATGCATAGTTGCAGAGCTCGCATTTGTAAGGCCGCTCTCCAGTGTGGCTCCGACGGTGCACCGTCAAATTGCTGCAGTTCTTAAAGACCTTGCCACAGTACTCACATGTATCGCTCCTGCGCCCTTCCTTCGAACTGGGTCGCCCGGGGCCGGGACCACTGATGTGGGGGGTGCTGCCTCCGCTCGCCGTGCCGCTGCGCCCTGAGAGCCCCCCGTCCAGCATGTCCCCTGGTGGGGTGGAGAAACGCAGGCTCCCGTTCTCCGATGAGTGCTCGGAAGAGGTCGCGAAGGGGGATTGTCGGGAGTCTGTGAATCCGAGGAACGGATCCTTCATGAAGTGCCGCGATGCTGCGTACCCTACCAGCCACTGGGAGTAAACGTTTTCAGAAGGTATTATCGTTGCTGGTGGCAAGTCCAAATCTTTCTCTACCTTTATTCTTTTAGAGGAATTATTTAAACTGGGGCTCGTGATAGGCGTTGGCTTGCGGGGGAACAAGTTTGGGAAGGGTTCACCCGGGCCAAAGTTTCTTCCGTTGACCGTCCCTTCCTCAGTGCGGTCCAGCTCTCCTACCACTGAGTCTTCATCGCCTGGATCTCTCTGACAGAGGTCTCGAGGACACAAGTCCCGCTGGTCAGAAGACCTTTTCATGAAGCTACTCCTCTTTTGTTTTTCAGCTAGCATGTCATTATATTGCTGGATGGCACCTAGACTTACATTCTCGATGACTTTTCCCAGGACGAGGGATTTCTCATCCGGCAGCGACTTGGAGCCATTTTCTCGGTTACGACTCAGCTCTGAGTCCATACTGAAGCTCGACTCTGGCCGGCTCTCATTTTCGAGCTCCTCTTCCTCCTCCTCCTCCTCTTCCTCTTCTTCATTGTCATGGCCCAGGGAAGGATCGCTCTCGTTCCTGAAATCTGCCTCACTGGATTTCAGTCCCTCTCCAGTGAGCTCACTTGTGCCTGGCTCTGGGGAACTAGTGGTGGATAGTCCATCGTCTGATCTGCCCGTCATGGAGCCAGCTTTATGCATATGTGTTTTCATGTGGCGTTTTAGCTTGCTGGCCTGGGAGCAAGCATGGTCACAGAGCTGACACTTGTAGGGCTTTTCTCCTGTGTGACTGCGCCGGTGCACGATAAGGTTACTCTGGAACTTGAATGTTTTCCCACAAAATTCACAGGACTTGCTCTTGGCCTGAGGCTGGGGAGGCGTAGTGCTGCTGGGGGGCATGGGGGGCAGTGGTGGGGTGCTCAAAAAAGGTGATTTAGGACTCGGCTGGAAAGGATTCAACAAGCGATGCATAGGGTTGGTGCGACTGGGTGAGACCGGCGGAGGGGTGGAACTGTTTCCTGCCAGCTCTCGAAGCCTTCTGGAGAAATCCATCGCTGGGGACTCAATTGCCATGGGGTTTAAACGCATAACTCTGTCAAAGGCACTGGGATGCTGGGCGACTAACCCCATTTCTTCGGCACTAAGGCGATGTGGATCCAGATGATGACGAGGCGGTGGGCTAAACAGTGGAGGAGTGTTTGGGAGCCGACCCTCACCAAAGCCAGGGTGTTCGCGCAAGATGGGTCCTGTCATCCGCAAAAGATTGAAAGGGTTGTTGTCTCCAAGGAAATTCATCAGCGGGGACTGTGCAACAGTCTCCGGTCCCAGAGGAGGAGGGATGGTGATGCGTGGAGTAAGGGAACTGTTTGAAGGGCTTGTTTCCAGGTAGATGCGGAATCCATGTGTGTTCTGGGCATGCTGAAGCAAGAACCAAGCACTATTAAAAGGCTGCTTGCATGTTGTGCAAATATAGCTTGAAGGCTCATCTTTACCTATAAAAGAAAAACAGAAAGAACACTCAAAAAATAATACAGCGGAGAACATTTAAATACAGTTGGCATGCACTTTATTTTGCTAACACATTTCCTCCTTGGCATTTCTGAAAGAAGGACTTAATTGCAATGTATTGACTGATATAAATTGTTGAACAGCACATTTACTCACCACACTTATTCACTTAACATGTATGACAAATATCACACATACGCATTGGTGCTATATATGTTTATACCCTCTAACTTGCAAATAAAACCTTCCTTTAAGACGCATAAGGATCCAAATCCTTTCACATGTTTATTCCACAAAAAGGAACTTGTTTCAAGGGATTTATGACTACAGACAAGAAACAAGGAAAATGCAGTGTGGTAGGTTTTACAAGGCACCTGCAAGAAGCTTCCGTGTCATTTTCACTCTTTCATTTTATATTTTTGTATGCTTCATGCAGCAGTCCCTTGAGATCTTGCTGAATTTAATTTATACATGCTTCAGTCATGCCAGCACTTCCATTTTTAAAATACTATGTAGGTATTTAGCTGCACAAGTCCTATTCAAGTCAACAGGAGCTTGGAAAGCGTACCCTTGCATAAACCACTTTGACTTTCTTTTTGCCAAAACACCAAGAAGCCACTCAAATGAAACATCCGGTAATCAAAGCCGACAGCACAGTTGCAATTAACAGTAACAAACGTTGGGCCGTGCTTGAACTGGGTCCCAAGAATTTCTGAGCCTGAGCCTGCCCTCCAATGCAGAAATGCTCACCGGAGCCAAAAACATTGTTCTGTTTGCCTTTCTAGCCTCTTTGAACAACTGCATAAAGGTGGAAAGCATTCCTTTAACCTTGATTCAGCTTTACATAAAGGACAGGTGTAGACAAGTCTGCACTGCAGTCATAATTTCGCTAGCTAGAAAATTCCAGTCCTGGGCACGATATAAACTTCGTGCTATCTTAAAAAAACACTTCCCCTCCCAGCCCCCAAACCGCCACCCTTCTTTTTCCAATGCCTCTGCAAGACTCTGATAAATTCATAAATATGTGTCAACTTGAAAATCATGATCCAGGTTTTGTTTTGTTTTGTTTTGTTTTGTTTTGTTTTGTTCTTAATGAGGGGAAGGTTTCCTGAAAAAACAACTACCCATTTTGGAAAATCTAAAATTAATTTCTTGCTTGTTTGTTTGTTTATGAAAGCACATATTTTGGCTAGCAATGGCCCCGCTGCACCTAAAGGCACTAAACTTGCTGAAAGTTCAAAGCCTGAACCAAGCTTCCTGCCTGACCGGTATCTGCATAATGACCCAAAGGAGGCCCAATCCCAGCCCCTCCACAGGAGCTCAGGTCCAAAGCTGAACTACACAACCTCTTTCTAGATTGGGAGGGCTGAAATTCACAAAAGCCTGTTGCTTGAGCTTGAAAATGAAAATTTATAAGGTGAACAGAACCGTATTATTGAAACTACCTTTGTAAAGAGGAATGACTCATAGCAGTCAAAAAAAAAAAAAAAAAGAAAAAATTAAACTGAGGCACACCAGGTGAAGCAGGATTGCTGCTGACTGAATTCCCCTCTTCTGGCTGTTGCAGGAATGGCTGCTGCTAACAAAACCTACAAAACCTTAGACAAGGAGGCTAGAAGATTATGTGCCTACCTATCAGCCTGTCAGTCTATCTAATCTTATCACCCAATGAACATCCATAAAAGCGTAAAGAAAAAAGCATCTATCAGATTGAGACTTATTTACAAAGGTAGGTGATAAATGTGGTGCAGCTCCTCACACTCCTATTGATTTAGTAGGGCTATTGCTGTGGATAACATCTTCAGACCCCGATTTCGGAGAAGCCGGCTCCCCACAGCCAAGAAAAAAACGTACACAACACAGCAGGCATTTCTGCCTGGCTGATATGGCCCCTGTGCCCTGGCCCTGCACACTGTATCATACAGGACAGACCCAGTTGCTTTGATTAATCTCTAACAACCGCTATTAGAAAAAACAAAAGTTTGGGAACTGTACTTGGCTTGGAAAAAGTGCCCGTAACTGCTATTGACAGTAATGAAAGCCACATACTATCACAGAAAGGAACTGATACATTATCCCTTAAAAATCTACTCAGCACTGAGGCAGTTAGGGAATTTTATGTCAGCTCTGCAGCCAAAGCAACAGTAAATGCTCCCATTATTACTTCGAATATTTAAATTTCTGTTTCTTACAGAACTATGATGAAAATGTCTAGACCTTTAACTTTTCTTGCACGGCAACATGTGTAGTATAAAAAGTGACAGAAATCACTGAAGCAGACTAAAGTATATAACATACTCTGTCAAAAGCTTTTTTTAACAATATGTTTTACCTCAGCTCACCCTAGAAGAGATTTTAATAAAGCCCCTTCCGAAGTGTGATCTAATAGCAAATGAGGTGCAGCATCTTACAAGGTCATATATCTTCAAATTAAAGAGTGCTCTGCACCCTTCACCTTCATTTTATCCACTCTAATTAATCGATTTATTACCCACAGCTGTTCGATTCTTTCATTTTTAAAGTCACAGCATGCATTCTTTTTTGTTGTGGGGTTTTTTCTTTAAAAAAATAAAGTGTGTGTGTGTGTGCATGCATTCTCCTTGCTTAGCTCAAGAGCTGACAGGAGGAAGAAAGCAGCTGTGTATTAGACAACGACGACGACAAAAGCAACACGTTTACTTTAGCAAAGGCACATACGTAAGGAGAAAAATTCCTGAGCAGTCTGAGGATCAAGGCCAATCTAAAACTGAAATGGCTGATTAAAAAAATTACCCTCAAAATGGCAGCTGGCTGGATGCTTGCTACTACATGTTACATGGAACTGAGATGTTTTGTTTTGTTTTGTTCTCCAAAACTTCACCTCTGTGAAATTCAAGGGAGGAAAGTAAATCCCCCTCCTTTTTAGTTTTCTTTCATACAGAGCAAATTAGTGCTATTAGTGATCTAAGATTTACAAGCTAGCAGTTATAAAAGAGTCTTCCTTTTTGTTTTGTTTAGTTTTACGCTCCTTAACACTCCTCTTCAGGAGACCCCGACATGACAGCAAAATTAACTGCAGGCTACCTGGCTACCAATCTCTGACTGCTTCACGAGTGTTCATGTGTGCATGCCTGTGCATATATATGTTTTAACTTTCACAACTCTCAAAGACTCTCCTCAGACTCCCCGTTTTAAAAAAATGAAAAAAATAAATTAAAATGTTCATTTTCATATTATCATTTCATGGTTATCTTGCCTAGAAGTTGCCCTGAGCAGTGTAGATGCTCACTTTTAAGAACAGAACAATGTCAAAAAGTCTTTGAAAATCCACTCCAAATATTTTTATATTCAAAAACTTGCTAAATATTTTAAACATGCCCAGAAACAGCCATGTATTGCTCAAGAATGATCCTTATATTTAATAATGCAGTGCCCCTACACTATAAAACTCTTTGTTATAAGGCCACTTTTGATATATGGCTACCTTAATCCCTTGCCACCTCCACTGAAGTCTGTCTAAATACGCACTTTATGACAACTAGCTGTATAGGCTTTGCCGTATGCAGTCTTTATCACTTTAGCATGTGCTTGACTTTGAGCATGTGAGTAATCAGTATCAGTGAAACTTAAGCATGGGCTGAAGTGCTCTGTTGGATAGTGATGAAATTATTCATGTGCTTAGAGTTAAGCACAAGCCAAGACTTCATTAATACTGTTCAATGAATTGCACATGGATTCAACCCTACAGTCTGTAACTAGGCATGATTTTTGGGGCTGATGGCTCAAGTATAATCTTTTATCTTTATGTTAGCTGGTAGATAGGGTGTATGTACTGAGATGAGATACCCAGGCAACAAGCCCTGAGCAGTCAATAGTAGCTTCAAGGTTGCACTAAAGCCAAACAAATGCTGCTGCTGAAGTTCAAATATGAGACAGGTTTGTAGGGCTGGATCCTACTGCGACACAGGTGTATAGGTTCACAAACATTGATTTGAAGGCTAGGAAGGACTGTGTATTTAAAGAATGAGAGGACTGGGATAAACCTTGAGGGTTGCCCTTGCCCAATTCCTGACAAGGAATGTCCATATCTATGCATCTGTTCATATCTATGGCAGAAGCTCCATTTATCCCACTTCAAAGGCCACCTGGATGGACAGTATACAACATTCCCAAAGTCTACCTCATTCCTTCTCTCCTTTAACATCATGAAGGTTCCCCAAATGCCTAATCGAAATTTTTTCTTCCTGCAATTTAAGATCATAATATTTTGTCCTACATACATGTACATGAAAAACATAGGAAACAATTTAGTCTGCACCTCACATACAGATATCATCCAGCCCAGTAATTTGCAGTTGAACCACTTCGTGTCTTTTAGCACCCCATTCTCCCAACTTGATTTGGAAATGCCAAGTGAGAGAGAATTCACTATGCATCAGAGTAGTCTGTGGCAATGGTTGACTACCTTAAGTATTAAAAAAACTTGTCTTCTTTCTGATTCAAATTGCTGAGTTCAACTGCCAGCCATTAGATCTTGTTATGGTTTTATCTGGTAGAATAAAAATCTCTCTAGTATCTTCTCCCTAAGCAGGTAATTATAAACTATGAACTTACTGAATACTCTTGCCTTTTCTGTATATTATGGCAAAAGATGGTCTTTTCCAGAAATATTAAAATGTGTTCCCTCCATTATTGCATGACAGATTATGTTCCATTCAAAATGTCAAAGCAATAATGAGCTTTTTTGTCTTTCATGAACAGCACAAAACAAAGCTAAATTCAGATCCTGCCTCCCAAATTCTGCCCTTACAGGGGGCGGTGAGAAAAGACAGTTCAGTTTGCCCAGTCCAGAACCAGCGTAGCCTGGGTCTGTGGACATTCATCCCACTGCACCAGGCAGCCTGAATCTCCCAACTTATCTGTCCTCTGCAGTCTCACTTGTATCATTTAGTGATACGCAGATCTTCCTTGCCCAGTTGGTACATTACTTTCTATATACCCTGAATGCTGAGTGCCTTTGCCCTGGAGATAAATTTCCCTTGAAATATCCTCAGTTATTCTGGATACCATCAAACAATAATCACTGTGAGATAAGAACTGTTGAGAATTCATTATTTTCTGCTGGGCTACAGTGACATCCAGCGCCTTATGAATCCTCCACTCAGCATGCCTGAATAATGCCATTAGCTGTAACAGGGAACGACCTCCCTGCCCCCGCCACCCTTTTTAATCACCCACCCATAACCCCTGCCAAGACTGCGGTGAGGACCTGCAGTCAGGTCCACATAACCACTGCCATTCTTTACCTCTAGCAATACTTTCCAGATAATGTTTCTGGTTCCCTTTACAAAGTTACAACAGCAGCAATAAAAATGTTAAGGAATTTTAATGCTGCTTTACTGCACCTTTAGAAGTTCAGGAAAAGTAGAAACTTGCAAGCTTTAAAGAAAGGACATCTTTTATTGTAGCACTCAGGAACAGACATGTATCAGGTTCCTACAATCTTTCCACCAATGTTACTCTCTTCTCCACCACTCAATTTTTAATGAGCATTTAAATAATTACTCCTTGTTATTATGATGGTTACTCTAATAATACCAATAAAGGTAGTATGGATGCTCCATAAAAAACACACCTTTAATTGAATTATTATTAAATTAAAATGCCATAATTGAGAACACTAGTTTAACAAGTCTCCTTATAAGACCAGCTGACATTAAAGGGCATTAAATACTGTAAAGGTTTAGTGTTTCATAGTGAAGAAAATGCATGGCTATACATGGTTTGACAGGTCACCTAGACAAGGGCCAAATAATTTCCAGGTGTCTGCAGTGTGCATCGGCAGTGTGAACTATATCGGTTCATACCCGATGCTTGACTGTGTATGCAAAAATAACACTAATATAGGTATTTCTGCTGAAGAGGTTTTATAAGCCATATTGCCACTCTAAATTATCCAAGTTAGCAAGAAGATTGACTTACATATGTTTATGATTAAATAAACATACGCTGAGCATACCCAATATCAGGAGTTTTACCCTCCCTGCAATCCCTGGGGTGTTTGGCAGTACTGCTACCTCCATTTCAGAGGGACTGACAGTCTCAAAAAAAAGATGGAAGTGTGAAGTAGGATCCAAGCCTGGGTGAGGATCACCACTGCCAGTCCAATGCCAGTCACTAGTTTTAAAGACCAAACGCAAAGGAACCATTTCTCTTTATACCTCTTTTCATTTTAATTTCATTTAGATCGCAACACGAGCTGAAGATGTAAAACAAGCGCAACTCCTCTATCCATCCCCAGAGCTAACACAGTGCATCCATCTCTACTCTGCCTTGTCTAAAGAAATGGATCAAGAGAGTCTTGCAGCACATCCAGCTGAGGGTGATGGGGACTATCGCCAACAATTCATAAAGTAAGCATCAACTAGCAACTAAAGTTGGTGTTTTGTGGCTTAGCAAGATGCCTGCAGTCTCACAACCTAAGCACCTCCAATTCTCCACTCAGATAAACAGCCACTCTCTCTTGTAAAGCTCAGCTGACCTGAAGTGCATCTCAGTCAAGAAGAGGAGATGGAGGTTTAGGTTCAAAAGCCCAAGCATGAGGGGCCACAGAGCCTGTCATCATCTGAAAATGGGGAATCTCAGGATGAGGTTGGTGAAGGGAAAGAATGTGACAGGGAAACAAAAAATGAAATGTTTTTAAGAGGTGGATGGAAAAATAAGGGTGTCTGAAGAAAGGAAGAGAAGTAATAAAGAAGAATCCTGTTTCCTCCCGTACTAGGCCCTGTTCTCTTTTTCTACCTTGCCTCTTGAATAGCCTGTCTCCTCCAGTGCCATCTTCAAACAGAAGAATCACGACCTCATGCACTAGTCTTCTCCCACACACTGCCTGTGTGTTTTACAGCTTTCTCCATCCTGTTTCTACCTTGACTAGTGAGACTGCAAGTTCTCTACAAAGATTACACACGAAGCTTTATGCCAAGAGAACGTACAAACCCCACAAGACCCTCTCATTCCAAGCACTGATTTTAATTAGTGATGCGAATATTCTCGAGAGCATTTTCTACCTGTTGAAAAAGACCTACAATAGCACTGGTTGACACCAATATTAAAATATATTAATATTACACTACTATTAGTAACGTACTATTAATTCTTTCTATGCTAAAGCCAACTACCAAACTCTGCCTTTGGTGGATTAAAAGCTGCCCCACTTTTGGGAGCCTATTTTATTTTCTGAAGCCATTTGTGCTTTTCAGCTGTATTCCTCTTCTATTAGGCAGGACTGTAAATTGTCTGTTTATAATTCTTGTAATAATAAATATATTTTTTGTCAAATGAACTATTTTATCATACAAGTGGAAAACCAAACAGATTAATTACCAGTCACATAGTCAAAAAGTGAGACTGTCATGCTCTCTGTCTACAGCCAATCCTTTCATAATTCTAAGAACAAAGAGCATAAATCCTTGAAAGACTTGGAGATATCAACCTGATACCTTAAAATCATACTCTTAGCCAAACTCTGATTTGAATTACCCTGCTATGAATTCAAAGTAACCCTGATGGCCACCATTGCAGACTTCAAACTTTTCCCGATAAGCTATACCAGGTTATCACAAACAAGGATCTTTACTAGGCTTATATGAATCTACCAAGTTGTGATTTTTTTTATTAAACTTTCCCCAGAAGCATTTTATATGTCCTCTCTGGCATTTTTACTTACAAAAAAGGAGACTGCAAGCAGACTACAGCCATGCATAACACAAACATGCTTCCTGCTTCTTAATGGACACAGGCGACCTTTGGCTGAAGATGCAGCTTGTGTTCAATACTACCATTTTCTGTGAGACTTAATCATACCTCAGATCTGTACTGCCAGATTCACATAAATGAGCCAAACGCACAGCTCGGTTTAATTTCTAGTGCATTACAAAATGGCAATGTTNTAGTCATTTTGGGCAACTTCCTTCTGGATGTCCAATTTCTCATTCCTTAAATGAGCTTGTGGCTTACTGGAAGTTAATGTTCAGCCTACAGAAGTATAAGAAGTGCTTTCACTTAGTGCAGAAAAAAAAAGAAAAATGCATAGCAAAAATTGGAACTCACGACACAGAGGTTTTGACCCAGGAGCACTATTAAAATGGAAGGTAAAAACCGTGTTTGTCATCTCTGAACACCTTCTTCTAATTGGTGTTAAATTCTAAAATACAAAGGCAATTTATAAAGCAGAGAAAGAGAGAAGTGTGAAAAGTAAGGAGCAAACAAGAAAATCAATATTAAAAGATCAATAGTGAATGAGTTAACTTTTAAATTAGCCCTTTGTGATACAACAGTTTCAATTGACTCCACCTTTAGCATCTAAACAGCTTTGTGTCTTTTAGTTAGTTTCTCTGAACCTAAGACATCAGCTAGCAGACTGAAAGGATGCTTTACAAAGCTGCTGTATAAAATAGTGAAAACTATCAGCAAAAATGGGGAACGCAATATGGGGGGGGAAATGTACCCATTCATGAGACAAAAAGACCATAGGACTACCCATGGCTGGTGGTTTAATATATAGGATCCCATTTACAGCATTAATGAAAAACCCTTGTACTGCTCAAGGACACTTTTAGGCCTTCTCTTTGCATAAGGTATTCAAATGCATTTGAAATAATGTCAGTCTTTTCTACAACATATGACATATGCCAGCAGCTTCCCTTTAAATCAGTTTCCTGTAAGTAGTTTTGTTTGAAAACTGGCAAGTGCTGGGTTTCTTTTTTTCCCACAGACTTTTCTAAGGTGCCATTTTCTCATCTTACAAGCAAGAATTCTCAGTAATCTGAATAGGAACTTAAAGGAGGATACATAAAGGAAATTGTCCATGTCATATAATGGAAAAATAAAGAGTAAATTAGGAAACAATAAAAAAAGCCAAAGGGTGAAAACAAATTTTCCTGGTTTTTTTCCCCAGGAGTGCTTCAGTCTGTTTTACTATAGCTATTTCTTAAGGGTATTAGGTGCCTATTCATAGTTAGTAAATGAAATAGCATTTTTGTTTTAATTCATTGCTTCTTTAGCAAATGCTAACTCCCATCTCTGCTTCTTTAAATCCACAAAATCTCCACGTTCAATCCTAAGAAGTATTATAAAGGCTGTAAATCTTGTTTTAATGGAATGTACATTTAGCTATGAGGAGATAATTGACGTTATGGAGGGCCTAGATGCTGAATTATATAGGTTATCTAATACAAAGGGGACTCATTACCGAAGCACTACAAACAAGTAGTAATATATGTATATTGTTCTGAGTGGCGTTATAGCAAAAGTGTTCGGGTCTGCAGGGATTTATAAAACACAAGAAAACAGCAGACATGCACTTGTAAATTTGTCTCATTTGTCTCTGAAGTTAAAGGTTATTCCCTTGATCTGAATTTGTAATAAAAACATGCTAGACTAAGGTTTGTAGAGAATGTTTGAATATGTAAATTGTGTATAATGATAGGCAATTATAGGGTAAAAACTGGACCTTATGAATGTTACAGAATTGCATGGAGCATCAAAGTATTTTCCTTCAGATGAAATATTTATTTTTTATGCATGTTATAAGCACTTTTTCAAAGGTATTCAGCAACCTATTTGAGTGGAGAGTTGACAAAAATCAAACCATTACAACCGACTAAGACTGTGGGCTTATGCACAGGAGAAGCCACAGCTTTTTACAGAATATGCATAATAAATCTCTTGAACTAATGGTTCCGGAGATGGATCCTCAAGGACAAGTTCCACTGATTTTCACTCCCTTAGATGAAAGCTGGTCAGATGTTCCTGGATTTTTTTTTTTTTAAGAAGAAGTGGGGGTAGAAGTGTGGGGTGGGAGACTGGGGAGAATAACTAGGTAAGAATGTGAATTTTCTCAGACTGATTCAATGAAGCCCCCTTTTCCCTTTAGTTTGTTGGCTGCTGTTTTCAGGGAATAACATAAAAATTAAAAAAAAAGGGATGCTGCATTGAGATAGACAGGAGTAAAGCCGGGAGATGATACCATAGTTTATGCTACCGAAGATAAGGTTTTCTCCTTCTCTGAGCACGACAGTCTGTTCAGGTTAACCAACTGCAGTGTTAGAATAACTCCAGCCGACTTGTCACAGAGTACAAAAGTCATCAGCAACTGAATGTTCTTTTCTGCACCGCAATTAAGACGAATCAATACGACGTGCCACAAATGGTATTTTACTCTCAATAAGAACTCGGGCTGAGTTTATTCAGAATATTTTAGCGCTTCCCCAGGGGATTTTGGTCCGACGCAGATGGCAAATAAAGTACTCAGCCTAGGGCTAGAGCACATTATGCTAATTCTAATGTCAGATGTACTTTAATATACAGCTCTATTTAATCACCCCATTATTTCACATTTCCATATGAAAAACCTGCGGCACTTCTGCAGAGCTTTCACTCTGCGACAATGCCAGCTTCCTTCAGCTAGCTCACTGCGAAAGAGAAAAGAAGACTGGTCATTCTCACCAGTCAAAATGTTACAGTTTCAAAGTTTCAGTATTCCTGAATTTAAAGTGGGTCTCCCAGTGCAATTAGCAAATCGGTTGGCTAGAATGCTGATATGTACAAAATGCTAAGGAGGTGTGATTGAAAAAAAATAAAAATAACAGCCCTCCCTCTCTACCTCATCCACTCGTGCACACAGACATAGGCAGACACATATCTCAAGTCCGCTTGTAGAACAGTAACAATAAAAATAATGAAAATATTTTCATAGTGCAAGTCAACCAATATTCTCAACACTTGTCACCAAAACACTGCTATCCCCGGCTGCACAGCTTCCGTTACTTAGAAGAACAGACATGGCTGGCACAGCTGCCAACCTACAGATGTCTCCAAATAAGACCTTCCTTGTGTAGCAATAATTTTTGCCCGCAACAAACTACACCTCTAATTAGGTTTAGAAGCCACACACCTTCAGCATGGGCCACTATCCAAATTATCTGCAAATTTACCTTGATGCCTCATCTCTGGTGACCACAGAATTTGAACCTATGAACTTGAAGGTAAAATGATTCAAAACTGGATTAACGTTGAAAGGAATGAAGGAAAAAACTTTGCTCTGGAGCTATTTTTCAAGCCATGTAGGCTCTTGATGTGTAGACAGGGAAAGCAGAAGCAGTCCTTGGAGCACCTCTTCAGCATCCAAGCTTTCCCTTCAGAGTAATTCTGTGAAGGACCCTTAATTCAGCATTTGTGTACAGTCACCAGTGAAATAAGTTTCATTGTCTATAACAAAATCTTCCCCCAGTTTGGCGTAACTGGGGCTCCATGACAACTGGTACTGCACATCGGGGGAGCCAGGTCAGGACCAGATTATACCGAGCTGCTATTAGAGGAATGTACGAAGCTTAAGTCGATCATTGTTTTAATCATTGCATTAAACCTGCAACGTATTTCACAAAAAAAGATCTATTTAGAAAAAGACCTACTTTTTCCTCCTCCAACCACCCAATCTGCATCCTTTAAAAATTGTTCAGCAATGCATGCAGCAGCCAGCACCTGGGGCTAGATCTCACCTGGTTTCACTGTTATGCATGAACGTTTAAAGATACAGAACTGCGCTGCTGTGCCTTGACACGGCATATGCCACAACTTCCATGTCCTAATTTGAACACAGAGGATGATATCCCTCACATTCAAGGCAGAAATGCTTACATTTTCAAGCTCTCTTTTATTTTTTTTTTATATATATATATGCATATATATGTGTGTGTGTATGTATATATACACATCATTTGCTCTCTGTAAGACCGGCTATGAGTACAGCACTATGCACAAAGGAGAAAGGAGGCTGAGTACAGGGCAGAGGTCCATCCTTCCCCAGCTATTCCAGCTAGACCTTCAGAAACACAATCTTATTTTGGTAGAAGCATATGCAACAGTTCCACTCTACTGGAAGTTTTGCTCAAATGGTAAATACAGCATAAGATAATTTAGTAAATTAGGGCAACTTTAAGTTTTGGTTAAAGTAAAGACGATCTCACCCTGAAAATGAGTAGTTAATTTCAAAAAAAAAGAAGAGGAAATGAATGTTTAATATCCCAATACAAAGCCCACAGAAGTCAATATGAATCTTTCCACTAGCTTCAATGCGCTCTGGATGAGGGTCTTCTTCCACATTGGGATTTGTTAGTCCCAAGACACTGTCTTCAATGTAGGGATAAATCTGGTTTGTGGTGGCGTAGTTAAAAGAAGAGAACTGAGCTAACAACAGCTTTAAGCCTAAAGAACTCAGCTGTAAATATATTAGAGGAATAAATGGAGACATATCTAATAAAGTATCTTTTGTATCTTTAGTTAAAAGAAAAACAGTTGAAATAGGAGAAATATATAAACTGAAATTAATCCTTGACAATTCTTATGCTGATATTATGTTGGATTTTGGAATTATAAAAGGATAATAATTCTCCGTAGATCTATCCTATTTCTTTAGCTCACTTTAGATAAACTGACTGCATTCTTAAACTTCATTATTAAGAATTCTTTGAAAAAAATCGTAGCTGAGACTAACAAAACAATTTTTTTTAATAACATATTTATTCTTGGCAATAAACAAATTTGTGGAATCCCATTTAATTTCCATCATTATGGAAATTTTTTGAATGCCAGAATGTCCGCAGACACATCTTACACTGAAGGGTTCCTACAGGACTCAAAGGTCCTGTAAAGGAAAATCCCAGAGTGGGTGAACAAAGAAGCAAAATGAGCAAAAGCTTTAAAAGGGT